>JARHVA010000306.1:1200000-1800000 GCA_037957365.1 Torreya grandis
CGTAAGGATTGGTATGTCACATTTATTGTAAGTACAATTTTTTTTGATTTTATTTTATTCGCTGATGGCGAGTCACTTGTAGTAGAAGGGATATGAGATGTTCACATAGTATTGAATAATGTGAAAACAATCATAGTAAGTAATGTTAGGCATGTTTCTAGCCTAAATAAAAGTCTCGTCTATTAATCAATTAACAAAATATCCCAGCATTGCTATAAATTTATGTAGAAAGAAGTGTATTGTTGTCTGATGTCAAACATGATAGAGTTATTGCCCTGGGTATCGGGTAGTGTGGCTTGTGTAGGTTTGTTGACTCTACCACGGTCAATGTAAATGCATGTGGACGAAAACTCCACCATGCAAGATGCGCCGAAGGATGAAATTTTGCATAGGCTTGTTGACCCTACTCGAGTCAACTTACATGCACTAGTGTGGAGGGAGTACCCACTATAAAAGATGTGTAGGGGGATGCAATTTTTCAATCTAAGTCAAATGCACAGGTAGTTGTGCTGGAGGATGATGTCTCAGTCATAGGCATTGGCTCAGAAGACCAAAAACAAGGTTTTTAATTCAATAGAGCATGGTCATTTTGCTTTAGTTTTAGATCTTTGTATTGCACTTGAACAACCAATTAAACATCTCATTGAATGCAAATGGGTGGACAAAAATTGTACTTTAGACAAGTACAAGGCCCATCTTGTTGTGAAAGGCTTTTCCCAAAAGGAGGGAATAGATGAGGAGATGGTTTCTTCTCATATTGCGTAGTTGGTTTTTACTCCCATTGTTACTAAGGAGTTGGTTTTTACTCCTACTGTGAAGGTCACATTTCGGTTGCATCTCTCTACAACAACCCAGTTTGATTTTTGGAGAGGAAATTTGGATGAGGAGGTTTACATGGTGCTCCCTGAAGGTTTTCGAGTTCTTGGTTGTAATCATTTGGTTTGCAGGATGATTAAATCTCTGTACGGACTTAAACAAGCTCTACACGCTGTCCCCAAATTGGACAAATGGTGCAAATCTGAAATTAATAGTAAACTTAACCAACAACAAATATTTTATGATTTTTCCTCTTTAAACCCTAGTTCCAAAATTGCAAATTGCTGAATTAAATATTCCAAACCCTAGCCAATAAATTCAGAATGTTGTAGATGAATAATGGGCACAATACCATTCATTTGCTGTCAAATACCTGTCAAAATATTCAGATAATTGCAGCAAGATAAATACCTTTTTTTTTGTTGATTTTTTCGGATCAAATGGTTGGAAAATTATATTAAAAATAACAGTAAAATATGAGAATATTTAGGCAATATTTCAAAGTGTATTTTAGGCTGGAATAACCCTACAAACCCTCGAAACAAGCCCCAAAAGGGGGTCACCTAGCTCCTCAAGGGGGTATGCTGCCCAAAAACTCCACGTAGCCCTAAAAAAGGGGTCTTCAATCCTTCAAACCTGTTTGTTGCCCTTAGAAGCAACCCAAACCCTAGGCGCCAATCCCCAAATGAAGTCGCCACTCCCAAGGATGAAGTCACCACTCTTCAAATGAAGAAAATCCCGCAAAAACAAGACAATGAAGTACTTTGCAGCTCCTAAATGACGCTGCCCAATTTGAATGTTGAAGGGTTCCATCCTCAACCTCAGCCCCGATGAAGGTTTCCGTTTCCAAAGGGTGCAAGCCAAGTGTTTTCATGCTTAAACTCATAAATTTAATTTTATAAAAAGGTGGTAACCTCTCAAGTGATCCTCATACCTCTTTTTATACCTTTCTTTCCTACAAGTTCTTCCCAAAAAGGGGTGCTCCACTTGGAGGGGGAGTTAGAGTAGTTTAAAAGAGATCATACCTTTTTTTTATTGAGGGTTAAGTTAACCCATGCTCCAAAAGTCTCTTATTAAGTTATACTTAGAAAATATATATCAAACTGTATCTTTTATAATTTAGAAAATAACCAAAGTTTCCCCTTTGATTTTACCTTCCCTTAGCCAACGGGAAACATCCAAGTATTCGGCTAAGGGTCTTCAATGCTTCCTCAAAGAGAATGGGACACTACAATCCTCCCTCCTCGAAATTGCTTGTCCTCAAGCGATTGCAAGCTCGGATGTTGAAAGATGGCTGCCCCTTCCCAAGTAGCATCCGCATGTGGCAAATCCTTCCAATGAACCAAGTATTCTATGATACTCCGGTTCCTAAGCTTCTTTTCTCGAACCTCAATAATGGAATCCGTAACCAAAATCAACTTACCCTCATCATCAAGTGGCAGTAGATCCATGGAAGGAATGATGTGCTGCCCCAATGCCTTTTTGAGGCAAGAAACATGAAAAACATTGTGTATCCGACTGCTTTCAAGTAGTTCCAGCTCATAAGCCACTTCCTCAACTCTCTTTAGAATCTTGTAGGGGCCTTGGAAGCGAGGTTTGAGTTTCTCCGCTCCACTATGCTTGAGAGAAGATTGCCTATAGGCTGAAATTTTAAAAACACCATATCACCTACCTCAAATGACCTCTCTATCCCATGCTTGTCTGCATACATTTTTTGCTGATTTTGTGCACCTTGAAGATTCTTTTTGAGCTGTACCAAAATCTCAAGACTTTGCTGTACCAAACCAGCATCCCCGGGCACTCTACTATTGGATAAAATTAGATCCACAAATGAAAAAGGCATCATATTCATACAAGGCTTTGAAAGGGGACATGCCAATTGACATGTGGTATGAAGAATTATAACAATACTCAGCCATGTACATCCACTTGCTCCATGCTCATTGCTGCCCTGAAACGAAATTTCTGAGGTATCCTTCCATCCATTTATTCACTAATTTGGTTTGTACATCAGTTTGGGGGTGGTAGGTAGTACAGGGTGTCAACTTCATAACCATCAAACAGAAGAGTTCTTGCCGAAATCGCCCCTTGAACTGGCTGTTGTGATTACTTACAATATTTCTTGGCAGCCCATGAAGCTTAAAAACCTCTTTAATAAAAACATCAGACACGGTAGGAGCATTACACTTGGCTGGAAGTGCAAAAAAGTGTGCATATTTGGTGAGTCTATCCGCCACAACCAACATACAATTCTTACCTTGTGTCATGGGCAGCCTCGTGAAAAAATCCGTTGATACGCTTTCCTATTTTTGAGTGGGAATGGGTAACGGCTGCAAGAGTCCAGCTGAAAAATTGTGTTCTCTTTTGTTTTGTCGACACACAAGACATTCATGGATATATTGAAGAATTTCCCCCTTGAGGCCCTTCCAAAAGAAATTTTCTCTCGCCTGCTTATATGTTTTGAAGTACCTTTGATGTCCCACCATTGGGGCATCATGTACAAACCTGATGATTTGGTGTTTTAGCTTTGAATATGGTTTAAAAAAAACCCTATTCTTGTACAAAATAAATTCATCAATTACTTTGTACCTTTCATCATCCACCTTCCCATCCATGACAGCTGTAGCGAACTCATTTTTTGCATATTCGGCTGTGATTACAACCTTCCAATCTGCTTTAATTTCACTCATAGAACACAAATTGGGCCTCCTAGATGAAGCATCAGCCACCACATTGTTTTTCCCCTTTACAAAATCATAGGATTACAATTTACTTACCCATGTTTATTGCCTATCACTCAAATCCATTTGGCTAAGGAAGTATTTCAAATTATTGGGGTCCGTTCTTACCACAAACCTTCCATAGACCAAATATTGCCTGAACTTGGCCAAGGCATGCATGATGGCCAACATCTTTGTCATAAATTGAGAATTTTTGCTCGACTTCTTTGAGCTTTCTGCTTTCAAATACAATTGGGTGTCTGTTTTGCATTAGGACAGTCCCTATACCTTCTCCAGAAGCATCACATTCCACAATGAATGTTATAGTGAAATTTGGAACAACGAGTACTGGGCAAGTATTCATCACCTCCTTGAGCTTTTCGAAAGCCCCCATGGCGGTTTTGGGCCAGCTAAAAGCTCCTTTCTTCATTAGGTCTGTTAGAGGGGCAGCAAGTTGTGAAATCTTTTTACAAACCTCCTATAATAGCTGCACAAACCAAGAAATCCCCTCAAATGTGTTATAGTGTTGGGGGGAGGCCAATCCAAAATGGCTTGAATTTTTTGTTGATCCACATGGACCCCTTGGGCATTGATTACATGCCCCAAATACAAAATTTTGGTAATCCAAACTCACATTTAGATGCCTTGTGAAGAGTGCTTGCCGTTCCAATACCTCCAACACCATGTCCAAGTGTTGTATGTGTTCCTTCCATGTCTTGCTATAAACAAGGATATCATAAAAGAAAACCAATACAAATTTCCTCAAATGTTGCTTGAATACATGATTCATACAAGATTGGAAGGTGGCGGAGGCATTCGTTAATCCAAATGGCATCACCAAAAACTCATAATGCCCAAAATGACACCTAAAAGCTGTTTTTTGAACATCCTCTTCCCTTAGACGGATTTGATGGTATCCTGTTTTCAAATCAATCTTAGAAAAATACCTTGTCCCATGGAGCTCATCAATTGGCTCATCAATTCTAGGTATGGGATACCTATTCTTAATGGTCTTTTTGTTCAACAAACGGTAATCTATGCACATTCGCATAGTTCCATCCTCCTCCTTCACAAGCACCACCGAAGAAGCAAAAGGGCTTGAACTAGGCCTTATGTGGCCCATCTCCAAAAGTTCATTGATGGCCTTCTCAATCTCCTCCTTGTAGATCCTCAGATGGCGGTAAGGTGTGGTGATTACTGATTTGGTACCCGGTTTCAACTCCACAATGTGTTCAAAACCCCTATCTGGAGGTAATCCATGAGGGATATTACCGAAAATCCTTGAATGCCTATCAAGGATGGGTTGAATATCCTTGTGAAGATGCTGTTGTTCTAAATCAACATTCTTTCTGCTCATAAAGCATTCAGCTGCCCATGAAACCTGCCCTCTTTGAAAGGCTCTTTCCATCCTCTTGGAGGTTACTACCATGGGCCATCCATTGCTCAACCCACGTAGTACCACTTGCTTTCTGGCTGCCTTGAATTTGAGTTCCATAGTTTGGTAATTTTGGGAGAATTCCCCAATTGAGTGCCGCCATTGCACTCCAAGTACCAAATCAGGCTCTCCTATGCCAACTACATAAAATTCGTCTTCAATTTTATGCTTACCCAAAGTGATGCTCAGGTTGGAAATCTTTTTGGTGCAAGGGATGGTGAAGCCATTTGCCACAATTACAGTGAAGCCTCGGAATGTAGTAGTTTGTAGCCCACATCTAGCTGCCAATTTTCTATCAATAAAGTTGTTGGTGGCCCCACTATCAATGAGTATGGTGACTTTTTTTCCTTGCAAGACCACTCTCACTCGAAAGGCATGATACCTAGGAGCTCTCGATAGTGTGGCAAGGGTGCCATCCAAATTATCCTCTTCCTCCCTTTCATGTTGTTCCTCCTCATAGGTGGCTGCCCCCACCTCCTCTTCTTTCTCCTCATCATCTGAAACTACCTCTATGTAGTGGACTTGTCCTCTTCCAAGGCAATGATGCCCCTGTGTCCATGGATCCTTGCACGAAAAACACATATTTTTCCTCCTCAATTCGTTCTTGGACTCACCCCAGTCCTTGTTTACCTTTGGCAGCTCCTTTGGCTGCCCTAAGCCTTGATGGAAAGGCTTCCTTTGCTGCCTAAAAGGGGCTGTTTTGGGCTGATCATGAGTGGCAGTCCTAGGCTGCCCAAAAGTGTTAGCCCTTTGCTGTCCAAAGGGCCCAAAAATGTTGTTTTTTTGCTGTCCAAAATGCAAAATTCTGCCCCTAGGTGTTGATGACTCCAGATCAAGAGCCTTTTGAATGGCCTTTTAAAGAGTAGGAGGGCTAAAAGCCTTGACCAAACCCTTTAGAGGATCAGCCAACCCTTCCATGAACAATGACACGAGTTGCTTCTCTAAAATATTCGTTACCATGACTGAAATTCTCATAAAATCAGCCACATACTCCTCCATGGAAGTCTTTTGCCTCAATTGAGTCAATTCCCGGAAGTGAAGCTCCAAATCAGCCCTTTCAAATCTCTCAATGAGCCTTCTACTGAATTCCTCATAAATGTTTATGAGGTTGCGCCCTTGGGTCATCAATCCATGGTACCACCATTCATGGGCGGTTCCCTCCAAATGCAATATAGCAAATTTGATGGCATCATCCTCCATTATAGGTCGAAGTGTGAAGTATATATCAACCTTTTATATCCATGCCTTAGCTGAATTTTTTGTTGAACCATCAAAAGTGGAAAGTGTGAGCTTTCCCAAGGCATGTTGTAGATCACCCGTAGTGTTTCTTAGTTTATTGACAACCCCATGACCAACTTTACTCTTCTTTATTTTCATGAAATCAGTAAGGGACATTTCCCTCTTGATGTCGGTGGGAAGAGTCCTATACTCTGTGTAGTGGGAAGCAATATCCTCTAATATGGAATACTTTTCTTCTCTCTTTGGAATGGTTTCCTCTCTCTATGGGAAAGTAGACTAAAAAGGCCTTTGTGAGGATCCAACCGTTACCCTTGGGGGAGGGTTATTGTTTGTACTTGAATTACTTTCTTCACCATTTTGTGTCTTGTTCCCATTCATGTCCTTCATAGTTTGTATGAAGTCGGCTATCATATTTGTCAAACGCTCTTGACTTTGAGTGTATATTTTGTTTCGAACCTATCATTGCCCCTGTCCTCCCGGTCTCTATGCCCTGTTTGTTCTGCGAATGTTTTCTCTTCCATTTGTTGTTCCTCTTGTTGCTCTAACCCTTTTTTCTTTTCCCTTTCGTAGTACCTAACCTCTCTATCACTGTTAGGCATGAAGCTCACTCAAACCCCACAACGGGCCAAGATTATGTCTCGGATACCACTATAATGTCTCGAAATTAGACAAATGATGCAAATCTGGAATTAGCAACAAACCCCTAACCAACAACAAATATTTTCTGATTTTTCCTCTTTAAACCCTAGTTCCAAAATTGCCAATTGCTGAATTAAATATTTCAAACCCTAGCCAATAAATTCAGAATGCTGTAGATGAATAAATAGGGCATGATACTATTCATTTGTTGTCAAATATCTACCAAAATATTTAGATAATTACAACAAGATAAATACCATATTTGTGTTGATTTTTTTGGATCAAATCACTAGAAAATTATATTAAAATTAGCAATAAAATATCAGAATATTTATGCAATATTCCAAAGTGTATTTTAGGCTGGAATAGCCCTACAAACCCTCAAAACAAGCCCTAAAAGGGAGTTGCCCAGCTCCTCAAGGGGGTATGCTGCCCAAAAACTCCAAGCAACCCTAAAAAAGAGGTCTTCAACCCTTCAAACCTGTTCACTACCCTCAGAAGCAACCCAAACTCTAGGTGCCAATACCCAAATGAAGTCGCCACTCCCAAGGATGATGACTCCACTCTCCAAATGAAGAAAATCCCTCAAAAACAAGTCAATGAAGTACTTTGCAGCTCTTGGATGAAGCTGCCCAATTTGAATGTTGAAGGGTTCTATCCTCGGTGTCCGTCCCGATGAAGGTTTCCATCTTCAAAGGGTGCAAGTGAAGTGTTTTGTGCTTAAACTCATAAATTCAATTTCATAAAAACGAGGTAACCTTTCAAATGATCCTCATACCTCTTTTTATACCTTTCTTTCCCACAAGTTCTTCCAAAAAAGGGGCGCTCCACTTGGAGGGGGAGTTAGAGTAGTTTAAAAGAGATCATGCCTTTTCTTCATTAAGGGTTAACCCATGCTCCAAAAGTCTCTTTTTAAGTTATAATTAGAAAAAATATATCAAAAAGTATCTTTTTTATAACTTAGCAAAAAAACCAAAGTTTCTCCTTTGATTTTTTCTTCCCTTAGTCGATGGGAAACATCCAGTAATTCAACTAATAGTCTTCAATGCTTCCTCAAAGAAAAGAGGACATTACACAAGCCTAGTATACTTTGTTTGAGTAGCATCTCCAGAATTTTGGATTGAGAACTATGGAGGTTGGGCTGAATTTATTAGCCAATGATTCATCATCATCAATCGATGAATCAATCTACAACAAATTGGTGGACAACTTGAAACATTTTATGTCCACACGACTGGATCTTTGTTTTTTTGTTGGCTATCCTTTTCGGTTTTTGTCTAGACCGAAATTCCTGCACTGGACAACAACAAAATGTCAGATTTAATGTTGATATCTTTAGAACAGTCTGTAAATGTAATGACTCAACTCTTTGGTCCCATTGTGTTTGTAAAATTTCTAGGCAAACTTGGAGTAGTCTCCGATTTAGTCATTAAGGGAGGGTGTTAAAGTTATCAATTAGCTATTTGTTAATGTTTAACTAATGGGCGGTTATCAAACCTTCCCAACTGAATGTAACCACTTTATGCTAAATAAAAAGATGGACACACAAGTGTGTGTGTTGTATGCCTTCCATTTCTCTTTCCTCTTTTAGCATTCATTTGTTACCACCATCATTCCCACAACCTACCAAATTAACACCTCCACAAATTGAAGAAAAAAGGGTATAATGGCTATGTTTCAACTGTGATAGAAAATACAGTAGAGGACATAAATGTCCGAAAAAGAATCTCTTCTACATTGAAGGCAGCACGAAAGAGAAGACGGAGTTGAGATAATAGAGAAGAATGAGGAAGCATCAAAAGATCCACATCCGACTATTTCTTGACACGTGCTCTCAGTTTTTAGTTCCCCACAAATACTCAAAGTAGTGGGATTCCTGGAAAAACATAGGCAATTTCATCAATAATAAGTTGGCTGCATGTTGAATTGTTGCGTACTTAGCTCCATGATTTTAGGTCATGATTGTGGATGGGGGTACAATTAGTTATTTAGGGAAATGCCATAGTATTAAACTCACTATCAAGGACTCTATATTGAATAGCCTTATGTTTGCCATTCCCATGAGAGGCACTGATATTGTGTTTGGCAGTCCAATGGCTCACTATTTTGGGCACGATCGAGATGAACTTCTAGGAACTATTAATGCATTTTCATTCTAAAGGAAAGACATTCGAATTGAGAGGGTTGCAAGCAAAGTCGCCAAAGAGGGTAAGCTCTTATCAAATGCAAAAGTTGCTAAAAAACGGTTCGGTAGGGTTTGTGGCACAATTGTTTCCATTAGAAGCAAAGCAATCAAATGCGCCGACAAGGCAAGATCTTCAATTGATTGCGGACAAGCATTTAATAGTTTTTGGGGATATGCCAAATGGGTTGCCTCCAAAAAAAGATCATGATTATGCCATCTAATTTGTACTAGGGAGCCAACCACCCAACATCAGACCTTATAGGTACAAAAAATGTGCAAAAGAGAGTGATTGAGAAGATGGTACATGAAATGTTGGAAACATGTATTATTCGTTATAGCTAGGGTGCAATATTCTTCTCCAGTGTTGATAGTGTGTAAGAAGGATGACACTTGGCGCATGTGTTCAGACTACAAAGAACTCAATAAATTCACCATCAAAGATAGGTTTCCTATTCCTGTAATTGATGATTTGCTAGATGAGTTATATGCTGTTTATTTTACAAAACTATATATGTGATTAGGGTATTATCAAATCATAATTAGAGAGGAAGATATTCTTCAGACAACTTTTCAAACATGGGGGCCATTATGAGTTTTTGGTGATGTTTTTGGGTCTTACATATGCCCTCTCAAGATTTCAAAATTTGATGAATTCCATATTTAAGTTGTTTGTACAGAAGTTTCTCTTGGTGTTATTTGATGATATATCGATCTACAACAAAACATGGAAGGGCCATCTGCGCCATGTGGATCAAGTTTTACAAATTCTCAAGAATCATCAACTTTATGCAAAAACTTCTAAGAGTTCTTTTGGTGTTGAAGAGGTGGAATACTTGGGTCATATTGTCTCTCATGGAGAAGTCAAGATGATTCCTCACAACATCAAGGCCATGGTGGAGTGGTAAGTCTCTAGAACCCTCAAGAAACTACGAGGATTCTAGGACTTATGGAACACTATCATAGGTATGTCAAAAATTATGGTAGCATAGCAACGCCACTCACAACTCTCTTGAAGACGAACTCCTTCCATTGGAATGAGGTAGCTACTAGAGCATTCAAGAAGCTTAAGGAGGCCATGTGCACCACTCTAGTTCTGGCTACACCTGACTTTCTCAAAACTTTCATCATAGAATGTGATGCATTGGGGCATGGTGTGGGTGTAGTCCTCATGCAAGATGGTAGACCGATGGCATTTGAAAGTTGCCGACATAAAGGTAAGAATTTGTTGAAGCCCATTTATGAGAAAGAAATGTTGGTTATTCTTCATGTAATCAAGCAATGGAGGCCTTATCTAATGGGATGACAGATCATGAGAGTAAGAATCTAAAATACTTCTTAAAATAGATATTATCATTAGAAAAGCAAAGAAAGTGGGTAATGAATTTGTTGGGGTATGACTTTGAAATCATTTACAAGAAAGGGAAGGAGAATGTAGTGGTAGATGCACTCTCAAGAAGAGCTGAAATCACAGAGCCCTAGTTTTGTGCCATTTCCATATTGTAGGTGGGTTGTGTGGGTGTAGTCCTCATGCAAGATGGTAGACCGATGGCATTTGAAAGTTGCCGACATAAAGGTAAGAATTTGTTGAAGCCCATTTATGAGAAGGAAATGTTGGTTATTCTTCATGTAATCAAGCAATGGAGGCCTTATCTAATGGGATGACAAATCATGAGAGTAAGAATCTAAAATACTTCTTAAAATAGATATTATCATTAGAAAAGCAAAGAAAGTGGGTAATGAATTTGTTGGGGTATGACTTTGAAATCATTTACAAGAAAGGGAAGGAGAATGTAGTGGTAGATGCACTCTCAAGAAGAGCTGAAATCACAGAGCCCTAGTTATGTGCCATTTCCATATTGTAGGTGGGTTGGGTGGACGAGGCAAGATTTAAATGGAAGTAGAATGCAAATATTCAGAATCTCATTCAACTACTTCAACAAGATCCAAGCACTTAAGATAAATTTGGATGGAAAGGGGGCATCCTATGGTTCAAGGATAGGCTATACCTATGCAAGAATTCGAGCCTTAAGCACAAGTTTCTTGAAGAGCTACATGCTTCTTCGGTTTGTGGACATTCAAGATTCTTGAAGACTTATCATAGAAGCAAGCAAGAGTTTAATGGGGAAGGACTCAAGGGTGATGTATAGAAATTTGTGGCAGAATGTTTGGTGTGTCAATAAATCAAAGGCGAGGCAATTAAGACCCATGAGTCTTTTGCCATCTATCTATTACTAGCCAATAATGGGAGGAGGTCTCTAGTGACTTCATTACGGGATTGCCAAAGTTAGAAGGGAAATTTTCATCATAGCAGTTGTTGATAGACTCACAAAATATGCCAATTTTGGTGCTTTGTCACATCCTTTTGTAGCAAGCATGGTGGCAACCATATTTATGGTGAAAATAAGAAGCTACTTGGGACCCCAAAGATTGTTGTAAGTGACCATCACCTCGTGGGTCATATTTACTTGTAATTTTTGGACTGGTTTATTCTTTTGTTTGGGTACTCAGCTGGCTCATAGCTTTTCATATCATCCCCAATTTGGCGGGCAAACAAAGATGGTCAACAAGTGTTAGGAAGGATATTTCCGTTGCTTTGTTTTTGATAAGTAGGCACAATGGGTTACATGGCTGCCACCAACATAATGATGGTATGCCACTTATTTCCATACTTCTTCCAAGATGTCCCCATGGATGGCATTGTATGGATATCCACCACCATCCATCACCTCATCCTTCAAAGTGAGACTAAGAGTTCAAGCAGTTGAAGCGCATATTCAACACCAATAGATTGTACTCTCTAGTCTTAGGGAGAACTTAGCCATGGCACAAAACTGAATGAAACAATTGGATCAACACAATAGTGAAAGACATTTTGAAGTAGGAGATTGAGGTTGCAACCATATAAACAAATTTCTTTGAAGCAACAAAAGAAGGAAAACAATTGTCACCAAAGTATTATGGTCCTTATTAGATCTTGCAGAAAATTGGAAGCTTGGCCTACAAATTGGAGTTACTTCGTCTTTCATGTGTTGTGTTTGAAAAGAGTCATTGGTCAGATGATTCCAGCCTAGATAGAGTTACTAGAGCTTGATGGGTGGGAAGAGTCAGCTTGGAACCTGAAGAGATTCTTGAGACATGCACTAAGAGGGTGATCACAAAGTATCTTATTAAGTGGAAGAACCTGCCCAACGAAGATGCGACATGGGAAGATAAAGCTTTCATACACAAGCATCCATGGTTGGTGTTGATGACAACATTGGTTTGAAGAGGGGGCACGCTGTGCCCTTAACCAATAGGTGTGGCCGATTTGTGTCGCATACAACCTTTGACTTAATCATTTGATAATCTCTAGTTTGCATGTCGGTTGGAGTAGCCAGCCTATTTAGGTTTATGGATTTTCCATAGCCCAATTACTGTATATATAGGAAGTAGCTCTAGGATACTAGCCATCAGGTATTTGGAATTCTCTTCTTATTGTAAGGACTTGGGAGGTTGCCCCCTCTTAGTGGTCAGCTCTATATTCAAGTACTATGCTCTTCATTTCAATTATTTGTGTGGATCTGTTCTTATTTGTGAGTGAATGTGTTATTCTGCTTATGCTATCTATTATATTGCAATCTGTTGCTGTGATTCTGCCTTTACGATATAGTAAGTTCATCACAACATAATGCTTAAATGTTGCCTTTTTTGTAGGAAAGTGTAGCTGCTCTATTTTGGTGATAAGTCTTAAAATGTTCACTTGCTGGGGGCTCTTTATGCCTTGCGTTCCATCTAGATACACCAGAACATTTGTGTTGGGGTAATGGAGCAAAGAAGCTTTAAAGTACCTGACTCGGCCTTAAAATGTATCCACTTGAAGAGGTGTTATGGCATCTGTCCATGTTGAATATGCTGGACAAGAAACATTGTTGCTAATGACTTCTATATGGCTTTAACCCATGACAATTGGATGAAAAGATACTGAATAGTCTCGCTTGCTGCAAGGAATTTCAATCAAGGAGTGGGCCAATACAATGCATGTTTCATTTACACATGAACAGTGAGCATCATTAACCAGTGGCCATCATCTTCAACCAATGGCTTAACCCATGACATTTGGATGAAAATATGCTCAATAATCTCGCTTTCTGCAAGGAATTTCGATCAAGGATTGGGCCAATACAATACATGTTTCATTTACACATAAGCAGTGAGCATCGTCAACCAATGGCCATGTTCATAATTGCCAAAGCTGAACCCACTTGAAAGAATTAGTGTTGTCTAAGATGAGAAGACTGTTATAAGCAACTCACGTCTGACAGTCCCCTAAAATCATTTTTTCCCATTTCAGTTTTGATGGGATGGCTAGTGATATGAACTCGTCTTCCCTAGCTTAACTTGTAACTGCTCAATTTATATTAGACAAGTCATCTAAAAGCATTGAAAGAGTGCTATATTCCATTTGTTCTCTGATGTGAGATATTAATCAACTTTGATTATTTGTGTAATATAAAATCTCCCTAATGCTTTACCAGAGATCGGCATGAGGCAAGACTTGGATGCCCATCCCATGCATCATCTGAAAGGGACGCCAATTTTTTATTCTTAATGTGCCAATCAAGTCCTGGTCATAGAAGCTATAATCTATTTTTGAATGTTTCCATAGAATTGACCCTTGATTAACCTATACATTGTCCAAAAAATTTAAGTGCCCATTTTATTTACTTTTTTAGATAGTATGACTTTGCAATAGGGTAGCTTTGGATTGGAATGTTGCTTCCATGCCAGATTCATAGCCAAAGCATTATTGAAAGGTTTTTTTTTTTTTTTTTTTTCAGTTTCAGCCCCCTACAAGCTTTGGGTTTAGTTAAATTTTCCCATGCAATGAGTGGGTATTTGAAATTTGGGCTTACTCATTTCCATAGGAAATCCCTCTAGATCTGGCTAGCTCATCCTTAGACATCTTTGTGATTGTTAAGAGGGATAATAGATAAACTGCCATAGCATGGAGAACAGATCAAATCAAGGGAACTATCCCAATAAGAGCGAGTCATCTGTGTTTCCAGAAGTTATCTTAGTTCTGATTTGTTAAACAGAGCTGTCCTTAGTGTAGCTGACAATGGCTTAATATGGAGGGCAAAACCTAAATAGACAATCAGAAAAATGTCCCATGAAAACGTGGATTCTCAACACATCTCAACACCTCTTGACAGGTGTTTAGAAAGAGCACGCTAGATTTTCAATATTGAATTTTTGACAAAGCCTTCTGAAAGATTGCCGAGACTTTTGTAAGAGCTTGGATTTCCTTCAGAAAAAGCATAGAAAGGATCAAACTATCATCTGCAAATTGGAAAACGGAGAATTGTTTCCCATTTGGTGTACATAAAATTCCATGCAACTGATTGCATGATGTGGCATGGGCAATCATTCGATTCAAACCTTCACATATAATGATGAAAGATAGAGGGAAAGGAGATATCTGAATTCACCATTAATTTTGACAGATAATGAGCAAGTTGAAACAGATCTGGCTATCCACTGCACTAATTCTACCACAAACCCAAATGCTCGTAGTGTGGCATATAGAAAGCCCTAAATTAGACTTGTCAAATGCTTTTGACATATCCAGTTTGATTAAGATTCTTGGTGGACAACAATAATATTATCAGTAATTGGTCACACCTTCACAAAAGCAAACTAAACAGATGAGATAAGTGTTGGGAGAACATACGGAATTCTCTTTGAGGCAACTGTTCTTTTTGGAATGATCTTAGATATAATCTTATAAGCCATGATATAAAGGGAGACGGGACAGAAGTCATCTAGCATTGAGGCAACTGTTCTTTTTGGAACAAGAGCTAAGATTGTGGTATTCAAACAAACCAGGATTTGTATGCTCTCCTTGATTCTTCTATTACACATAAACTGCGAAGGAAAACTATCTGGTCCTGGTGCCTTATCCTTTTCAAAAGAGAAAGCCACCTCTCATGGTTCCTAGATGGATATTGGTTTGAAAATCATAGCATTATCAGAGTTAAATATGATGTTTGGAAAGCATCTAAAAAAAATTGCCGATTTTGCTTCTTGTCCTTGAAATTCGCCAAAAATCGTTTTTTGAGGTTGACTCCTCTCTTGAGAAAAACTGCCTATTTTTTCCATCTTTATGCAATATTTTGCTATTAAAATTATCAGAATTCATCTCATCTTCTGTACTAGTTTGATTGAAAGTTTTAACAAATGTACTAAATCAAAGAGGGAGGTTCCTAAGTACAAATATTACCAATTCTCCGTCATCTACTTTTTTGGTGATGGCTGTTAGTTGATTCTTTATGTCTTTAAACAACAAATTTTGTTGAAGAGACCCCCCTTCCCGCATCTTGAGTGAAAACATTAAATTTCTCAACATTCCCTTGCAATCTCAAATATCTTATGTTTACTTTTCAGTTTTTTCTACACCTCTGCAGCAGACTGATATTTCAGCCAACATTCCATCAATAACAGATAAAGTGAATAACATGAAAACCTTCCTATTATTTCAAACAAAATCCGTATTTTGATTTATGATTTGATTATTAGGGAATTCCTTATTGATAATTCCATCCAATTCTCTATACACAAATGTCAAATATGCTCATTACTGTATTTTTTTCACATAGTAAAATTTTGACCATTATATCTTCAGGAATCTGAAACCATAAGGATATTCAAACTTGCTGTTACCATAACCAAGAATAAGCACCAAATACCAAGAAAAATCAGGACTTACAGAACATTATACTTCTGATTTAAACTTTTATATTTAAAAAATTTACCAAATAAGTTTTTTATAAAAAGTGAAATGAAACTCACCAAAATTTGCAGAGATTTAATGCTGTTATGTACAACCAGAAGATGCTCAAAACTTGCCTTGGAATACATGACAATGATCTAAAAACCTGAAAACTGCAAAATATCGAAAAATCAAAATCTGAAAACTTGTCAGTACAGACTGTATAATCTGTACAATCCTGTACTATCCACACAAAAACCAGTCTTTGGGAATTGTGCCAGCAATATGTTACTTGAAATCTGAGAATTCTATCTTCAAAGCTCACAAATGTGTCTTGGACTTCGTGTTGTTTTTTTCTTTATTGGAATTTTAGGGTTTTAGATATTAAATGCAGGTCTATTCTTTGAGAATTTGTCTGTACGATTCCTTTCCTACACCTCTTCTTATCTTCTCTAAATCCTCACATACCTATAGCTCTCATTCCATGATAGAAAGGCAATGAAAAATAGAAGACAAACTCAGTAAATGGAGAGAGAAAAACTTGCTATGTTGTGCTATTCTACATTCTATTAGAAAATCAAATGGGTGAATACATAAAGTGAGAGAGAGAACCAACCAAATGCCTATTAACCTTTAATTACAAGGTTAATTAAATGCACTCTCCCTTCTTACTAATTTTTATAAAGCGCAATGATATATTTTAACACTTCCTATGTCAACGTCCTTTTATAATGTAATTACACACGACTTACATTACTGACTATTATATTAACTATTCTAACAAAAATGTGAATCCTTTTCATGTAGCAACACTCATCATCCTAGATGACCACCTCGAGTTCAATTTTCCAGCAATATTGAATATGGGTTAAATATGACTATGCATAGAACCCGAAACATAATATGGAATTAGATTATTATAGAGCTACCTTAATTTTATTACCAGCAGCTATTATACTAATTAGTTCTAGATAGGTGGGCCGATACTGCTTATTGTTGACCAAGCTCCTGAACAACTCTCTACAGGAGAATCAATTAGCTCACTATAAGTTTCACATTTCCTTCCACTTACAAATCTGTTTTCTTGATAAAATTTTGTGATTCATTTTGGGAAGGGAACCTTGGGAGCTAACATTAATTCAAAAGCAGACACTGTTTTGCATTTATTTTTGCTCATTTCAATTGGAAGGTTAAATACAGTGTGTGAGGATTGTCATTTCGATCATCATTCTCTAGAATTTAACATGCTTTAAGAATTACAAAATCCAACCAGCCCTTCTTAGGAAAACAATATCAAGATCGTTTCTTATTAGGTGAAAAGAATATGCATCCTTGAAAGTTTGTTTTGAACTCATTTATGTTTCTTTTGGAAATAAACACAGTTCATATCCTTATGTAGTTGAGTCCTTATCAGCTTCTATATAAGTGGATAGTTGCTTTCAATTTGTGTTTCAACTTTCACTTTTACCATGAAAACAAAATCTTGCCAAACTGAAGGGAATAAAGTTTGCTCTTTCTTTATTTTGAACTTGGCTTGAGCTGTAGTTTTGTGGTGAGTGCATTTTTTGGTTTTAGATGTTTATGATTGAGAACATAAAGTTAGAAAAATATACTACTTAATGCGCTTTCTTTTTTGTTGGTGTTCTCTACAGCTGATGAAACACTCTTGAGATTGTATGGTGTGTTCTTTAAGCTAATGGCATCGGGTTGCATTTCTAGGTATGGGTGAAATCTTATGGCATAATACTAATTTTTTTTGGCCATTTTTCCTAGATATTTGGATCATATCTATCAGTAAACCCTATATATGTCAACTAATGAGTGGAGTCCTTACGATTCAGGAAAAACATTTCTTAATGAAAATTGAAAAATAAATTTCTCAATTGATACATTTTGTCCCAAACCCTATAAAGGCTGAGCTTTGATAAATTGGTTCTCATCCACAAAAATGGGGGCAAAACACACAAAATTAATATGATATTTTTGACAGATCCACTCTTATGAAAATTCAGATACACTTATCAATGGGTGGGTTTGAAAAGCCAAAACTGGAAGGTGTGAATTACAAAAGACAGCCAAACATTAATTGATGGCGTGGTTGAGGATCAACTGAACAACTATCAACCCCACAGCCAGGGTAGAGTGCACTAACATAGTTGGAAGCCAAAATTCACATAGAAAAATTCCTATTTTATTGATGCTGCCTAAACATATACATAAGCAACAAGAAGTTGAACATAATGCGCTTCTCTACCATTCAAAACATAGCACAACACAAACTTGGTCTGCTCTTGCCACCTTCGTCTTGAAAGTTCTTTGGCTATCCTAGTTCTTACCCTTGCAAACATTTTTCTTTTCTTTCCTTGTATTTAATGTATTTGATGCAGTACAAGAAGAAGCCCTCCTAGATGAAAAGAGGAAATGATTCATCTTTTGAATGTTATAATATTATTTTTCCTTGGTTGAGTTCAAAATTACCCAACTGCTATCCTTTGGACTTTGTTATGTGCTATGTTTGACCATGGCACGTGCTAAGTTAGAGATGTTAACTCTTTTGCAATACCACTACATTGTGTCTCATGGTACCTGTTTTGATATACCTCATCTTGGTGTTTCATAGTACCTCCTTTGCGACATCTTAACTTGGTGTCTCCTTGGCCAGACCATGACATGCACACCATAGTGTCTCTTCTGCGATACTTCAACATGGTACCTCTTTGGCTAGACCATAACATGCACAACATGGTGTTGTTGTTGTGGGACCAAAAACCAAGGGAATCCGATAGCACCATTGCGTTCCTCTCAAAAAATTATGGGAAATTAAAAAACGAGACTCAATTTTGAGTCTTTATGACAAAGTTATGGGCCCTGCAAGGTATTGTCATTGTGAGACCATGAGCTTGGCTTGAACATGGTGTTGCTGAATCTTGACCACAAACCAAAGGAACTTTGATCCTATAGAAAAATGGGAAATAAAAAGAAACAACACTCAATTGTGAGTCTATATGACAAGTAGTTGTCTTTCCTACTTTTAGGTCTTTGTGAGGCCAAAGTGATCTACAACATGGTCTTCAGATTATGATTTAAATCATGGCAATTGTTTGAAAAATGAAACAAAATGGTCTTCAACATGTTGTTGCCTTTGCGAGACCTCTAAAATACTTGAATATCCACAATCAAGTAGTTCTGTCGGGGATGCTTCTTTATCAATAATGGATTCATTTCTAAAGATAAAGCCTGAATTCCTCACCTTCCATGTTATTCATCCCATTTACCAGGTTTATATTTTATATCAATTAGTTTTGATGATATACATTGGGTCTGAAAATGTGGTAAAAAAGTAATGCTAATATTCAGCATACAGAACAACGGAAACTTAAGCTATGAAAAACAAATAACATTAATAGATAAACCAACAAACCCTGATATGATAACTGATGATATATCACATGAATATTTCAATACTTCATACAAAACTAGTGTCATCTAACTTTTTAAATAACATCCTTTCACATCTGACTCTTTATGCTATGCTTAACTTATAATTACTTCATATAAATCTTCATCACAAAATATACAAAATAATAATAAAATCTTTTGTAAAACAACAATGGACCCCATAGCTGCCTACACCGCCCCCAACAACCATAAAGAAAATGTCAGTCTCCTGACTCGAAGAACACTAGTTTGCATTACGAGCATTTGGTGTTTCTTCTACAATAAGTGGAAGAGCTGACGCAGCATCTGTTGATTATCCATTGTTTGTTTGTGCCTCCTGGTTCCCTGAACCATCCACCATCCACAGCCCTAGAGTGAGCTGCAGAAGATTCCATTATCTGTGATACTCCTTCCCGTATATCCTCCTGGTTGATCTTTTCGAATAGAGCTGCAATTGATATTTCTTTCACATTAGGTTCTAGCCACATTGGTGCCAAGTACAGTACAATCGCTGTTGACAGAGGAGCCGAAACAGATGGCATTGGTATTATTGGCAAAACAGTTGAAAGAAATACCACTGTTAGGACTTACTCCATAGTCCTATAGTTTTTGTTAGAAAATAAATAATGTGTTGGGGTATGCATCTTTTATTAAGACGGCCCTTTAGTTAATAATAGGTTGTTATAAATAAATGTTCATGTATATTTTTAATGGGTTTGTTGTAGGAGATTAGAACGGACCAACAGTTTGGTAATTCCATATATACATGTTGCATTGTATATTGAGGGTCAACGGAGATAAAAGTCCTCTTGTATATTCAATTTTTCAATAATACTTTCTGTCCATCCAAGTAGGAGCAAGCTTTTGTTAATGGTGTTGAAGTATCACTGGTATCAAACCTTTATTCAATGGCCTGACAACCATTTGTGAATCTGTATGAAATTTTGAGGAGTTGTCAGGCAGTAATTTATGTGTAAACTTTGTGCGGTGTGCATAAGGCTTTACAAATTTTATTTCTGCATACAAATATTGTTGTTTTTCATATTTGCTGAGAGGCTGTACGGATTTTATTTCTGCTCACAAAAATGTTATTTTTTGTATTTGCTGAGAGGATGTACGGATGAGAGCAAAACTAGGCTGTACAAATTATTTCTGCTTGAAAAAAAGTGGGCCGTAAAAATTATTTATGCAGAATTTTTTTTTTTGACATTTAGAGGGACCATATGGAATTGTAAGGACCATGTGTGAGAAATTTTAGTAGAGGTGTTTGAAGCTAGAAGCTGTACAGATGTACGAGCGTGCAACAAAGGGTGTACAGATTTAGAAAAGCCAAGTCGTAGCATAAAACATAGAGATAATTAGTGGGCAGCGTGATATTTTTGATGACTGTCAGGCCAAATATTTCTTTTGCAGTATGTGTCTTATCCAGGTTTATGCATGAGCCCAAAAAAAGTCATTGTTAGGCAGCTAAACAATTAATTAGTTACTTGCAGGGAAAGAAGCCATATGGCCTCGAGTGTTTTTGGAACAATATTTTTAAACTTGTTGGTTATTTGAATGCAGATTATGGTGGTTGTTTGAATTATAGAGTATCCACAACAGGTTATATGATGCACACAGGTTTAACTGCCATTACATGGTGTTTTAAGAAACCAGATGTTGTGGCAAACTCATCAGCAGAGAAAAGAATATATTGCAGCGTGGATGCTTCTAGAGAGATTTTATATCTACATTGCATTCTTGAAGACCTTCAAGTATCACAACTCGCTCCCACAAATCTCTGCATGGATAGTCAGAGCGCAATCAAGATGTTGAAGAATCCAATATTTCATGCAAAGACTAAGCACACAGATGTCAAACATCATTATGTGCGGTTGTTGGTGATGAATAAAACACTGGAACCGATCTTTTGCCCGAATGCATATTAGACAGCTGCCATCTTCACAAAACTCCTTGATAGAGTGAAGTTTGAGAAATTTTGAAGACTACTTGGTGTATGCTAGAGGAGCTGACTTTGGATCATAGGGGGCCTGTTACGACTTGCTCCAAAGTGCTATAGTTTTTTGTGAGTAAATAAATAATGTGTTGGGGCATGCATCTCTTATTGAGACACCCCCTTAGTTAATTATAGGTGGCAATTAATAGATGTTTATGGGTATTTTTAGTGGGTTTGTTTTAAGAGGTTAGAATGGATTACTGGTTTGGTAATCCATAAATACATGTTGCATTATATATTGAGGGTCAATGAAGATAGATGCTCTCTTGTACCTTATACTTTCTAGTAATAAAACACTTGCTGCCCACCCAAGTGGGAGCCAGCTTGTGTCAACGGTGTTGAAGAATCAGCCACTCGTGTTATAATTGTAGTGGACACATGCAATACCCACTTTAACATCATACAAATGTTGAATGAACAACCTAACTAGGCAGAATGTTAACATCATGGCATTGACATTTGGCTTTAAAAGCTGCCAATTGTTGCTATACAGCCTGTGTATTTGTATCGCCCTTTTTCAAGGCTTCCAGGTCCTTCTCTCTCCTCATGTCATATTTCTTCTTCAATATTTCAGTGTGTGTAGCCCAGTCACGAAAATACTGGTCTGACTAAGGCTTGAACCTGTTGTTCTGAGCTCATATGTGCTGAGGCAACTCATTTTAGTGCGGCAGTGTTGTTTGTTGTGCTTGCGTACCAATTCACTCTAGTTGGGAAAGTTCCAGTATAGGAATCCCTGAATAACAATCGACAGCTTCTGCTGCCAGTTTGTCCAATTTAACAATGGACTGTTGTAACTGTGGAAACTTTTCAGCGTTAACCATTAAAGCAGGGTAAATAACTAAGTCACAGAATTCACTGAATTTCAATGTAAAAGTTCAAAATTCAGTGAACTCCAGTAGAACACAAAAAACTCGTTTAAAATCGTCGATTAATTCGTACAGTATGAGTTTGCCTAATATTTATTTAGAAAACCTAAAAAAGTCATTGATAAATGTTGATTTAAATCATAAAAATATTACAATATTACCCTACACGAGTTAGGGCTTTTCTGTTTGCCTTCACTGGAAGAGATTTGCAGTGACACGTTTCCTTTTTGAAGCCCTTCTCAAGCTTGTAGCAGCGATTATAACAGTGTGGTTGAAATGGTGTCATGCACAGATTTAACAACATTTGTGAAGGAATGAGATGGCAACATCCGTTAGTGTAAACTGTAATGAGACGTTTGACGGTTTCTGCAGGCTATAACAATTTCCTGAAAAGGTTGCTGTCATATTTGCGTGCTAAGGGTTTGCTGGTTTGGGGCTTGATTTGTAATAGAAACTGAGCTCGAGTTCGCTTGCTTTCTGGTTTCCTGTGGAGGTTGGAGTTTTCGCAGATTGTCTGCATTAAAAAAAATCTGTATATTGCGATAGTTGTCGAATACTCAGGTATTAATGTATAGTTACATTATACATTTAAAATTTAGGTTGTAAGTTTATTTAGGTTTTAGTGTTTTGATATTTAACTAAACATTACCCTTTACCATTAGCATATTCGACTTGGATATGAGATACTAAATTTAATTAATATTTAGTTTAGCATTAGCTTTAGTTTTACTTTTAGACTATGTTACCAATATGGATATGGGAACGAGAATCGGATACATGGATACGGAGATCTTTTTTTGGGACTTGGATACGTTTTGGATATGGCTGTACAAAAATATAAAAAATAAAATAAAAAATAAAAAATAAAAAATAAAAAATATATGCACATAATATGCATAGAGGAAACATAATAAATTAAATAACCACAAAAAATACTAATAATTTAATGCCAAATATCATAATATTCAATTGTCAAACTTAGATTAGTCTTATTACAAGTACATAGTGCAAATGTTACAATGTTTGGACAAAAATAAATAATTTAATGCCAAATATCATAATATTCAATTGTCAAACTTAGATTAGTCTTATTACAAGTACATAGTGCAAATGTTACAATGTATGGACAAAAATAAAGACAAAAGAAAATGCACTGTCTGCAGTTTGGTGAAGATTACAATGAGAAGACCTGGTGTTAAATCAACTTAAGACTATGGCCTGTTCTCTTCTTTGAGCTTATTCACGAGTTGATCTTTCGTATTATACCTGTGCAAATGATCTTACCGTATGTACTGCACAAAAAGAGTCCTGGAGAACCATATTTTTGGGACATAAAGGATAAGCAAAAAAAGACATTGTTGATTTCAACCTCTCCCTCACTTTGATCATGTTACAGACATTTATTTCCTTTATTTTGGCAAGGCTGAAACATGATCCAATAACTGGAAGACTTGCTGACTTGCTCTGGCAACCTTCATAGCTGTTGTATACAGCCCTAATAAAGAATATACAGATGAATCGATTGACGCTCACATTTTGAAAACACAGCCAGCCATTGAAACTGCAGAGAGGTTTTCATACTTTATTTTGTTATTAATTGTATTTTGAAGTCTGTGTTTGACTTTTTATTAAGCGAAATTGGAAAAAAATAAAAAAATAAAAAAAATAACATTTTTTCTGCTGGATATGCAGGTGATACGGGCAGGATATGTCCTGCACCCTGCAGATATGCCTGGATACGTCCCAAAACATATCCGGACGTATCCGCAGTGGGCAGGACGGACGTATCCTGCCCATATCCCCTGCGTATCCAGCCTGTATCTGTATCGGATACGTATCATATCTGTATCAGACCAGGTAGGGGGGCGTATCTGGTAACATAACTTTTAAACTTTAGATATTTGTATAAATTAATGAATTTTTAGGTATTTTAATTAGTGTTGATATTAGGGATTTTGATTAGATTTAATTTTAAATTAAAAATATTAATTAGTAAAATTGTATTTTATTATTAAATTATATTCTTCGAATTTATAACGATTTTTTTTGTTGATTTTTATTGGCTGTCGAATTTCTTTTGAATTTTATCCTGGCTGAACACAAACCTTGTGACTTAGGTGAATAACATACTATTTCCTCGGAAAAGCTATTTCTTGGCATGTCTCTGCAGAAAAATGAAGGCACAAGGCTCTTTTAATTGATCACATTGATATGTGACCTCTATAAAAATTTCCCATTGCAGTTTTGAATTTTTTTTATGAATGATGGAATCCTTGTTATTACCCACCAACTGTTCAACCTGAGTCAAAACACCCTCCATTTTTTCATTTACTGTAATGTTCCCATTTTTGATCTAAACCCTCATGAGGACCCTTAGCTTATATGTGTTCCCAATGGCTAAGGGGAAAGGAAGAAAAGGGAACGTTTGGGGCCCACTTTAAGAGCAATTGGTGAAAAGGGTACTTTATGATTTCTAATTTTCAATTGAGTTATGAAAAATACTATGTTATTCAAATATTCACTTAAGTGGGGGACTTTTATAGGTCATGAACACTTAAGTGGGAGCTATAAGGATTACTCTTTTAATATTTGAATAAAAGTGTTTTCCCTCCAATTTGGGTGCCCCCCTTTGGGGGAAAAGCTATAAAAGCAAGTGAAGGGTTCTATTTGAGGATATGTATGTTTTGATAATGAAACTTATTCCTAAGCATGTAACGCTTGATATTGTGACTTGGAGATGAAAACCTTCAAGGCACGTAAGGGTTGAAGACGGAAACCTTCATTCTTGTTATTGGCAGCACTACTTCAGGTGTTGTATTGGTTTCTTTTTGATTTGTGTGCAAGGGAACATCACTTTTAGGGTTGCAATTGTACCTAGGGCAGCGCCTAGGATTTGGAGGAGTAATTGCAGGTTTCAAGGGCAGAATTTGTTTTGAAGGGCTAAAAGGCAGCGAACTCCCCCTTAGGGTTGATGACACATTGTGAGGGTGTTTGGACATATTCAGGGGTTGCTAGGGCAGCGAATTAATTGTAGCAGCTAGGCGAACCTCTCCTAGGGTTGGATTCCTTAAATGTTAGGGCTAATTGAGCCCAAAGTTCTGATTTGTCATTGGGCAAATATTCTCCTAATTTTATGATAATTTCCAGCTGTTTATTTTTATGGAAAGAGATAATTGAAGGTACTTTTTCTAAGTATTATTATTCTGACTTATTTCTAATTTTTTATTCGGTTGGGCGACTTCATCTAAGGGCCTAAGATGACGATTTGAGGGCTGCAATCATTCAGCTGTGTATTCCCAACATTGGCGACTCCCTTTGGGAGACTATTTGATGCATTTGTGTGATTATTTAATGCCCATGACTTGGCTGTAATGATTGTCATATTTTTGGTATAATATCACGATTTTTGGCATCCTAATTGGTCATTGAATTCAAATTTAGGGAAGGGTATGTATGAGCTGTATTTTCCTATGTATTTTGGCAATAGAGATAAAAAAATGCATGGTGAATGATGCGCTAATTGTCCATTTCAGTTTTCAATATTCATGCTAGGGTTTGAACAATTTAATTTCAGTATTTGTGGGATTATTGCTGCCTAGGCTTAAACGTGGTAAATTCATTATTGGCATGGGTTTGGTTAGGGTTTGATGATTGATTGTTAGGGTTTGTTGTGAACCCCAATTTTGTTGAATTGTCCCATTCGGGGACATTACATTTACAAATAACCTTTGTTCCTCCATGGCCATCCCTAGAAATTATTATTCACATGCCATGGGAGATGGTGGAGGTGATGGTTCCTTCTCTATTTCCCTTTGTTGTGGTTGTGACTACGCTTGTGTTTTTGCACTTATTGAACCATGCTTTCAAAATTCTGTTTTAATGAATCGGTAGGGTCTTCATCTTAACATACTTCCAATGGGTGAAATTCTAAGAAATTTAGTGGAGCTGATCGGAATGCAGGTGTGTGGGGGTGGCATTGATGCAGCTTCCTGTGGCACAATGGCTGGGGTCTTGAAATACTGGTTTGGAGAAACTATGATGTAGCTTTTGTCATGTCTGCCCATGTTGGCTTTCTGTCGTTTGAGCCATGCACATCCTTCTCATCAAAGGAAAAAGGACCAATGACCTATTCTGTGTTGGAGTTGAGCATGTATAGAAACATTTCCAGGTGCAGTTGCAGTCACAACGGTTGATTCCACATCCCTGGATTAATCTGAACTATCAACAACTTCCTTTGGTTGTGCTGTTGTCAACTTTTTTCTTGTTTTTCCAGCATCAAATCATATATCCATTTCAAACTTGATTATGATAACTTTTGAAACTTTAATCGTTTTGTTTATCTTTAAAGTACTGATAAAAAATTGCATCCTTCGCTATTCCATATCTGGCCATTCTTTTCTCTCTTTTGACATTGTGGTCTTCCATAATCAAATTTTCTTACCAACAATATTTTTTCTTTTAGGTGTTTGTGTAATGGAAATGCATATTTGTCTAAGCTTTTGTTTATTTATTCACATCTCTCTTTCTCTCAAACACCACTAACATGGCATGGTTTTTGATGTGCATTTTGTTGGACCTGCAGCTGGCAGGACTTTGTTTTAGATAGCATTTTAGCAGGAGAAGGAAGCCCTTTCGCAATAGCAGCTGCTAATGTTGGTAACCCTCAAAGTGTATGGTCAACTGGGATTCCTAAATCATTAAGATTAGCGGCAGCAGCTGATCTTGACAGCTTGCAGACTCTCAGCATTACAGAATCTACTTTGGCTGGATGGGTAAAGGCACCTTTTTCCATCGCATACCTCTCCTCTGTGATCATCTTTGGTTATATCGATTTTCTTATTATCAGAATAATCTCACATGCACCATTGAAAATTTGAGGGATTTTGCTTCTATTTCTTTTGTAAAATTTCTGGAAAACTGTTTCTTTTATTGTATGTTTTCTTTCTAGCAGAGTTCAAGCTCAATAATTTGTATTTACATGAAGGTTGTCTTGGATATGCTCTAGTCATATGTTTAGGCTTTGTGATCGCTAGTGTGTAAACTTGTAAAGTACTGTTTGAGAAGTTTTAAGTTCATGCTCCTAGAGATCTTTAAGATACTGTACTATGTGATACTTGATAGATTTTCTTTTGTTCAAAGCTAAAATTACTCTGTAGCAGACTTAGGGGGAAATAGTTGTCTAATGCAGCATTGAATAAATGGTTTGGACATGACACGAGGATTCAGAGTAGCAATAACCATCTTAAGGCTCCCAACTTCCAAGCGATGTTGTACAAAACCTGCATAAGTCATATCAGACATTTTGTATAAAAGAGAAATAAATGGCGATGATTGGCATAAGTGTCGCAGTATAGTTCTTTTTGTTGTAATATCTGGTAAAGAAGAGAGGAAAGTTATATCTGAAGTATGACTCAAGTCATGGTGGATTTTTCACCATTCTAGGTTATGATTGGGAAAGGAAAGTGAATAATCTATAAACACGAGTCATTTACCAATCACAGTCCAAGAATTACAACACGTCTTTCTGAGCAGTGAGAATTATTTTGGATATTTTACTGACAAGCATTTATGGGGGAGTTCCTCCCTTTGGACTTGTCAACCAGTGTTTGATGTTGCCATTCAGACATATTCCCATTTCAGCTTTAGATGATAACTTTGAAACATTAATTGAATCATTTATCTTTCCATTTGTTGTTGATTGAAAATATCATCATTTGTCCTTTCGCACACCATGTTCCAATATAAATGAGGTTTAAAATTTTCACATTACGCACATTTAGCAACCCATTGCAAAGGTTGACCAACGACAAGTTAATGAGGGGAGCCCTGGGGATATCCTTGTGCATTCATTATTTAATTTATTAAGATATTTGCATGTCCGCTCACCATTGTAAGTAAAAATTGACTTACATTATAATTACACTATATTGGATCCGTAAGCTTAATGGTTTGCTAGAATGAATACTGGAAAAATATTGACAACATGTATCTAGTGTATGTGGCTTTGAGTGGTTTGTATCTTTATAGCTGTGGTGGATGCAAGTCAGCAACTGAATAAGAGGTCATTTCACACCACGTTTATGTTTTGCACAGGTTCTACTAGATGGCAAGTGATCCTTACCCTCCCTTTATTTTCACGTGATTAAAATGTCCCATATAGTTTAAAACCTTCAAGATAAGCCCTTCCTAAGATGATGCTATTTACAATTGGAAGGAGGTGGTAGGTTCTCATTAATGAGATCAAATTGATAGGACCAAAATTATTACTATAAATTGATGCTTGTGTGAAGCATTTCTCTATTGACACTTCTCATTTTGTGGGTGGTCTATCATTCTTGTTGGCATTCTTGGCCAAGAGTCACTTGCCATGGACAAACCACACATCACATTCATGATTTGACTACAAAGCTCCTATGGCAAACCTTCGAAAAACTTGTCACACTAGAAACAATATTTCACCAAGAATGTGACACTCTAGCTCAAGTCCATTTTTATAAAATGTTACAATACGTACGAAACATGGAGCCTCAACACATGATGAATAGTAATTTTTGATGACTCACAAAAATAGCTCATAGACATCATCTGAAAAAAATTTGTTTGACTCATATATGCACTTATTTGCAATGAACAGCCTTGCTGAAATGCACAACAAGAATATGCTGAAACCTCTAAAACTTCCAATTGCTCAAAGTATTGCAGAGGATGCTTGGTATAAAGTTATCACTGATGTCGATGACAACCAACTTGAATAGGAAATTCTCTTACGCATTGGCTAGCATTCTATGCTAACATCAAACTCATGAGTTGTTGGTCTTGTCATTTGACCTATTGGACAAGTCAAAATTATCGTCTACAAAACACACTCTAGACCACAAGATTTTCTTATGTCTGTGATGGTACAATTCAACAACTATATTGTTCTAGTGTTGTACACAAACAATCCTCGATCTATTCCTTTTCCATCTATAACACGTGGTAATTGTATGCAAATATACCTTTACATGGTTTGGGCACTTACAATACACAAATCACGAGGGCTTACATTAGATAGGGACACAATAGACATTGGCAATACCAAAAAGTGGGAGCTGGCCTTTGTAGCTATATTTAGGGTCAAAATGTCGTCGTATAACACCCACATTCTTTTTCAATTGCTACTCAACAATGAAAGACTATTAACACCCTCACTAGGAAGAAGGATAAACTTTGCATGCAATCTAAGTTACCATTACAGGTTCGGGTATAGAGGTTACAATCTTTTTGGAACTCCAATTATGGTATGGCTTGGGTATGCCTGTACAAAAAATAATAAAAAATTTAATCTCATAAACAAATTTAACAATATTAACCATAATATCAAAGTTATATGCATAAAATAAACAAAAATATAATATAACACTACTAATAATTGATAATTCAAAATATTAAATGAGTCATGCCCACATATACCACATATTATGTCAGGTCATGAATGATGAAATGACAAAAAAGAGAATTTGGTACAAACCAAAGTTATATTCACATTAAACAAATAAATAAAGATAACAATATTTATAGCCAAAATATGACTATTCAATTCACTTTCCATGAAGACTATTTAGCGTCCTACGTAGACTATTCATCTACCACTACGAGACAAAAGCTCATCTATAGTTATACATAGGATTAAATAATATTATGTACAATAATATTACATTCCCTCTTAATCTGTAGGGGTTATTGTGAGACCAAACATGCCTCTGAACTTTTTAATTTTTTTTTTTTTTCCAAGCACTTTTGTCAAGATATCTATTGGTTGCTTTGCAATATGACAATGTAGTAATTTTCACTGTCATCTTTCACATAGTGCCGAATCAAATATAATTGTGTTGATGTGCTCGGTTCGGTCTTGAAAAAATGGATTCTTTGCCATTTGAATTGTAGATATGTTGTCAACCATGAGTGGTTTTGACGAAACCTATTGCTCTTGCAAATCTAAAAGAGCCCTTCTGGGCCACAAAATTTCTTTGGTTGCCTCTGAAGCTGCCATGTATTATGTTTTTGTTGAAGAATTTGGCTGCACCGATTGATTCTTTGACTTCCAACTGATAATTGTTGTTCCCGAATTCGTCAAAAAATCCGAAGTAGATTTCCCATCTTCAAAATCACCAGCATAGTCAGAATCTAAATATTCAACTAGTTTGAAGTCTCCTGCCCTAAAGTATTTAAGCCCAAAATTACTTGGTAGAGAACACAAATTAGAGTGAACCAACTGCAGTTTCTCGTTGACTTTCCATTTTAACCTTTGAAATGGTTCCCCTTCGTGTTTAGCCAATATGCAAGCTTCACATTTTTAAATATTTTTGGGCAGTGTTGGCAAGCCTACAACACCACTCTTTTGCATTATGTGAATGTTGTCATAGTGAGTATGCCCAAATTTGGCATGCCAAAGAAGACTTGTTGGCATTCCATCTTCAGTGAGATGAGAAAAATTTCTTGGAATTGAGTGCTCACCTTTGAGTTTTAGCAATTTGCCTTACTTATATCTAGTTAAAACAACCATGTTATCACATTTTCTTGTGACCTTTATTGCTGCATTATCCAACAAAATGGAATGGCCTTGTTGTTGAATGAGCGCAAGAGACAATAAGTTTCTTTTCAACTGAGGAAGATATAACACATTTTGAAGAATGAAGTTTGGAAGCCCTAGTGACTTGTGTTGAATTGAACTTTTGCCTTGAGGTTGCATACTTGTTTTATCCGCCAAATATACTGGACCACAACTTTTTTCATGAAAGTCCTCATAAAAGTCCTTTAAAAAAGTCATATGTTGAGTGGCCCCAGCGTTTAGAATCCAAGCATTTTTCTAGGTTGAACTCTCTTAGGTATTATTTGCTTTGTCTGATATGCAAAATACACATTCACTAGAAAATTGCGCTGAGTTTGGTTTTGAGTTTTTTTTTTTGTTTTCTGTAGGCTTCAATCTTACTCCATGATGTTTTGCATTCATGGGTTTCATGACTCCCTTTTCTTTCACAACATTTGCAAATCAAATGTTATGTCATTTTGTTTTTCTTGATGATGACTATTGTTTTTTCCAGATTTACGACCTCGCCCTTTGTTTTCTCTTTGCCTCTATCATTTCTTGCATTCTTGAAAGAATTGCCCTTTTGATTAGCATAACAAATGCTTTCTCTTGTGGACTCGATTTTTCTTTCAAAGGCTTTTTCTCTCTCAGTCAATTTTTTAACTTGTTGATAAAAATTGAGAATCTTTGACAGATTGTTTGCTTGCAAAGCTCCAATTAGGTTGAGTATGTAGGGAGAAGAGGTCTTATAAAGGTAGTCATGTATGCATCAATTTTTTCACTAGAAACATCAACATCATGTTTGATAGCACGGATTTCTGAAGCCAAACTTGTGACATTATTTTTCAACTCAAGATTGAACAGTTTCAACAACAATTGTATGAACTCAAATTCTGAGCGAGTCATACAAGTCCTTTAATTTGTGAAGTGCTTCCCAAGGAGTGTGTTGTAGCCTTGTATGTGACGAAATACCTCGGCATCAATTGAGTCTCTCATCAAGGCCAATGCTTTTAAATTCGTTTGCTTCTAGGAAGGAATCTCTTTTGCTTCTTTAGGTTCTGCAGGTTGTGCATCATCGTCATAGATGTTGAACCACAAGTCATTGAATATGAGTATATTCTCCATCTGTCTTGACCATTCTAACCATGTGTCTTTTTTGGTTAGTGTTGTGCCAACAATAGTTTTGTTTGAATGCTTTTTTGCTGTTTAGGGAACTAGAATGGTTTTTTATCACTCCAAAAAGTTTTTCTTTTTTATATACCACTCGATAGATTTACTACGCCTCTTTATATGCTCGCCCTTCCTATACACTCAATAGTACATGGAATAACCTTGCCCTTTCTATATACTTGGCGGTATGTGAAAAAGACGTTAAAGCACACAAGTGTAGAATGACATGTAGTACTTAGGTAATATCTGAAAATAATTTGCTCTATTTATGACGGGTGCTTAGCAAGAAGTCCTTATAAGTGGGCGTGATAACCCTATATACTTGAAGTATGTAGTGATAGTCGCGAATGGGTAACGAAAGGAATGGGAAAATAATTTTTTTTTAATTTCTTCTTGGCGATTTATAGGGACAATGTCACAAAGGACGTTGTTGCAATTATATTAAGCTATAAGTGCAATAGTTCGATCACGACAATATTACTCATAAACACGAATCAGAGGCATTGTTGATACCAAATGCTGCGATTTGTTTGTGTTTGCAAAATTTGATTGTTTTTCAAAATTTGGTTGATTTTGAAAAAGGAATTTTGTTTTGGTTTGCAATAATGAGTTATTATTTTAGTAAGTCAAAATTAATAAGAAAACCTCCTATTTTTAAAATTCTTCCAATAATTGTCTATGTTTTTATTGAAAGGAAAAAAGCATAAATTAAAAAAAAAAAAAAAAAAAGACTTATCTAGTTGGCTCTTGCTCCTACAGCGTGGCCATAGCTTCAAACTTCCTTTAAATTCAAACACCATATGAGAGTCAAAATGCCATGTGTGAGTCAAAACGCCATGTGTGACACTTTGGAAGATGCCAACTGAAAGCCACACTGTAGTTTGATGCAGCCAAATGGAATTTTAATGTTTGACACATCCAATAAATTGAATGAAGCCCATTTATTGGTCAAAGCACAGCCAAAACAGTAAAACAACATGCCAATGAATGCCACACAAATCTGTAATAGATATTAATCTTCCAAAGTTCCTTCCTTTAAGTGCCACGCAGGTCTTCTCCTCAGCCAAAACGCCAAATAAAGTTCTCTTCAGGTGAAACACAGTCATACACAGCAAAATAAGATGCCACACAGGTCTGTATCAGGTGAATGCAGTCTTCTAGAAAGTTTGAACTTCTTTAAAATGCCACATGCATCATTTAAAATGTCAAGGAATGACCAATAACTGACATTTGCAGGTCTGAAACATCAAATATCCAGTCAAGACTCAAAATACCTCTATACAATCAAGATGCAGTTCAAAACAGCTAATTTTTGATCTCCAACACAGTCAAAGACCATTAGAATGCTGATACGCCACATGAATGACAATTTCAAACTGATTTTTTAGGCTGTGCAGCTGAAGAATAGGAGGAAAACTTAAAAAAAAAATTGGAATGGAGGATGAATGAAAAAAAGACAGAGCCTGTGCTATGATACCAATGTCAGGGCAGCAATAATGGAATGACAAAAATGAGAATTTGGTGCAAACCAAGGTTATATTTGCTTTAAACAAATGAAGAAAGGTTACAATATTTATAGTCAAAATATGACTATTCAGTTCACCTTCCATGAAGACTATTCAGCTTCCTATGTAGACTATTCATCTACTTCTACGAGACTAAAGCTCTCCTACTTTTATACCTAGGAATAAATAATATTATGTACAATAATATTACATATGATCTGTTCAAAATAGGAGAATAGTCAATGGTCACAGTCAAACTCAAGAACTATTTGAACAAATCATCATATTGCTCTTCATCAAAATCCAAATCTGCATTTGGGTCATTAGAACAAAATGAATAGGACTAACAGATTAGCTAGTTGTGTATATTTTCAATATTTTTTTGTGTTTTTAATTTTTTAATTTTTGTATTGTTAGTGTATAATATGACTGCCATACCCGGACCAGCACTGTTATTGTATTATGTTTTAATTATGACAGTCAGGTACCCAAGATAAGGGAAGAACCTGAGAGTTACTCGGACCAGTACCAATACCAGAACTGCACCGGTAAGGGTATGGGGACCTCCAGGGCAGTACCCAGTAACATAGGTTGAAATCATTCTCTCGAGTCTCTATAATAAAATCGAATGATCAATATCTCTTAACTTGAATGAAGAAAAAATATCAGTATAATAGTAGTAGAAATTGGAACAAACCCGCAAGTAATTACAAACTGGAACAAATCTTGTGTAGTTCTGACCTGCCGCATGTCATGGCGGTCGGCGGTCAGACCCAGAATTTGACCTGCAAAACTTCTGATAATTTCAGGGTTTTTAATTGCTCGTGAGTAATTCCTGGTTCATGAGTTTTTCAATCAGTGTTTTATTCTGTTTTCATGAATATTATTATAATTTTCTAGTTTTCCGTGTTTTTGCCATGTTTTTACTGTTTTAAACCTGGGTAATTGAAAAACACACACTTTTGCCACACAGTGTCAATGCCATGTAAATGGAATGCCACATGATCACTATGTAACATGGCTTATATTTTTGCAACACACAACTTCAGCTATGACCTTCTGCGTTGCTCGGTCCATCAGTGCACATGTGGCACATTTAAGGGTGTCAATGCTAGTATATTATATTGTTTTGTGTAATTGTTGTTGGCCCTACTCATATAGAAGTAATAAAATATTATAACAGGAACTGCCTTTTAATTGGATTGGATGTTTATGGGGCAGTATTTAATTTTTGATGGCTGGAAACATTAAATGTAGATTTAACCATTAATCTTCATTCTTACCTTCTATCATACTCTCGTCTTGCTTATTGTGTTTTATTCCTGATCATATATCATGCATTTGAGAATTTCTTTCTATTTAATCCGATGGAATGATCTGTAACACATCATTTGTAAAGGGGCAAGAATAGAATACCTGCTCATATTTCAGTCTTATTCTTTTTCTTATGGATCATAATTATGTTGTGATGTGATCGCTTATATTTTATAAAATAGTATAAGTTTTTGCTAAGTTGTCAATGGTTTTATTGGGTTTAAATTTGATAATTATTCGTGTTGGCTTGATGGCAAGTAAAAATCTGTTAATGTGTGTATTTCAATTACAAAACCACTTGGACAAACCCCAACATTTTGGCATTGGTGCTGTCTTAATGATAATCTTAAGAGAATTACACCATAAGCCATTCCTAGCCCACAATTCAGACTTCACCTGTTGTGGAACCAAGCATTTGACTGCTTTTTGAGAGAAGTTGAACTCATTCACTAGACCATTATAGAAGCAAAGAACATTTAACATGGATCAAGGGAGTTGAAACACATGTTAGAGTCTTCTTAGATTGCTTTCGTTTAAGTTCATTAGGTTATAGGAGCTATGCAATTCTGCATGGCAAGAGGCAAAGCAAAGATTGCAAAGGGAACAAATGGAATAAAGGAAATCATCTTTACTAGTAGAGTAGACTTGAGCCCTTCATGCAAGATGTAACTATATCACAGGCCTCAAATCTACTGCATTTGTTACATACCACCTTCCTTGTATATGCACATACATGTTAGAAACAACAGTTTCTTAAACATGCTAACCATGGAAGGATTTTGAGTTTCTCCAACTAGAACCATGAAGAGGGATTTATTGGGTCTTGTTCTAGATCTTCATAAGGACATAGGCTTCCTTGATGTTTATGTTTTCTGATTGGGATATATCCCACTGGTGGAATTACTACTGACCAAGGGAGAGGATATTAATATCTCACCATCGGAATTACCACAGGCCTTGACGAGAAGAGAATAATATCCCACTAGCTGATTTGCTACAGATCCATGGGAGAAGATAAAATGATCCACTTCCCAAATTACTACTAATCCAGTTGTAATATCCTGCGTAAGGGTTACTTCAAAACTAGGGAAGAAGAAATTAATATCCCACTAGTGGACTTACTACAGACTCTGCTGACGAGATAAAAAGACGTATTGGAAGATATACTACAGAATCACATATCCATTAGGTAAAATACCAAGAGCTATTATTCCACTGTCAAATTTACCTCAAAGCCAGGGGAGAGGATAGGGTGACGCAACGGGAGATTTACTTGATAAAGATATCCTAGATGATAACAAATTTTGAAACAAATATTATCAATATTTGTAAGAATTATACTTTATGATATTGATATTGTTCATTATAATGTTTTAATTTCTGACATTAATGTACTTTGGAGAGATGTTTCTTAATGTTTCATGGAGATGCATTTTTATGATAGGTTTTCTTTTGTGTTCTAAGAGGTTTGTCAATTAAGAAGAGTTTGTGGGCTTTTCCTTAAGATAAGAAGGTTATTAAAAACTTGTACTCGACAATTAATAGGCAGCCCAAAGTTTTGACTTGGATTGGGACTCGACAATTACTCAACAATTTTATCGCTACTTAAAATTATATAAATTTATAAAATAAACTTAAAATAACATGTAAAACACTGTTAAATGACATGATAAATGAATGTAGAGAATGTAAAAGTATATTTTTTATTAATTTCTGACCAAAAAAGGGCACACTTCTTAGTTTAGACCAAAAAAAATACAAAGTACAAATGACAATGCTCATAGAGTCATTAGTCATCAATGCACGAAAATATAATAATATGAATATCATCTCCAATGCCTTGTCTGCTGCCCTTTGGAATTGAAAGGTAAAGATTCCTCCTCTGCAACAATATCATCCGCAAATATATCATCTGCATTCTCAGCAACCCCTCATGATGCCTCAGCTGCCCCTAATGCTGTCGCTTCCTTTGCTTCCCTCTCCAAAGCTATGATCTCCTCAGTTAACATGCACTGCTCATCATCAACAATCTAGTCGGCATATGAATCAGTATCATCCAAGTCTATTGCCTCATGACTCTTTCCCTCCTCCCCTTGTCTCACACGAAGACGAAGATTTTATTGCGCTTCTTTGTGTGAACAACTTCAAACATGCTTCAATTACGTTCACACCCAAAAGAGCTACATGACTGACACAAAACACTGATGGCTATTTCTGAGGATTTGGTGTTTTTGCACCATAATCTTCCCACCACAAATTTGCAAATAAGACATTTATAATTTTGTAAGTCTATTAGGCTTGAACAAATGAAATAAGTCTAGCATCTATAAGTAATGAGACTAAAAACAAATGACTCAATTTGTTTCTCCTTGATTGATGGGTGTTTCTCCTTTGAATGCAGAGTTGAAGAAAAGAGCCTCCCCTCTGCACTCTTGCAAATTTGCAATTCATCAACAATTGCGCCTCTAGTATTTTCGTTAGGGATCATCCTCTCTATGCATGTGTTGAGGCCGTTCATAACCTCCTCATCAATCTTAAATGAATCAAAATAGAAAAACTTTGAGTTCAAGTAGTAGGCCACTGCATGTATATGTCGATGGAGCTATTTGTTCCATCTCTGATCAATTATGCGTGAAATGGGTTTATCTTTCTTTTATGTTGCTCATAATAAGTTGCTATGGCCTCATACCACAGTGCAGGGAGACGCGTCCCCCAACATCCAGGACGCGTCTCGGGTTGGAGTACACGTCTCTCATACGGGAGATGGGTACAAGACGCGTACTTGTCTAAAAAAAACCCTATGTGGTAAAAAAACCTAAATGTGGTAAAAAAAACCTAAACCCCTTAACACAACACAAACACAAGATAAAATGCGAAAAAAAGCTTATAAAAAACGGACTCCTTATTTCACCGTTCGATTATTTGCAGGGGGTTTTTGAGCGGTCATAGTCGCCATTTGAGTTGCGATCATCGTCGTGGAAGGGTTTTTCAATGCTCTGAAATTTGTCTCACTACCTTGCCCTGCACTCGCCATCACGAAAGGGATTTTCAGTGCTCTGCTACATTTTTCACGACCTCGACCGTACCGTGTATCGACTGCGTATGTATTCTCGTCTTCGTTAGTCTTTGCCATTAGGTTTTATCTTTTCATAAATGCAAAGTCCGTGATTTTTTGTATTGGAGTGTTTTAGAATGCATGATAGTCTAATATAATATAATTTAGGTTTTAGACTGCATGAGTATAATTTAGCATGATAATCTAATTTAGGTTGCATGTATTTATGAAATAAATTTTTTATTTAAATCATTTCTTTATATTTTAATAAATGTTCGTATTTATTATTTATTTATTTAATTTAATTTTTTACTTTCTATTTTAATAATTTAATTTTTTAATAAGTATTTGACAATTTATTATTTATTTAAAAAATTAATTTTTATTTTATTAATTTCTTTAATCTTAATTTACGTTCACGTTTTTTAAATTAGAGTTACTAATTTTATGTTTATTTTTTCCCAGAATGTCAGGGGGAGGGAAAGATGCTTTGTATCCATTATGGAAATTTTGTGTTCGTTTTTGCAAAGGGAATGGGGGAACATCAACGATTACATGCAAGCTTTGTGGGAAGGCCTTCCATGGCACTTACACAAAAGTGAGGGCTCATTTTTTTCGAACAATGGGGAAAGAGGTTGACCAGAAGGAAGGTTGGAAGCGGTGAGAGAACAAGAAAGAGTTGAAAGTAAACCGACTCTTTTAAGCTCCCACGCTTCAACTACAGATTGACCTCAAAGTCACCATGTCATGCCAACTGCGAGAATATAATCAAAGATAGATGTGTCTTATGGGTATGCAACAAAAGATGGGTTTTCTGGTAGTTCTAATCTCATAGGAAGCATGTTTGATGTGCATGGTCAAGACGTAGTGGATGCAACGATTGTACACTTCTATGCGAATGGCATTTCATTCAATGTTGCTCAATCATCTTATCATGAAGAGATGGTTCGACCATTATTCTGTGTTCGTTTTCGCAAAGGGAATGGGGGAACATCAACGATTACATGCAAGCTTTGTGGGAAGGCCTTCCATGGCACTTACACAAGAGTGAGGGCTCATTTTTTTCGAACAATGGGGAAAGAGGTTGACCAGAAGGAAGGTTGGAAGCGGTGAGAGAACAAGAAAGAGTTGAAATTAAACTGACTCTTTTAAGCTCCCACGCTTCAACCACAGATCGACCTCAGAGTCACCATGTCATGCCAACTGCGAGAATAGAATCAAAGATAGATGTGTCTTATGGGTATGCAACAAAAGATGGGTTTTTTGGTAGTTCGAATCTCATAGGAAGCATGTTTGATGTGCATGGTCAAGACGTAGTGGATGCAACGATTGTACACTTCTATGCGAATGGCATTTCATTTAATGTTGTTCAATCACCTTATCATGAAGAGATGGTTCGTGCTATCAACAATGGTCTAGCGGGGTATAAACCACTTGGGTATGAGAAGCTTCGAATGTCTCTTATTGACAAAGAGAAAACAATGATAGAGAACCTAATTGCTTCAGTGAAAAATGTGTGGTCTACAGAGGGATGCAGTGTTGTGATGGATCGCTGGACTGATACAAGAAACATGCCTCTTCTAAATATTATGGTAACTTATTCCAAAGGCCCTTATTTTTTGAAGGCTATCGACTGTTCTGGACAAGAGAAAAACGCAAAATTCTTTCAGAAGCAATTATGTGATACAATTGATGAGGTGGGGGCATTGCATGTTGTCCAAGTTATTATAGATGCTGCCCCAGTTTGTAAAGCAACTGGCTTATTGGTGCAAATCTAAGTCACAAGGTTTGAGTTCGAGTTCAAATTCGACGAGGGTAAAAATCGGTTTGAACTCGAGTTCAGATAAAAAATCGAAATTAAAATCGAAACATAAAAAAACATAAAACATATAAAAATAAGTCCAAATAAAAATATGAAAGATACTTTTTGAAAAACTAAGTGTCTCAAAATCTAAAACATGTAATACTAAGTTCTCAATTTCATACAAATTAGGAATTATACATAAAAAAGTTTTACATCATAAAAAGGCAATACACTCTTATGGCTTTATAGGCTATTTAGCTACATCAAAAAACTCCATATCATCAAGAACACTTGGCTTATCAACATCATTTTCATCACTAGATTCACCACAAATAAATTCAGGGTCATCTAAATCATCCAAGTCTGCTGCAATGGGTCAAAAAATTAAAAAAAATCAAATATATTTATAAAAATATTAAAATACATGAAAAAATAATTATAAATGAAAAAAAAAAAGCATAAAATCATTAAAAAAAATTAAAAAAACAAAAATTAAGAAAAAATTACATAAAAGAAGATAAATATTATTATTTTTAAAATTATAAACAAAAAATATTAAAAAATATATAAATATTTTAAATGAAAATGAAAAATAAAATATACTATAATTATAATTTTAATATTATAAATAAAAATGATTAAAAATAAAGAAATATTAAAAAAATTAAAAAAATCAAATACATAATTTAAAAAATTATAAATTATAAATAATAAATAAATAGAAAATAAAACATAAAATAAATTAAAAAATAAAAAGAATTAAAAATATTTAAAAACAAAAAAATTCAAATATATTTATAAAAATATTAAAATAAATAAAAAATAATTTTAAATGAAAAAATTAAAATAAAACATAAAATCATTAAAAAAATAAAAAAAACAAAGAAAAAATTACATTAAAAAAGATAAATATTATTATTTTTAAAATTATAAACAAATAAATAATAAAAAATAAATAAATATTTTAAAATAAAATATATTATAATTATAATTTTAATATTATAAATAAAAATTATTAAAAATAAATAAATATTAAAATAAAAAATAAAAAATCAAATACATAATTAAAAAATTATAAATTATAAAAAATAAATAAATATATAGAATTTTTTTTATAAAAAATAAGACAATAAAATAAAAAATAAAAAATTATATAATCGTAATAATTTTTAATATATATAAAAACAAATCTAAAAAGTAAAACAAAATTGAAAATCAAAAAGTTTGTAATAAAAATAAAATGAAAAACGATAACAAGCAAAACCAAAAAAATATATATATTAAAAACAAAACAAAAACTATGCAGTCGCTGACAAAATAAATTTAACAAAACGAAAAAAAAACCCCTACCTGCAGCGCTGATTGGGACGGCGATGGGTGACCAGTTGGAGCCTGGAGGAGAGTTGCGAATGGTCGATCGGTGGTGGCTGTCCTCCTTTGTTCTCCTCTTCTCCTCGGCCACACACCACTGTACTTCTCGATGTTCGAATGACGGATGGTTTTCAAATGCAGGCGACAGATCACAGTGAAACCGTCGATGTCGACCACCGGACTAATTGTCGTACTATAACCCTAAGAACTGTGAATGGCTTCTGCTGCCTACATATCCTTGCTCCGACCCCTCCCGTTTATAGAACACCTGGCCATTTTTCTTGCTAAAGGTTCCGACGATTTTTGCCTCGAACTTGGTGTTTTTCTGCCTCGGAAAAATTGATGTACCTTGTGACATTGGTGCAAACAAAATACAAACATATATTTTAGATACCATGTTGCGTGCACGCATTAAATAATGTATTGAAAGATATTGGCAGGTTTTAGTGGGTTTTTGAGCTTATTGAAAAGGGGAGAAAAATACAAATCTTCATATGCAATCATCACCACACACAGGGCATTTATAGAAGATTTGTCAATGTGGAACTTCTCAAAGCTACAGATACACGGTTTGCTTAATTTTTCATATTGCTTGAGCATTTTGATGTTGTCAAAGGGGCCTTGTGTTCCACTGTGGTTAATGATGCATGGACAAGTTAGAAACAATCAACATCAAAGAGTGTAGTTGAGGTGAGGAAAATGGTCATTGATGATCAATTTTGGACAAATGTGAAATTTGTTGACTTCATTTAGCGCATTTGTGAGGTCATCCGTTTTGCTGATTCATACAAGCCATGTTTGGGGGAGGTTTATGAAGAAATTGACTCTGTGTGAAAGAATAAAAAATATCAGACTTAAAGGATCCTTTTTTATATCCTTTGATTGAGAAACAAATACATGGAAGATGGAACAAACTTAACACACTTTTACATTGTGCTGCTGATGCTTTGAATCCAAAATGGTATAATACGGAGGTCACCAAGAAGAGGGCTCCATATGAAGATAGAGAAGTAATGAGGGAATTTTGGGTTGCAATAAAAAAAAGTTTATGGTCGAGGAGAGGAGGCTTATTGTATTAGGACTTAGTGGAACATGTTTTCACGTGGCTGTAGACAATTTTCTACAGTGGAGGCTCTTTATGACATGTGAGCGAAGGACCCAATAGAGTGGTGGTGGAACCATGATAATGAAACCCCCAAATTGCAATTATTTGCAATACAGTTACTCTTACAAGTAGCTAGTTCATCATCTTGTGAAAGGAATTGGAGTACTTACGATTTCATTCATTCATTAAAGAGGAACCGACTATGGTCGAAAAAGACAGAGAACTAGGTGTACATTCATAGCACACTTCGTCTTCTTTATTGTGTTGACCCAGGGTACAAAGAAGGTCCTTCAACAAAATGAGATCACATTCCACCTGATGGAGCAACAAGATATTCTTGGAGGATGATGTGCTTGAGACAGATGGCTTGAATGATTTGCTCCCTATTATATTGCCTGCAGATGAGCCAGAGCTTGAGAGCGATGCCTATCTAGACAATATCTTGGCGGAGGACTTAGAGGATATAATTGATGTGATAGTTCATCCTATTGTATCGGATCAAATATAATCCAAGTTCATATACGTGTTTTTTATTTTTTGCATGCCTATTGTTGACATTTCATTGTATATGATGATGACCCTTAAGTTTAATATGATGATCATGAGACTTTCTTTTGCTTATTGCTAGTATTGGCATTGTAATAGTATAAATTTATTTAAATTTTTTATAGTAGATATTATATATATAATTTATAAATAATAGATATATGTTGTAGTTTCCCCATACCTCCATCTATTTTTTTAAAAAAGGCGTACCCGTACCCGTCTCCTGGCAACTATGCCTCATACAAATAACCCATTGGATGTTTTGTGGATCCACCAAACTTAGAACTCTAAGCAAAGACTTTGACACCTAAAACAAAATAATGCACAATTTTAAAATCAAAATGAATATAAATTTGAACAAAAATATTATAACAAATAAATGATAAATCAAGAATAGTTAAATTTATGGTTACCTTAAAGATTTCATTTGTGTTTTGCAAACACACCATCAAAAATGATCATGACTTTTTTCATTGAGGTTGTCAAATTGTTCTGAACAAGAGTCACCATGTCGTCATCATCCACCTTTTTATTTATGGCTCCTAATTGGTCTCGAAAATCTTTCATTCGAAGATTATGCTTTGACAAACATTCATCCTCAGACATCTTTATTGTAAATAGCAAATTCTTCATGTACAAAACCTGGTTTTTTTTTGAAGTTTGATACTAATTTTTTATAGTGGTCCAAAGCGCACTTGCCTTAGTGGCATTTTGGTCCTTAGGAACCACATCATCTGATACAGACAATTTTAACAACAAGAAGGCTTTCTTACGACATTTGTCATAATCAACAAAATTAGTAGCAGGTCTTGCTTTAGTGTTGAGAATGATTTTATCATAATCAAGGAACTTCACAATTGTTAAAATCTTAGGACTCAAACATTGTAATTTATGTCCAGTTAAGTTTTGTGCTTCCGACAAAACCAAATTTTGAATATTGGCCATTAATCACACAATATTTGACTTTTGACTCAGAAATAAAAAAATAAATACAAACTTTGTGCACATGTCTAGCTTTTGACTTGGAAATTAAAAAAATAAATGTAAAGTCTATGAACTAACCATAAAAATGTGATTGTATTCAGAATCAACTTATGGTGATTGTCTAAAACTCAATCTCTTGGTCCGTAGTCTTCTCGTGCCCTAGCATGAACCTTGGAAATCACGATTTTGGCTGTAATGTAATACTTTCCTTCAACGTTTTGTGCTTATCTGCTTGAGAGTCATGAAATACTCAACTGTACTTTCATTTCACCTTCTTCGATGCCCTAGTCTCAGAAAAACTTGAACTATCTGCTTGTTTGTATTGCAAAACACATCCACCAAAGATCGCGTTTTTCCTTCACCAAGTCGTTTTGGTCCATCATGTTTGTTCTAGTTTCAAATCACATATGAAAATTCCATCCTTTCTTCTATGCCCTAGCAACACCAAATTGCGACTATTTAGTTTCTTTCTTCTGCCATGACTTCTGGTTAATCACAACTCTAAAAATCACAAATTTAAGATCCTTTTCCATGATATCTTTTCCTTGTTTGTAACATCCCCACTAGGATCTACTTAGAATAACGTGATTTAAAAAAAAAAATTTAATCAATGTATTCTTTCATTAGATTTCACCACGAGAATTTAATTAGTGATCTAGATAAAACACTTTGATTATGTTAACTGTAAAATATGCATGTAACATCTACTTGTTACTATTCACTAGCATCATTTGAAACAAAGCATAATTGAATACAAAAAGTAATTACAGATTTCTAGCCATGGCTGGTACAAATATGCAGCCACTGCTATCATGGTACAGAATAAATAATTACTCTTTTTTAGAAATAATGTCTCAATAATAACAAATACAATATAAGATACAAGATACTAGATACAAGGCTTTACAGAGCATGAGTTTCTGAACTCCAGTATCTATGGCGATCTCAAGTGTAGTTTTTAAATAAGTACTGTTGTGGGAAGGGAGCATCATTTGAGCGCTTTTTTACATCAACTATGGACCATCGATCTCCCACACAATCCCTCATCAGGGAATGACCTTCGCTTTACGAATGAGTAGATAGTGACGGTGCGGGAATCCAGAGAGACAAGCTAGTAACCGTGTGCTGTATGATTTCTAAGAACATGAAGTGTACCATAAAGAAATCTGTTCTAACATGATATCACATAAACATGTAAATCATACATATGAAATGACAATGTCTAACATTACTTTGGCCAAAGTTTTCAATAGTTATTAATCTCTATGATTAGTCAAATTCATACACACCACTTGATCGGATTACCTTCATCTGGCATTGGTGATGCTAGTAAGTTAGTGAAGTCCGTCTCACTACTTAGTACCAATAATATGAGATTTGGTTAATACATATATAATTGACAGATTCACACAGATTACTTCCTACTAGTAGGCATAAAACATGCTAAACATAGGAATAATCAAAATGCATACGTTTAGTCCGTCAAACCTATTAATAAATCTTTACTGTTATTTCATATAAATATTAAGCATAACAACAACATATCATACCAACCAGATATAATCTATATTTAGACTGCATGCTTCTAATTTTCGTAAGTAGATTCAAATATAGTACATTCTATGATAAACACTAATATCATAGTCCATTATTTATGTACATACTACTTAATTTCAAACAGTCAATCATAATAAAAGAAGTCATAATTCTCACGAAAACGTAATCTTTCATTTAAACAACTTGTTATAATTTTAGGACGTTGTATGCTTATATATATCGTGTTCTATTCTTTAGAAAATTATAACTTAGTTTTTAATAATTAATAGAACTATAGATATAGACACACGACCCAATACACCAATATATGTTATACTCTTATAGGAATACCTAAGATAAATATATTCCTTGTATATATGTACTGTTATTAATTTTATTCATACTATGTATCGCATATAAGTGCTCAACAATATATAGATACTGTATATACATGTCACCAGTTATCTATAATTCTAATTAAAGACTTCATATGATTCCAACAATCATTATAACCTTCCTATTCACAAAATACATTGACGATCTATTATAATATATTAAAATTCCTAAAATATTAATGAAATAGACTATTTATATTTAAATCAAATTGCCATCTAGTTATAGCATACGACACTCACTCAATTTCTTATAACAGTCTAAACATATTGACAATTAATCAAAATCATCTCAATATTTCTGATTGTGTGTATACAATACAATATATTAATCATTCATAAGGATATTTATAGATAATACACTATCTATACAACACTATATATATATATATATAAATATGTTATGCTTAGTACATACAACTCTTACTTAAATATTTTATCCTATTTCCCTGATTTTGATACGATGTTTTGCTGTATGTAGATGTAGTTAAAACCGTCACCTTTCTTTGCATACAAATCCTTTACCATTTAAAACTTTATAACTGATGAAAGAATTATTAAAACATACACACCGTCCTTGTATTTCTTATAAAGGTTCTAGTTTTAAAACAAATGGAACTCAGACTTTTTACAGATGTATATAATCGACTTCAATGCTAAAAGCATGCAGTCTATGTAATTCACAACGCACTTCCAGTAGTCCATTTGTCGAAGTCATGGTTTTAGATTATCTTGCCAGAGCTGATAACTTCCACCAGCTGCGCTTCCAAACAGATCAACACTTATAATAGATGCAAGTTTATTATTTGAATAATATATTACCCAGTTCGCTGTATTACATGCAGTTATGTATTCCATGGTTTGAATAATAATTATTCTCAGTTCATTCATATATATATATTGCTGTTTTTGGAAGTCAAAAGCATACAATTTATACATATCGCTATGGTAGATATTTTTATATATATAAAAATGTTACTGTTCATGCCTGTATATGTATCACTGGTTTTTATTTGATGAATATACACACAAATTGTATATATATATCGGTATTATTTAAATAGAAGCTGCACATACTTTACATATATATAATTTTTCAGTTTTGGTTATCAAATGCACTCATTGCCCAATCATGTACTCATAACCACGGTTTGAAGGACAGAAGTGTGCTGTATGTAAAGATATAAGTTCTCTGGTTATACACATTATACACAGTTTGCTATCATAATACCTAGTTCGCTATTATATTACATAGACTTTTTCCTTAGTTAGAACATCACTAACCTTTTTAATAGTCGACCAGATGATACCAGAAGGTGCTCTATTTCCTTCTCTTCTCTGTCCTGTGTCCTCTCTCCTCTTGCGCTGTCCTATCTTCTCCTCAAATCTGTGCTTTCCTTTTCCATTTCCTTCTTTTCATGAATATGGGCACTTTAAGGCTTGCCCTTTAAAGCGCGCCATTCTTTTATTTTATTTTATTGAATGATTTTTCTCTTTTTTTTTGTATGAAAATATTCTTCTCTTTAAAGTTTGTTCCTTGCCTTTAGAGTTCGCCAATCTAAATTAAAGCTTGCCTTTTCCTTTTTGGTGTTTTTTTCTTTTCCGGTTTTTTAATTCGTTTAATTTGTTTTTCTTCTAATTCGCCAACTTTCCTTTCTACTTTCTTTCCAAAATCATTGCATTAATCTAAGTTTTTATTTTCTAATTATAACAAATAACTATAAAAAATAGCATAGTATATTGATATTCCATTACTATGCTAATACCTCTAAACTTTTAGTGTATAATAATAAAGCTATATTGGCATACCTATGATTATTATGCGATCATACAAAGTATTAGCATAGTGTCAATCTAGCATTAATATATTTTAGTTTACTATGTCTATCTCTAATTCTAGACACTCATTATCAGGGGACGAGGGCTTCACCTCCATAAAATATTAATCAACCTATTAGAGCTTAGTTGACACAATATACTTATTTCTACTTATTTTATTTTACAGTTTATTTATTAAAGATTGACACATTTAATTATTTTAGAGTTTATGCTAATACCAGGATTAGTATGATTACAGGATTAGCATAATACTACGTAAGCTAGTGATTACTATGCTCTTAATGGACTTAATACACGTTATTCAAAGCTAATGGAAGAGTTAGTGGACTTAATACACATCGATACTAATTTGAAATACTTGTCTTTTGTTAGCCTCATATATTAAGGCATATGTTGATATTCCCGAATATCATATGATAACAAGCTAATGTTTAAAAACATTGCAAAGACATTACTATTAGTCTATATACCATAGTAACCTGATACTATTCACGTTGATTTACGCTCTCGTAAAAATTAACAATTATGACTATAATAGCATAACATAATCATACTGCAACATTTACATTTAAACCTACGCATAATATCTTCAATGCAATCACACATGATTTATTTCACATATAAGTATTAAATTGAACTAACATATATATAATTATCTAAATGCAAATAACATAAAGAACGTACTAATGTTAACAATTCAAACAATGCATATAACACGTATTATCTAATGTGGTCCCCCAACATCTCCATCTACGTCATCCTCTCTGATGATGCTCTCCCTCTGTCATGCTCTGAGGGGTGAATCTCTCTTGCATCAAACTCTTGTAAAGAATGTAGTTAGTCCAATCATCGTGACATATATCATAAAATACTGCTGTAATAACATATCAACACGATTACAATGTAAAGAATATACAATAAACCAACTCATAGCAATGCAATCATGAAATCAAAGCAATATTCAACTATTCCATAACAACAAATGGCTTACAACTTACTTGAATAATAATCAAATCAAATTACCAACTATAAAAATCTACGGATAATCAAGTAAATTTTCTTAGCGAGGAATCAGGGTGTGACATTGTTCCTCACGTTTCCTTGCATCTGATCTACACGAGTCCTTGCATTCTATCTGTTTCGCGATTTTATCCTCACAATTTCATTCCTTTTGTTACAAACACATCCTTTGCAAATCACGATACTGCACTACATTATTATGTATGGGTTGACTAAAAATCAATCTTTGTCTTTAGATCATTTATGAATCCCCTTCATGATTTCTTCTTCACAGTTCGTACCCTTTCTAGGCCTTCCCAAAACTTGGCTCTTTTACATTCGTACCCGACAAGGGCTTCCTCGATCGTTTATGACTTGCTAGTCGTACCCTTCTAGGGCTTTCTCGAATAGTGGCTTTGATACCAATGTTAGCAAATATGAATGCTAAAAGAATGAAGAGAGACTATAAGGCACCCGTCTTTTTATTAAGCACAAAAGAAGTTACAACAGTTGGGAAGGTTGATAAACAACCAATAACCAACCATTAGTTAATGACTAACTAACAACTAATTAATAACTTCAATGGTCTTGGTAGCCAAACTCTAGTCATAATCAAAACTCAATATTTTGTTCTTATTGCCGATGAAATCCAAAGTTTGAGTACAGGAGAATACAGGGATTTGAATTTTATGCAGTATATCTATATCATTCCTTGTATCAATAGAGAAATCTGGGCAAAATTGAGAGAAGAGGAAAGTAGACCATCTTTAGAGAGAGCAAGATGATTCAAATAATTCTCGAGCTCTGCAATGATGTCCACTGCCCTGTTTGCAGCGAGATATCTGTTTTCGGGATTAATTCCAGCAACATCTGTAAATAAACCAGCGAGATATGCAAACAAACAAACATGGGAATATTGTTTTCAATGATAGGAAATTGGATCATAGTGGAAGAGCCCCCTCCTTGTGGTGTTGGTGTCGCCATTGTTCGATTTCCCACCACTAGCACCTTGTTCCAAGTAAAACACTTGAGAACTCATTTATAACAACGAATATATCTCCGCTATTGCTGCAAAATTTTATCCCCAAAGCCGGGCCCTACCACCAGTTATCACAATAAATACTCCTAATCATGCTTTTAAAAAAAACAAAGATACAACATAAAACCCTAACCCTAAAAGAACCTTGAAAAACTTTAAATAAACCTCTAAAATATATTTTATCAATGACAGTGGATCAATGGTTTTATCAATTTAGTGTTTTAAATTTCAGCTTATTTTAGTTGTTTATTTTTAATTTTTTTTTTGTATTTTAAATATTTAAATATAATTTTTTATATATTATTTTAATAGCCGTGCCCCCACATCCTCAAAATCTGGGAAATTCATTGCCATCCCCAAAACCCCATACCCGAGACAAGTGGAGTTTTGGTTATTCTTATGGGCAGATAAGGGAGAGGGACTTGGAGGCACTAAGTAGTAAGGACAAACCTCATGTGCCCATAATGATATGACTCGTGGTTGTAGCCATTTATGAGTCATCAACTGATTAGGGTATGATGGAAAATTTAAATGGTGTTGATCTTCGGAAAGGGACCTCCTTTGGCAAGCCTTGCTAGTTACAAATATTTCCTTTCTTGGGTGGTTTAACGGGCATGCTAGGTAATAGGTCGCATAAATCTAGGTCTACATTTAGGGATGCTTTTGTGAAAGCAAAGTAGTAGAAAGTATATAAATAGACTACATAGTACTGAAAAAACTTTATCCAGTCCTTCATTCACGTAAATGTTGAATGTTATTGACATTTGTAAATGACCCTTTGATATCCAATGTTTCATTTGCAACTTAAGGCAAAACAAACCTGCGCACATGATCTTGATCTTCTATATTACAATGACTCAAATAAAATGATCTCCTATTCTGAAGTTAGTCCCCTAAAAATATATTAAAGTGGTTGTATGGTATACCATGATATGTGCTATGACCATTATTTATAACAACTTCCCCTATAATGCTGATATGGATTTTAAAGCCGAGCATTGACCTAGACTTTACAAACTTATGTGCAGACAGAGGCTTTGTGTGAATATGGTTGCTGGTTGATCCTGGGTCACATGATTTGTTAAGTCCATCTTTTATCCTATATATTTTCTTTGATGAAATGCTAATGGCTTTCCATATGTTAATTTATAGTTGAGGTAACTTGTGGGACAAGAATTTGGTTAAATCCTACCTGAGGTAACTCATGGGACAAGATACCTCGATCCCAATTGAGGTAATTTTTCAGGAGGATTTGGTTGGATCCCAGTCAAGATAAATTGTGGGAAAATGATATGGATTGCAAGCCATCTACAAAAACGAAATTATATTTATGTCCAAAAATGGTCCAAATACATCAATGGGACTTAGAAGTACATGCAACTACAATAAAAAAAGTTCTAGGGTAGAAAGAACCGTAGGTTTTGGAAAGCAACTAAACACTAAAACAATAATGTGATTTATTAAATTACTGTGGTATTGTATGTGCTTGGCAAAGAAGATAGGTTGGTTGTAGTCCTAAACAACAATGCCCCACGATGATGAACACAAAAAGAAGTCAATCTTTGGACATGGCCTGGTGATTGCCTCTCTTCATCCTAGATCTATTGGGTTTTGATTACAAACATTATGTGGTTTGTGCAGTTCTTGTAGCAGCCAAAGCTATTGTACTATATTTTCTTATTCTATGTAGATTTCTAGTGGGAATGATCTATAACTTTCATATCAAAGCTGTTTAACTCTATTTCTCATCCACGACACCATGGAAAACGACAAGATACACCGAATTGGTATGATACCACAACACATATTGCAAGCATATTAACAAGGCATAATGGATCTTTAAAAAAAATCAAATGAATCAATACAAGGACATTTTGAAAACATGCAAATACAATGAAAATCATGCAATGAATAGACAATACCATGCAAATGTAAATTAATGGTCAATTATGAAACATGGATGGCCGATTAAGGGAATTGGAGAGATATGGAAGATGATATGAGTGAAGAAGTTGAGACAAGATCCCAACCCTCCTTTGGGAAAGAGGAAAAAGAATGCCTTGAAGATACACACAAGGAAAAAAGGCTCAGTGGAAAACTTTGCTTGGATGTTGCACTAAGGAACTGTTTGTTAGCAACGAATTATACACTAGTGTGAGAGTCTAGACCCTTTCCGTACGAACTTAGTGAGAGTACCCTAAATATTAGCTCCATAAAAAATTGTATAATTACATTGAAGAGTGATATCTTTGAAATGTATTTGAAAACATTGGTGCTTCAAAGGCGAAAGTGAGGCATATCCCTTACAAAGACGCGACTAGAGGCAAGCTTCAGACTATAAGATGGTCCAATGAACTAGACTTCAAAATAAGTGTAAGCCTTCATTATTTCTAAAGGCTCATTGTTGTAGAAAAAATGAAGCTTGGATAGAGCTCCATTGATGGGTTGAGGACCATGAACGTTTTAGTAAGGTTCATCACAAGTTGGCGAATCTTGCAAAAAAATGAGCAAGGGCCTCATTGTCTTTGCAAATCATCGGCAAAGTGAGAGAGGAGGACGCCATCACCAAAGAGTAGGATAGCAATCAAATGTGATGTAACCTACAACCATTGTTGACATGAACATGTTGTTGAAGAAAACTCTCAAGCTCATTAGTGTAAATATCAAAACAGCTGGCGAGAAAGGGCAACCCTTCTTGACTCTGATGGTACTCTAAACAAAGTAAGAAAGACTATGGAGCATTCGGAATCGTTCGAAAAATCTCATAGAAGCTCAACCGTGGTAAACTTCAATGCATCAAATATATAGGTAGGTGGATAATGAAAACAAGAATAACTCAGCCGTGGTAAACTTAAATGCATTGAAACCAAATGCAGGCAGCCATATACAATCATTCCCACCCTCATATAGTTTCCAAGCATCAAAATCTGGCCAACCAAGCCAATGACAATGGCCTCCCTAATATTTTCTCATTAAAACAAATCCTTAAAGCTTAGAAAAACAACATTTATTCACTTATAACATTAACATAGATTTATGCAGAAAATCCCCTTTTCACTCATTCAAAACAAAATCCAAAGTATCTAACATATGCAGGTTGAGCTAGCAACTGTAAAGACTTCCTTCATACCCTCTTTAAAAAAAAAAATCAGTTTGCAGTAAAAAAAGAAAAAGAACAAAACTTGCTTGAATGAGACGTTGAATCAAATAGTAGTGATGGGGTTGAACCCTACAGCCAAGTCTTGAACCTTCTCTCCCAAAATAGTCTTCACAACCACCTTTCCAAGCATGGCCGTGGGCCAAAAAAATAGGCCCATGGTCGTTTTCTTGTCCGTCCATTCATGGCATGCAAGTGCCAAAGCAATTTCCATGTAAAGTTCAGTTCCAGTTCTATCAAATGCAAAACTGAATTGAAAATTTTACCCAGGACTTGTTTTGCATGCAATAAGAAGTTGAAATCAATCAAAACAATAAATCCTTGCTACAGCCAACCAAAATACCAGATTGGACTACATAGTGGACTTATCTAGAAGACTAATCATGCAAAGCTGCTAGATACATGCTCAGTGAGCCGAAAATTCCATAGGGCTTTGCTTAGGGCATGTTGGCCATGCTCCTCAATGACTGCTCGATAGGTCAGCCAAACCCTTTTTCCTCTCAAACCCTAACTACCAAGTCTAACTGCTAAGTTTCAACTCTAGCTGAGTTGAGTTAAATGCCAAAAACCATCTCCAAAACATAGCCCAAAATTTTATAAACCCCATTTCCTATTTGGTCGTGTTTGAGTGGTAATGCCACCTCTCCAAAGTTTTTATTCAATGTGTTAAATTAGCAACAAATGCCATGGTGGGGTATGGTCCTCTTTTTAACTTTGGACTAGAAACTGCATAGTGGCTATGACCACTGTTTAAAATTTAACATTTCAATATTACCTTTTTAACTTAATACGATGCCAATGCCTCTATGGCATCAAATAAACTTACATCTAAACCACGCTCTGCCCCCAAGGGGGTAAAATTTTGCAGCGAACCAGGAGTCATACAAGATGCCAATTACACAAAATATCCATTCAGGCACAAAGCACATTAATAGAATGGAATTATATCAAAATTGATTATACCATTGTTTCATGTTGTGGGCTACATGTGGTTCCAGATTGAGCGTAATGCCAATTTAAATGCTCCAAAATGCCAGTAGCATCTGCATGTTCCAAGTACCCAGATTTATTCAACAGCAAAATTAAAAGAAAACAAAATACAAAGCATGCCATTGACAGTAGTTTCAAAATACAAACCCAAACTATAGCTTTTCCTTAAAAATAGTCATAAGAAAGTACAATTATTACAATTATCCAATTTTAAAGTCCCCTTTGCCACAAATGAAATATGACCAGGTGTTTATCAACTAACATTAAAACACATAAATCAAAGTTCTCAAATTTGGGGATATGACAAAATAATAATTATTATTATGGTCTATATTCTTTATTCTCTAAAATTTACTGAAGATTTTTTTAATTGTTGAGTTACTTTAGTTTTTTTACTTTATGCCATGCCTGTAATATTGTGGAATATTTTAGTTGAGTAGTTTTCATGTGCAAATTATCGAAGGCTTAGTTATGCTTACGACCCTTCTGATTGTGGCACATATTTGCAAATGTTACAATCAGGTGGCTGAATTAGTGTCAGAATCCACAGATATTAAGTCAGATTGGAAACTCGCAGCAACCTCAAATATTGGTTTTTTTAATGGAGGGAAAGCATATTCTTCATCTCCTAAAAATTCTCTCAGTTATTTTGGTGAGTCATTAGATAGAAAATCTATTGGCATTTGTTGGCTGTTAGAATTGTTAATGTCTCTGTGCTCCATTTTTGCTGGATAGTTCTGGATTGTGCAGCTCTCAAAATATGCAAGTCTTCTCACACGATACATATATATTTAGTTTTATCTGTTATTATATCGTTCATAATATATATTTTTCTTTTCCATCTTCAGATAATGCGCTTGAGATGACTACTCTGCACACTGCAGAAGCTTCTGAGGTGCAGAAAGAAGGGTTGGTTAAAATATCCAAGAAAGATGACATCATGGAAATTGGTTAGTGGTTTGCTAACATATTAAAACATCAATAACATTTGATTGCACGAAATAATGATTAGTTGTCCTTAATTACCCTTTAAAGTTTAAGTGTATAAAGCAATAATAGCAGCAGTATCCCTTTCGATTCCAATTTAATACAATTATGATTCAACTATAGTGTAAACCATAGGAGCATAAATTGTTTGGGGAAAAAATTGTTTTTTCAAAAGTGTAAATGATTTTTAAAAAATCACGATTCATCGAGAAAAATTCTGAAAAACATAATATTGCTAAAAAAATGTGGAAAAAAGAGAAAAAACTGTTTTTTAAAAGTTTATAGGCATTTCCATTGCATAGAGATACATACTAAGAATTTCAATTGCATAGAAAATAGATACAGATTATGAGAGGAAGATAAATGAGATTGTACACCATCACAATCAGCCAAATGTTTCCATTCATTAATTTTGACATTATTCAAATTTCATTATATTTGCATTTCAAAATGCATACTATTTCCATTTACAAAGGAACAAAAAAGGGGAGGGAGCCAACACCAATGAGGTAGACTAAGGGATCAACAGGTCTAGATGTTGAAGCTTCAGGGTTAGAGCCTCTGTTGATTTAAGAAACAACCTCGGTGTCATACCTAGCCTTCTCAACAAGTCGAAGTGAATTTCGTCATAAACAGGTTCATTATTATTTTCAAGCCATTTAAATTTTGGATTGATCTCGTCAAGGTCAATCCGTTGATCTTCCTCAACAGTACCTAACATTATTAAATAGAATGCATATGTTAGTTACTTTGGTGAATAATACTTTACAAAAATATAAATCAACTTTCATATGAGTTGAGAATTAGAATGTAACATTTTTAAACCTTGAACTTCCTTCATCTTCAGGTGAAGATTGTGGTGGACAAACACCAAATCATTCATCCGTTCTTGAGTGAGTCAATTGCGTTTTTCAAAGTGTATATGCTCAAACACATTCTAACTACGCTTGCAAGCAAGTGAACTTCATGGTTGACTCAAAATGCACATTGCCATCCATCGAAAGCATTTGATTTCTTTGCCAAAGAAATTCCACAATTGTGATGCAAGAACAAATTTTGTCAACATTGTAACATGCATAATTTAGTCAAAATTTAACACTTCCACCATACATATGTAGAAAAATTAACCTAATATGAAGGTCTTCCTTTCTGTGATGGCTACCTTACTAGAGAAGAAACCCCTTGCTGGCTTGTTCATAGGAAACTCTCTCGTAGTTGCCTCAAAAGATCCCTAGAAAAAATTCTTTCCATTAACTTAAATAGGCCCTCTGTGACCTTTGCATCATCTTGAAATGAGCCGTTAAAGATCAACATTGGATTCAAGAAATATCTAACTATATGAAGGGGAGAATGCATTTGTTGATCCCATTTTTTATCTACTATCTCCCATAACAGAATGTGATTGGCCCTGTTATTCTCCAATTTGCTCCTAATAGCGTCTTTGGCCCTATCAAGTGCCTTATATAGATAATCCAAGGGGGATTTATCCCCATTGATGAGTCTCAAAACTCGAACTATAGGCTCAGAGAATAAGACAATCTTTTTTGCCTCTTCCCAAAAAGATGGTTAGATAACATAGTCAACCACCATCTTGCCCTTCATATGTTTCACAAAGAAAGATTCCACCCACTCAGTTGAAATGAACATACATATTAAATTCATTTGTTGTTGTCAAAGAGTTTGCAATGCAAGGAAGTCAGTTGTAAACCGTGACACACCCCTAGATGAAGAAGTTTCTTGCCATCTGTGAATGTGTGCATTATACTAAGCACCCTTATATGATTGTATATGAACTTGGTGATTGTATGGGCATTTAGAAAAACCTCCTTCATTCATGGCATTTTGCCTATGCCATCCAAGGTCAAATCCAAACAATGTGCCATACATGAGGTCCAAAACATAGTTCCATATTTGTTCACAAGAAGCCTCCCAACGACCATGCAAGCAATAACATTATTTGTAATGAATTGTGTTGTAGAAAAGTTCATTAGATTGGCTTTGTGCTAGGTCAGGCGCTTAGCTAGCAACCCAAGTCGGTTCTAGACTTGATGGGGCTAGGCGCGAACATAGGATGGTCTGGCACAACATTTAATCACGATATGGCGCTAGCATCAATTTCACACAAGGCGCAAGCTTTGTGCGCTCACCCAAAGTGCAACAACGAAGGGACCGGGCTAGCATTGAGCTAGTTGCAACATGGTGCAACTTGGGGTTCAAATGGGTTTAAACATTTGCACAAGGGGTTCAGGTAGCCTTCCAGCACTAGGTATTCAAGGGGAGCTCACTAGGTGCAAGCCTTCTTGAGGGCATAAGTCCTAAGGTGCGAGCCCGTAACTGGCTAGGCGGGACGACTTAGCAGTGCGAGCTATGAGAAGGGCTAACATAGGGTCACTTAGGTACTTAGGTAAATCATAGGGAAGGCTTGGGTTCAACTGCCCATCCTCAACATAGCTCTCTAGGCGCGGGTCTTGGGACCTTGGTGCATTCCGGTTCCAACACTTAGTCGCTTTATAGGTGAGCCGAGGTTGCTATATGGCACAAGGACACCATTAGCGACCAAGGATGAACCTCCGTTTCATAATACATTCAAATAACAGTTACAACATTACTCAAATAAAACTAACTCACAAGCATAACATTATGCAAATTATAACACAAGGATCAATACTTCATTTATTCATTAACTTATAGTTCAACAACAAAGTTCAATACAAAGAAACAGAGCATGCTCTTCCTAACTTTATTCATGCCCAACGGCTCACAAGTGAGCTTGGGCTATACATTCCAACTACTTAGACTAATATGCAGAATAGAAATACTAATGGTTCGCTTTCTCTTCCGCTAGAGCTTCACTGCCTTCGTCGCCTCTTTTTTGATCTTCAAATGCAGGTTTTCTTTTATAGGCGAATGGGCATCTCCTACCAGGTTGGATGGGCGTGTGCCAAGTGATTAGTTGTCATGAGTCTGTTGGCTCCACTACGCTGCCCAGGTCGGACGAGTGCATGCCGTATGCTAAGCTGTCACTTGGGGTTGCTATCTTACCTGCTCCACTCTGACATCCGTGCTTCTTGGGCTGCCACGTACAAGTTTTGGCAAGGATGTCCCTTGAAATTCGGTGCCATGCAACCGCTTGCCAGCTAGCGCGAGATCCTTGGGGACATCTCTAGTTGGCGCCAAAATACAAAAGGGGAGCAACCATTCCAAAGGTTGCTTAGCGTCGAGATGGGACCAGTTGGTGCAGTCCATGTAAGTTCCACAAAAGGGGGCCCAACATTACCCCATACAAAATTACTAGTCCGCCCCAGACTAGTCTTTAAGTGCCTTAGGTGCACAAAACTCGGTCACACCCTGATTTAAATCTTCCTTAAAATTTTCAAAACCCTGGATGGCGCCCCTAATCTCTTCAATGTCGCCCCTAATCTCTTCATTGACGTCATCTGCTTCTGTGGATGCGGCCTCAAGAGCGAGCACGTCCGTGCTTTCCAACTCCTTTCTAAAGGCTTCAAGCCTTTCTTTCACGCGCTTCACCCCGCCATCCAATATCTCCCGCTGCTCACTAGCCTTTGTTTGGAAGGCGCGGAAGTCCGCCTCCAAGTCTTGCTCCTGAGTTTTCAATTGAGTGCTAAGGGAGTTGACCTTGGCCATTACTTGCACATGCTCGGTCCTAGTTATCATGGAGTGTTGGAACAAAGTGTCATTCTCCTCCTTTGCCTTCTTGAGGCGTGCGTTGATCACTGCTGCTTGGTTGGCGAAGTTGAAAAATATTGCGTCAGCTTCCTCTATGCCCTCTTCAAGTTTAGCGAAGAGGTCTTCCACCACATCCAGTTTCTTGTTCAACTCTCCTCGCTAGGCCTCACAGGGGTCTTGTTGCTCTTCGAGCACCAGTCTTATTCTAGGGAGCATCTGTTCCACAAGCACGTAGACCTGGTCCACTTCCTTCAGAGTTTCCCCTCTTTTCTTCTAGGGAGACTTTTTCTTTTCGACAGACGCTAGGGTTCCTTCCTCCCCGATCTAGATGGGGGGTCTTCTTCCTGCTCAACGCTTGACTCGACGTTGGAAGCCTTCTTTCGAGGCTTCATCTCATTGTAAAGCCTATGGATGAAGCCTAGAATTGTGACCTCTTGAATAGGATTGATGTCCGTCCGATCTGAGGCATCTTCTTTGTCTTCGGTCGCTCTTCCATCGACGTGGGGAAACCTGCGCCTCAACCTCCTCCTTTTTGTGTCTAGTTCCTTAACTGAAATTTCCATCCGTTGTGCGTTTGGGATCTTGTGTAGCGTGTCCTTGAAAAATTTTGCTGAGAAGGTGAAGGGGAGCTTCAGCCATCCCGACCTATTTCCATATTTTAACGCCAAGTGCACGACGCAATAGTGCTGCATTATGGCAAAAATCGTTGTCCCAAACATGCTTCAAGGGAATGCGCCACTAAGCCAAAGGCTTCTATGTACTGCTCGCAACAACGCATTACGTGCGTTTTGTACTTAGGGTTGAAAGTGGTGGGGCAAGTGTAATCCTTATATTTCTGCTCAGGGGATTCATGGTGTTCTGGAAACACCCACAGATTGCCTTTACTCCCATCTGGGATCCCGATCTCCATCACCATCAAGATGAGGACGAACCCCCATTTGAAAGTTCCCTTTGTGCTATGGCATTCCAACGCGTTCTTGACCAGTTCCTCCGCGATGAACTTGGCGATATTAAACTGGATACACTGCACCATGTGATAAGCCACATAGAGATACGCCTTCGACACCTCTGTCCACCGACTGGCTGGACACAACTTGGAGCTTACGAGGCGCGTCGCCACCCTCATGCCCGAGTCCTTACACTTGGTAATTGGGAATGTATAGCCCCTCTTGAAGTAATTTAGGAGCTTCGCGATGCGCTCTACCTCCTTGACATCATCCATCATCTGATGGATGTCCTGTTTAACATTAGGCAACCCGGTTATCTTCTTGATTAGCTGTGGTGAGATCTTCATGCACCGTCCTGCAAAGTAGAAATGGTCTTCGTGGACACGCGAGAGCAGGAATTGGATGAGCTCCTTTGAGTTTTCGAAGCAGGGCAACTCATATAGTTGAGTTGCGTCGGAAGCCTTTAACTTGTTTCGAATTGAGACATCAAAGAGGTTGTCACCTTTTGGGGTCTTGTGCCCCGTATCCACCATCCAGTCCTGCTCCAAGTCCTGGAAATGACTCGACGTCCGATGGTTGTACTCTTTTAGCTGGCAATTATGCACGAAAGAGCACCAACTTTCCCCTACCTGAACCTTTGAGGGATACTGCATATATTGATAGGACTTGTTTAGCGCCTCGATATTAATATCCACAATGCTAATTGCCTCGATCGGTTGCACCTTTGTCTTGACGGCCGTCGCCTCTTATACAATTCTAACCCTCTTGGGTTCCTGTCGCGCCTCTACAGAGCTCGAAGCCTTTCGTTTCTTCACCATTCTGAATCTACTTGTGTTGAAACGAGATAGATATGGCTTGCTGAAACCTTTAATGGTGGTCGACGCTTTTGTGGTTGTAGGATCTTCGACTGTATGTTCGGCTCTGAGCTTCACTGGTCATTAATGGCGGCCTAGCGGCAGCTTCACGTTTCACTCGGCTCTTTGCATCTATTCTCTCTTTCCAACCCCTCACACTAGCTTCACTATGAAGGCACTCCCTCTTTCTGTGCTTCCGTTCACTCAAAGGTGTCTAGGTTGCTCAATTGCTCACTGTGATAGGGTTCTTTCTCGCTTCGGCTCTCTGGTCTCTTGCTTTGTTTGCTCTAAATCTGGGTTAGCAAAAACTTTGTAACCTAAGCATGTTTGTCGTTGATCAATTTATACCCTTCTCTTGTCAACGACTGTCATTAATGCAGGCTTAATGGCATAGGTGCCTCGGTCTTCTTGGAAAATGCGAAAATCCACGAAATCTTCAAAAATCTCATGTCCTGTAGGCATTAATTGCATATCTTTGTGCCACCGCCGCCTCATTAAATGCTCTTAACGGCTTTTTTGATGAAGTGACGTCTGGTTCAAACAGTTACTTCCCGCTTCTTCTTGGGTGGACGACAGCCGTCTTAGACGACTTCCCTCTGTGTGCGTATCCTTGGTGCGACCTTCGCCTTTCTTGTGGTAACCTGGGCGCAACACCTCACATGCATGCGATTTAGCCTCCTCGGTTCCACTATCTTATAGCTGCGCTCCTATTTCAAGTGCACTTTTCTTCCTTGGTCAATGTCTTGCATGTCGTCTTGCCTTGACCTATCCTACCCCATACAAATTCCTTGCGCGGGCCCTCCAGTGCTTTGTCTTCACTGTCTACCTTGCGCTCAACCATGTTGGGCGTCTTCACTTCTTGCCTTCGGGGGTATCTGGCGCCAAATCAATCGATGCGCCTTCTTGCAACTCGGGCGCAAAGGTAGCATTAGAGTGGTTCGTTCTTGGGCCTTTAAGGGGCCTGCACTTTCCATCTTGCACATATCTCTCTTGTTGCTTTTGCTTGTGCCTGGTAAGCTTCACACACCCACTAGTTAGATGTCTGGCGTCATGTGCTTATGGGCGCAAGTGCTCGACTCACCCGATTGGAATTATGCATGAAGTGTTGACACAAAAAGTTATTGCGGCTGCTGCATGCTGCTCACTGCCTCTATACACTATACAAGGGATAAAACAAAAAACAAGAATGGTTTGGCTTTCATCAAACTTTATTTTGGTCAGCTCAATTCCAAACCGACTAGTGTCCAAGCAGTCGGTATTTTCATGGCGTAAATGCCAGCCTATTCCCTGTATGGTTTCAATCAATTGCCATTGAAATGCCCAGGGAGCATTTCGCTGGACAACGTGTGCAACTTACATGCACCTGTTTTCAAGATGTGGTGGATGATGTAGGGACCCATCCATTGTATTTGCAACTTTCTTGGGTGCTTGAAGTACTTGGAATCATGGAGCAACACCAATGCTCCTTCAGTCAGCTCCTTGTGCTTGATATGCTTGTCATGCCAATGCTTCTGGCACACCTCAATCTACTGACTCCACTTGGCTTGGGCGCGCTTCTCATCCAAGCGCTCCAAGTTGTCCAACCTTGCGCTTAAGGATTCTTGGTCGTCTAACTGACCAATCCGTGTAATGCGTAATGAGGGCACCATGAATTCCATGGATAGAACTGCTTCAGTGCCAAACACCAGTTGGAATGGTGTAGCCTTGTTCAAGCGCTTGTAGGTCGTGCAGTAGGCCCAAAGGACCAATGAAACATGATCATCCCAATCCTTGCAACCAACGTCGCATATCTTTCTCAGGCACGTTCCCAGAATTTTGTTAAAGGCTTCAGTGGTGTCGTTGGCCTAGGGGTGATATGGGGTGGTCTTGTGGTGCGCCACCATGTATTGGGTCAGAAGGATGCACACTGTCTCATTGATGAAATGAGTGCCCCTGTCACTAGTCAGACTTAATGGGCACCCATACCAGCTGATGATGTTCTCCCATATGAAGCGCGTGGCTCTCGCGATTGTGCAGTCTTTGGTTGGTGTGGCTTCGGCCCACTTGGTGAAATAGTCAGTGGCCGTTAAGATATATTTGGCACCAGTGCGTCGTGCTGCGGGGGTGATTGGCCCAACAAAGTCAATGGCCCATTTTTCGAATGGTGCCTTGGCAAGAATGGGGATGAGGGGCATCTCATCCCAGTGGTTGGGTTTTTCGGTGCGCTAGCATACATCACATGCCTTTGCATACTCTTTTGTATCTTGGAATAGGCTTGGTCACCACAAGCTTGACTGCAATATCTTGCGCGTCATTGCGTCGCTAGCGCAATGGCCTCTTGCGATCCCTTCGTGTACTTCCTATAGGATGGAGTCCCGTTCGTGTTCTAAAACACACCGGTGCAAGACTTCATCCCTACTTAGTTTGTACAACTCCCCCTCAATGAGGTGGTAGGGGGCGGTGCGGACTGCAAGTTGTTTCTTTTCCTTGGTGGACAAGGTTTGGGGTGCAAACCCAGACGTTAGGAAAGTGACAATCTCAACTAGATCTTCCAGGACGCGTTGGACTCTGTATAGCTGTGCGTTCGGCATGTCATCTTCAATCAGTTCCGCTGCATTGCCAGAATTGATGTGGGACAAATGGTCTAGCCCCAAGTTCTGCTATCCAAGTTTAACTACAATGGAGAACTGAAACTCTTGGAAGAGAACAATCTATTTGCATATGCACCCGTGTAAAACAAGCTTGTTCACGAGGTACTTGAGCGCTTCATGATCTGTGAAAAAGATGAATGGGGTTGCCAATAGGTATTGCCTAAATTTTTGTAAGGCATAGACCATTGCTAGTGCCTTGCACTCAGTGGTGGTGTAATTCTGCTCTGCCTGCATCAATTTCCTACTTACGAAGGAGATGGGGTGGTCCATCTTGCCCTCGCATGGTTGCGCCAATATGGTGCCAATGGTAGACCCTGAAGCATCAACATGAATGTGGAAAGGAGTCGTCCAGTCGAGAAATTGTAGAATTGGCGCACTAGCCAACTTCAGCTTCAGTGTTTCAAAGGCCTCCTCTTATGCCTTGCCCCAGTAGAATGGGCCATCTTTGCGCAAGAGCTCCTCTAAAGGTGCAACGATCTTTGCATAGCTCCGAATGAACTTCTTATAGTAGTCACAATGGCCTAGAAAGGCACGAACGTCTTTTTGCATTGAGGGAGTCTAGAGCTGGATTATTATGGCTATCTTCACCGGATCAACAAGCAAGTTGTCCTTGTAGACGATGTGTCCGAGCAATGTCCCAAATGGAGTTGCAAAGATGCACTTCTTCAGATTTAGAGATATTTGGAGCTGCCTGCACCTCTCAAACATGAGGCACAAATTGTCATAATGGTCTTTTACAAGACCATACACAATCTAGTCGTCAAGGTACACTTGGAGGAACATATGGATAAAGTCCTTGAAGGCAGTGATCACTACCCTGGAGAATACGGCTGGCGCATTCTTGAATACAAAGCTCATCACATTGTAAGCGAAACAACCCCATTCAGTCACAAAGGTCATTTTGGGTTTATCTTCCTCAATCTGCCCCTGATGGTTCTTTGAAAACCCATCAGTGAAAGTATAGATTTCGCAGCTTGCGACCACATCCAGGACCTCATCGATGAACGGGCTCAGGAATGGGTCATTGACGCAAGCTGCATTCAACATCCTGTAGTCGACACAGATTCATATGCACCCATCCTTCTTGATGTTGATGACCATTGGGCTCACCCATTCAGATTCTTGCACCGAGTAGATGATGCCGGTCACCAGCATTTTGTCAATCTCTGTCTTTACCTTGGCGAGGAGATTGGGGTTCATCCGATATGGGCGCTTCTTGACTGGCCTCGTGCCATCCACCAGCTTGATGCTCATTTTTCCAAGGGAAGGGTGGATGCCCTTCATGTCCTAGTAGCTGCGCGGGAACAAGTCTTGAAATTCTTTCAGGGGGTCTATAATTCGTGCCAGCTCTGACTCAGACCAGTAAGCGCCTATAGTGGCAATCTTCAGCTTGCCTTCTGTGCTGATGTCTACTTTAGTGGTCTTGAGTGGCACGTGGTAGGGTTCATTTTTCTCCTGATGAGAGTCTTTGACTTGCCTTGCCCCCTCTGTTGTGTCAATTTGAAGATGCATTGGATGTTCGCTATCTGGGGTGTTGTCGTCCACAAGGTCACAAGCTTTTGTCTACCTGTTAGAGCCTTCCAATTTCGTTCTTTCCAGGTCTCATCATCTTCTTCACTAGAGTCACTATTGAGTGTCGTCTCTTCAAAGAATGTCGGGAGTTCTAGTCCTTTCTCCCCGAACATCTCCTTCAGGGGCTCTTCTAAGATTGCAGTGTCCTCAAACACTATCCTGTGGATGACTTGCAGTGGCTCCAACAACTCTAAGTTCTGCGAAGAAAAGGAGGTGTGCACGAACCTCTCCTTGAGCAATTCCCAGTTTCCTGTCTCGCGACGCGTCTCATTTACAATGCACCACGCTTGCGCCCAAGTCTTTAAGGCCCTGTAAAAGGCGTGTACCAACATGCCTCTTAGCGTGTTCTCATCGTAGATAGTCCAAGTTTCTTCGCACAGACGCACATGCGCGATTGGGTTAGAATCGCCGACGTAAGCAGGTATGCCTAGATCCTCATTACTCTTGCCGAATCTAGTGCATATGGCTGCCTTTACATCTTGCCAGGTGGGCAGGCTAGGTCTCTGTACTGCCCACCAGTGAGCATCAGTGCTCTTCAAGGTATGCACTAGTGCGTCCATTCGATCTATCTCCTCTGGGACGTAGGCTTCAATGTCATGGACATACTTTTATATGGGTTGGCTCCCTTCATACTTTGGGAGCGCTGCAAGCTTCCCTTTACTTCGTCGAAACACCCTTTTCTCCACCTTTCAGTTGTGGGGAACCCATTTCTTCTTGGGGTGCTCAATCCTAACCAACCCTATCCTGGCTGGCTTTGGTCCGGTTGCGCGCACTAGGCAGCACCTTCGATCAACGACCTCATAGGCATCTTTGACCTATCGCTCGCAGGCGACATCAGTTGTATTAGAGGCTGATTGTCCATCCTTCCATTCGAGCACGCCTTGGTCATTAGGGTTGAGCTTCTCGGCGCCTTGCGCCGTGATGTTATAGATGTGGTTGATCTCGTCCTCGAGGTCAACACTTTATACGTATGGGGGCCCTTGGTAACTTGAAAGAGGGATCACCACCCTTTCCTTGCCATTCTCAAAAGTCATATAGTGCTTCTTAAAGTGCATGTCTTTGTTGTTTGCATAGCACCATGGCCTTCCCAACAGCGCGGGATAGTTGTCTTGTTCTGCCAACTCGATGACCTCGAAGTCACCATGGAATTTGGCGCCCATGATATCTACAATGGCACCCTTCAAGATCATGATTGGTTGTGCTCGGGTTTTGTTAGCCATGAACATGCGAGGTGAAGGCCTCAAGGGTGGCCGCCCCATCTTTTCCCAGGTGTTTTTGGTCAGAATATTGACCTCGGCGCTCGTATCTACCAAGACTTTACAAATTGACCATACATTGATGGTGGCATCTATTAACAATTCTTGGTCATACTCAGTGTTTTGAGTATGCCTGACTTCACGCGCCCACGCCATATGCGGCGCTGTAATCTCTATTACTTGAGATGCAGCCTCTTGTGCTGGTTCTTTCCCTACGTGCTTCAAAAGCAAGTCTTTCAGTAGCGGCAACATCCCTTCAATTTGCAGGAGGGGCATGATCTCGGTCAACTCCTGCACTTCAGCCTCTTGGTGATCTTGCTTCTTGCGCAAAGCGGTGGTTTGTGCCTCTAAATCTTAGGCCAACTGAAGTTCGCCCTGCAAGTTCTGTATCACGCTCATGGCTTGCTGCAGGATGTCCTTCTACCATGCAGGGTCAGGATACGACGCAACTTTTGTCTCCGGCTGCGTTATGCGCTCAGTGCAGCTTGATTCGCCATACTCCAAGTGTAGATCTTGGTTCGACGCAGTGGGTGGTTGAGTGGTGAACCCACTCCTTGTTGTGCCCTGCACCTTGGGTGGCTCCTTGCGAGTCTGTTGTGGCCTAGGGGCCCATTTTTCCTCTCTAGACTCGCATCTAACCATTGCGGCACCTCTGTCTGCGTGAGGCCAACCTTGAGTTATCTTCTTATACAAGTTTGGGCACTCTTTGACCGAATGTGGTCCTTGACAGTACCCGCACGTTGGGTGCGTGGGGTAGTCATGCTGATAGTGCTTAGTCAACCCACACTTGTAGCACGATCGTGGTGGGAATCTTCCTCCACCACGTCCTCCTCACCTGCGTGCACTTCGTTGGTTGCCATAGCCCATATTGTTCTGGTCATAGCCTTCATTGCCTTGACCCGTTTGACCTTCGCCTAATGTCGTTGCCTACCTCGTGCCTTTTTCCATGTTGTGGCGCATCTTATCGATGACCCGACAATTTGCTGTCGAGTGCGTATAAACGTCGCACATCTTGCAATAGATTGTGGTGTTCACTTGACTGGCGTGCTGCAACAGAGGGCAGTTCTGAGAGTCATACGGCCCGTGACAAACGTCATAGTTGAGAAGTAGAGCACGGACATTTCTCCACAGGCAATTGTTCTTGTTATGCCCCTCGCAGTCGATGCATGATAACCCACTGCGAGTGTCATGCGCCAAACCAACAATCAGCTTCTATAGCTGGGAGGCCATTGGCGCAATTTGCGCCTCCATGAATGGGCTGATCTCTATGTCGGCGCTGCCTACTACCTTGTTCTGGAGCATGGCTTCAAGCGCTTCACGGGGGTCTATGAAGGTCTTCATGGACAACGCTCGTCTGAATGTTACTAGCAGGCCTCCAACAAACCATTGTGCGTGCTAGGAGGGGTGGATGTCATATGGAAGCTTAGAGAGAAGAGTTTTAAATCGCGCATCATATAGGCACACGCTCTTGGATAACCCTTGGCTGATTTCTTTGAGCGCCGCGATGCTCTGTTGCTCGAATTCAGGGATATCAAACTCTTTAAAGAAGGCTTCCTTCAGAACATTGTAGTCAACCATAGCCTGGTTTGAATCAAATTTTTGATACCAGGTATGGGCGTGGTCTAGCAGGGTGGTCGTGAACTGGGTTGCCTTGCACTCGGCGCTGAGTGATGCCCTGAGCGCACCATTGCAACTCACATTTCAACACATGCTCTGTAGCATTCTCTACACCGCAATACTTAGGCAAGTGCATCACCATCTCGTAGTAGACTTGCTGAGGGGGTGGTGTCGGTTTTTGAGGCGCCTATCCCCCTTGTGTCTGTGTTGGAGGTGGTCCTCCAGCGACTCCAATTGTAGGTAGGGGCGTTGATCCTGACGTTGTCGGCTGCGCTATCAAACTTGTCGACGCAGTACCGTTCACTTGTGGCGCCATGCCACTTCCTGTGGGCTGTTGCCCAGTTAGCGCAATTGACATTCCCTGCATGGGAATGCTCGCGCCTAGGTTCATGGCTCCTAGATTGGCGCTTGCTAGATTCGCCATACCCTCACTCAGTTCCTCGTAGGGAATCACTTGCTCAATAACAAACTCTTGGTCCAAATCTGGAATCCTATCAAAGTCGACATCGATAACAGGTTAGTTACTGTTCTTTTGTCTTTTGATGGGGAATCCAACACTTGAGCTTGCGCTTCAGGTTCAAAAGGGGCAAGTGCTTCTGGTGCATTCTCAAGCACCACATCTTATAGGAACCCACTGCATCCTGCACCCAACTGCTGAGTCCGGTCTCTTGCTTCCTTCTCCCTCTCCTCGCGTTGTTGTAATTCAAGGGATCCTTCCCCATGCCCTTCCCGCTCGCTATGGGTCCTCTCGACACATCCAGGTTCTAAATCCTCCATTAGCCTGCGCCTTCACTTACTATAGTTCAACCTCTAGAGCTCTCGGGTATCAGGTTGTTGTTCCTCCTCCATCGCACCTTACCTACACTTCCCCTTCTCACCTTTTGCGCTTGCTCATATGCACAAGGACTTTAGCCTTCCATTCTTACGGTTTCTAGACCGTAATCCACCAAAAGCTTCTTCAGTTCGGTGCTGAGCCCTCTTTTGAATGCACCCCTTGGTTCGCAAAAAAAATCGTACTCTGCTTCTTTTGGGCATGTGAATGTTGATACTGCGAACTCCAACACGTAGCTGTTCAATGCACAACTCCACCACTTGTCCACATCGCGCATCCAAACTTCATCCAGGCTCTCCAACCTCTTTATGCGCTCTGCGGTCCACTCGAGACATTGTTCGTAGCTTCGCCTTCTAGTAGTAGTGTAGGCAACCCACCATCGGTACACATGCTTAGGTAGTTCGCAAAAGAACACCTCATATAGAGCATCGTACAGGTTGGCTTGCACCCATTTTCTTGGCTCTTGCCCCTTGCATGTAGGATGCCTCTGTGCAAAACTATCTTCCACTTGCTCTAGCCAACGCTCGATCTGCTCGAGCGATAGTCAGAGCATTGCTCTGTTGCACCATTGCAGCAACGAAATTCAACACGCCCCGGCAACAGAACCAAAATGTTGTAGAAAAGTTCACTCGATTGGCTTTGCGCTACGTCAGGCACTTAGCTAGCTACCCAAGTCGGTTCTAGACTTGATGGGGCTAGGCATGAACATAGGATGGTTTGACACAACATTTAATCATGCTATGGTGCTGGCATCAATTTCGCACAAGGCGCAAGCCTTGTGCGCTCACTCGAAGCGCAAAAACGAAGGGATCGGGCCGGCGTTGGGCTAGTTGCAACATGGTGCAACTTGGGGTTCAAATGGGTTTAAACATTTGCACAAGGAGTTCAGTTAGCCTTTCGGTGCTAGGTATTCAAGGGGAGGTCACTAGGCACAAGCCTTCTCGAGGGCATAAGTCCTAAGGCGCAAGCTCGTAACTGGTTAGGCGAGACTACTTAGCGGCGCGAGTTGGGAGAAGGGCCAACATAGGGTCACTCGGGTACTTAGGTAAATCATAGGGAAGTCTTGGGTTCAACTGCCCATCCTCAATGTAGCGCTCTAGGCGCGGGTCTTGGGACCTTGGTGCATTCCAGTTCCAACACTTAGTTGCTTTATAGGTGAGCCGAGGTCACTATATGGCACAAGGATGCCATTAGCGACCAAGGATGAACCTCCGTTTCATAATACATTCAAATAATAGCTACAACATTACTCAAATGAAACTAACTCACAAGCATAACAGTATGCAAATTATAACACAAGGATCAATACTTCATTTCTTCATTAACTTATAGTTCAACAACAAAGTTAAATACAAAGAAACAGAGCATGCTCTTCCTAACTTTATTCATCCCCAACGGCTCACATGCGAGCTTGGGCTATACATTCCAACTACTTAAACTAATATGCAGAATAGAAATACTAATGGTTCGCTTTCTATTCCGCTAGAGCTTCACTGCCTTCGTCGCCTCTTTTTTGATCTTCAAATGTAGCTATTCTTTTATAGGCGAATGGGCGTCTCTTGCCAGGTCGGATGGGCGCATGCCAAGTGATGAGCTGTCGTGAGTCTGTTGGCTCCACTACGTTACCCAAGTCGGACAAGCGCACATTGTATGTTGAATTGTCACTTGGGGTCGCTATCTCACCTGCTCCACTCCTCCGACATCCATGCTTCTTGGGCCGCCACGTACAAGTTCTGGCAGGGATGTCCCATGAAAGTCGGCGCCACACAACTGCCTGCTAGCTAGCACCGGATCCTCGGGGACGTCTCCAGCTGGCGCCAAAATGTACAAAATGGGAGCAACCACTCCAAAGGTTGCTGAGCGCCGAGATGGGTCCAGTTGGCATGGTCCACATAAGTTCCACAAAAGGGGGCCCAACAAATTGGGCCACATTTTGTGGCCCCACCTCAATCACAATCTCATTAAATAGGTGAAAGAGTGTCTTGCCCGATTTTATCATTTCGGATGCATCGACACTCTTAAGAAACACTGTGCCACTGTCGCATGACAAAAAGAAGTTGATGAGTGTGTGGCACCATCTGTCCATCCATCTAACATGATAGTGCATCCTGATTTTTGCCATTCCTTACAATGTTTTGCAAGAACATCGCTCACATCTTTTACAACATCCTTCAACAAATCAGTCTGCAAAGCCTTGTATGGTGGGGTAGTGAGCCGAAAACCTGCAACTACAATTGCTTCCACGATACTTTGCCAGTATGGAGATTTGGCCACATTAAACAACAAACTAGACTAGTAACAAAAGTTGGAGATTGCCTTCTTTGCCTGCTCGTGAACAATATTTTTTCAACCTGTACTCTCTACCGTGGTTTGCGCTCCATTTGTAGTGCGATGGCTAAAGAAGGCATGAATGTTTCCTCTGTTTGTGTTTGGCCCATGAGGTACTGATCCAAGGGCATATAATTAGGGAGTTATAATGAGAAATATTTTCACCTTATTTCATATCTAAAAATATTAAATATATTCAAATGAATGTCAAATATAATACCTACCACAAAGTGGGGTTAGTGTCACTAATTAGTTTTAGTTTTTTTAAAGTTTTGGGTGTAGTAAAGGGCCTTAAACTGTAGTCAACATTTCAAATTGCTGCATCATACGAGGCTTTGCAGATTGGTTTTCTGAAAAAAGCACCAAAAACCTGAGTTGAAAAAAGTATTTTGAGCCAACTAAAGTGATTACTCATGATTAATCGTGTTGAAATTGCACGTTCTGCTACTATGGTGTAAACTACTGAAAGGTGTCTTTTCCCAAACTATTGCAGCATGCTATAGTCCATTGCTATAAAACAAGTAATGCAGTTACAATTTAATTATGTTAGGAGGAGAAGCAATCTTGCTCAAAACAAGGTAATTTAATAGCCACATCCTCTATGGGTGGTCCCAAGTGCATTGCTTTGGAAGGGTAATTTAGCCATTTCTCAAACCTCTTAAGGAAGCTTGCTTAGGAGGAACACATCTTCCATTCACTTTCTTTCCCTGTTGCAGAATTTTTATTAAGGTTGTTTTCTCGGGGTTCCCCTTTTCTAGTTTCATCACATCATATACACTATCCACAAATCAGAGGTTTTTTAAACCCAAAGAGCTACAGGACTATCAAGATTGGGAGTTCATTTTCCAAACTTTATGCCATAGAGCTGGACACGAAACTTTCTGAATATTTGGAGAGTGGTAATCTTATAGTGAAGGGGCAGGCCTCCTTCAAGAGATATTTCCATACAGTTGATCATACTTTTGCACTTCGGGCATTTATTGAGGCTCGGCAACAATATTATTCTAGGAAGGCCTTTGGTTCTGTTATAGGACGTCTCCTTTTCCTCAAGCTATGTGATATTGGCATTTGATGTTATTTCATTACTGCCATCATGAGGCTCTATGACACAATTCTTGGCTGATTCATTACTCCCAGTGGTCTCTCAAACTTTGTTAAGAAAAAAATTGGAGTAAAACAAGTGTTTTCCTTTCTCGCTGAACCGTCGTAAAATTAAGGTCACGGTCTTCAACACATCCAGCATGCTCTATCCAGGTCTAATTTTTCTACAACGGTGGGCATTTAGAAATAACAAAGGATTATACTTATTTGGGGGTCCATCTCACCAGTCCATCTTTCATTTTGAATCTTGCCTCTTAGTTGCATCTGTGCAAGGGATATGCCTCACATTCCGTCTTGGAATGCCATTGTTTTCAGATACATTTTCAGGATATCTCTTTAATGATGTGCCTCTTCAATGCAGTTATTAAGCTTACAATTCTTTATGGGTCAGAGGTTTGGGACATTTCTGGGTCTTCTCACAATGTATTTACATTGTGCGTTGCTTTTTCCCAACTAAGGGTCGAGCTTAGGCTCAATCCAAAAAGTTACCAGTTCTCAGTCTTAACTGGACTTTTTTTGTCTTCCATCTCTTTGTGCATCCCAAAAGCCAAAGGCTTTCTTTATGATTCTTTGAATACTAATTATAGAGCCAATATGCATAAACTATGCAATATCACATATACACAATACATGAAACTTAACTCAATTCCCAAAGGGAAGACATGCATGTGTACACTGACCATAATATAATGCAATGAGTGAAAGCGACAAATCAGCTGATGTTGGGGTGGCTTAACATACACAATGACAATATCATAAAAGCACAACTCGACTTTTTCAAACTAATCTCACTGTCCCTACGACACACAAAAAAATGCAAATAAATAGAATTTCAATAGGGCTAGCGTGCAATGAAGCCACTTTCGGGATTAATATAAATGAATTCTCCTACCAAACCCTTGATGCGAGGCTGGGATATGACCATCTCCGATCCAAAGCAATCTGCAATAGGCATCATTTGAATGTACTGACACGTTGTTGGGAATTGGGCTGACAATTTTGTAGTTCCAGCCAACTTCATCGTAGATATCCTACCCAAATTTAATTAAATCTTTGTCAAATCCATTACTATACCTTAGACAGATTAGGTCGATTTTCCTACTGGACTCAAGTACCTAGTCATCTGTCATTTTAATTTCTATAGTGTTCTGTTATTTTAATTTATATTCTATTAGTTTGTTACCCCATATGCATCGATATCCATAAAGTTATTTTCATATACCAAGAACCTATAATCAATGTTTGGTTGGTTCAAGATGGTATCATCTCGAGGTCTATAGGGCTTATTATGTATTATTATCATTCAGAATTCTGATATAGGGCTTATATATGTATTATTATCATTCAGAAATCTGATATTTTCATTGATTGCAATAGAGATTTAGTAGGAAGATCAGCAAGGAAAGAGTTATAAGTACCTCATAATGATAGCATGATAAGAAGATTCCAAGAATTAGAAAACGCTTGATTGAAAATGAGAGTGGAAAGTGTGAAGAAAATGCAAGAACAAAAATCTACTGCCAAGTTGCTATAAATATTCTATTTTTTGCACTTGGGGAGAGTGTGTGATAAATTTGAAAATGGATAGATGACACCAAATGCTGGGGCATATACATGCATGCATATATATGCATATATCAATATAACATATATACATAATATGTATGTATATATATTCCCTAAAAAATAAAATATAAAACATGTTCAAACCATTTTTTTGGGTAAAAACAACATATTAAATTCTTTCAAAGAAAATATCCCAAAGCATGTAGAACTTTCTTCCCATAGAAATTTTTTATTCAGAGTCAACTAAGGTTAGAGAGAGAGTGGGTCAACGTTGAACTCCAAAGAAATTGAGGTTTTACTATTTACGGTCAAGAAATTGAGAAAATGTGATTCTGATGGGCTTCCCATACACAAAGACAATAATGATAATGGATTGCATAATTAATAGAACACATTAAGTTATTGATGATGGGAGCACTCTACTACCCAATAAGGATTCCGTAGCACATTGCTACGGGCATAAAAGAATAAAGTAGTAATAATAAAGAATTAAATGTGAGATGATTGATATAAGGTTAGATTAGCTATACCCTAGGTATAAATACTAATCATATCCCATATTATGATATATTGAATGATTAGTCCGCTCTTCAAGCCAACTAATAAATAAAATGTTGTGTAAAGGAGCACAACGTACCCTCCTCTTGAGAGGCTTTGTCCCCAAAGACATCGTACATTCAGAAAACATTGGATGACTTCTTCCTATGCTGATTCTTCTTCTATTACTTTCCATTTGAGCAAAACAATGTTGGATTTCTTTGCTCTTAAACTGCTTTGCTTGGTCTTGCAAGATTTCTTCTAGCCTGACTATTGTTTTTCCTTCTTTGTCCGATGTTAGTACTTTCATCTTGATTTGTTTAGGCTTTTCTTTCTTTATATGCGTGTTTTCTTTTTGAACATGATTCGACTTTGGAGTAGAATTCATACCATAAAATCATATTAGAAATCCAAAGTGTGCCTTGTGGGTTGAATTCTTTATAGGTTCCTTGGGTTTGACTCCTCTGATTGTGTACTCTTTTCCATTTTGGTTGAAGGACATGTAAATGAATGTGTTATTAGTTGTGTACGGGCCTAGTGAGATAAGCCGTTGTACCCTGAGTACTACATCAACTCCTTCAACATCAGTGACATAGAAAGATCCTTAATACTATAATTTCCGACTTGAAGTTTTACATTCCTAATTACATTCACACATTGACTGTGATTATTTCTGGGTATGCTTATTGGAATTTTCCTGAGAAGTGTATGTACAACCCCATTCCTTTCACCACTTTTATGTGGATAATGTTTAAGGTACTTCCTGCATCCACTAGTATAAGGACGGTTTTTTTCTTAATGTATCCAATCTTTTGTCCTTGTCATTACCACTAAAGATACCGAACGTTTGACTTGCTCTTCTTGGTTCACATCTTGTTCTTCCTCTTCTTCTATCCCTGTTTCATAATCCTTTTCTTCTTCATTTACATGTCTTGTCAAGAAGAAACTCTTTTGATGCCATATATGTCTGGGATTTTAAGGATCACCACAATTGAAACATGATCTTGATTGTTCATGTTGTCATTTCTGTTCTTGGTATCCATCTTGGACATCACACCTTTGAGGTGGGGATAGATATTTCAGACTTGCTACCCCTTCTTCAGTAATGCGTGCACATTTAATTGCGTTCTCTATTGATGCTAGGAAAAATGCTTTAACTCTTGCCTTATTTATTGGTTGGAGGTGTCCAATGTATAGTTATGTCGTATCATTGTCGCTGACTGTATGTTTCGATTCTAGTGTTTGGAACTGTTTAGTATATTCTTGAACTGACATTGCCTTTTGAGAACAGTGGGCAAGTTTTGTCTTGTATGGATAACCCCAATTTTTGTTTGCTCGTAGATAAAAATCCTTAATGAAGTTGCTAAATGCATTGATGATTATGATGTTTTGATTGTTCCATCTAGCACCCTATATATGTGTTGAACCTTCCTTAAATTACAATGCTTTCATGATCTTTTCAATGAATTCGAGCTTGTTGGAATGCTATCTCAAGTTTGCTGATCCGAATATGTGGACTTAGTTGATTTGCTTTATTCGTTATGCCGATCCCCCTAATGAATCTTTTCTTCATCTTCCTCTTCGCTAGGTGTTTTACCATTCACCTCTCTTGCCTCTAACTTACTTTACATCCATTTGATGGTTGATGTTATATTCTCCATCATATTGCATAACTCCTTGGTAGTTTTATCCATTCAGTTGACATGATCATCTATATCGTTTCACCTTGATTCACTATGATTCGACCTTATTTGGGTTGCTGTCATTGTGACTTGTATTTTATTTGTCATATCTTGAAATGACTTTTTGTTGCCTAACTTGATCTTCAAGTTATCCCTGAACTTGTCTGATCCTTTTTAGGGGCCATATTTCTGTCTTAAGCGCTTGTTACCACCATCAAAATCTGTGAGAGTAATTGATTTGATGGGCAAGGTTAAATTTAGCCTATCCTAACCTTAACAGCCCAATGCTAATTCTTTTAATTAGCTAACTACCTCACTATATATAATAGATTAATCAATTTAGAAAATTAATTAACCTAATTAATTAATCTATATAAAATTTAACTAATTCTAATCTTCTGTGATAATATAACCTAAATCAAATAAAATCTACATTGCAGGGAAACATCCCAGGCCCCCTGTTTCTGCTTGGAAACATTTCTGGTATGGAAACGTGACGGAAATTATGTCACGTTTCTGGGCATTTTTGGGCAGTTTCCGGGAGTTTCCTTGCAGTTTCTGGGCATTTTCAGGCAGTTTCTTGGGCATTTCTGGTGGAAAAGTCATTGACTAAGTTAAGAAAAAAAAGAAAAACAGCTAAAATATTTAAAAAAAACCCTCCTCTTCTAGAATATGCTATGTTAAATTAGAGGCTTTCTTGGCTTGCACAGCCTGATGATAATAATCATCTACATATGGATCATTACTATGAGTGTCAGCTAGTTGCATGCGAACAATGCTTTCAATTTCTCTAGCAGACATGTAATTTGATTTGAACTGTGGCCAGACACTGTTAATCCTTGCATCCTTTCAAAACTAATACTTAGTAAAATTTAAAGTGTTTTACTAAGAACTTTAATCTTTTATAGACTAAAAATGAGTTTTATGCCTTGTTTATATATATATATGGACATTTTCAAGATGTTTCCAAATCAAGGGTTTTTGAAAATCCGCATTTTCACATTTTGGAAACATTTCTGCTTCTGTTTCCAAACAATGTAGAATATAATGCATTTCTAATTAATCAATTATAATCTGTAGATTAATCCTAATCTAATAAAATAACTAATAATTAATTATTCTAACCTAACTAATTTGCCCCTAAGCAGTCCTAGTATTATTTAAACTAATATCGGCACTTTTGGATGCTATTGTATGCGCTCAACAAGATGCGTAGAGAATTATGGAGGCATGGCGTGAAGAGAGGGAGGACAAAGTTATAAATCAGTTGTGCCAAGAACTGATGATGGTGGAGGGGGAAGGGATGAAGGGTGAATCAGCGAGTGGGCATGGACAAGATGGCAATCTTTTTTTTTCGTTTTGGTTTGCAGGCATAGGCATGAGGAAAGAGTGAAGGGTGAAAGAGAGACCTGATGTTTTATAGCTGAGCAGAGATTTCAGGCAAGAGAATATGAATGTGGGAAGAGTAGGCAGAGGGCGATGTGAGAGCACATGGATAGATGCGCTTGAGGAAGGTCTAGTTCACGACCTAAGCACCTCAAGACAAGATGGGTGGGGCATGACAACTGGCTATGCAGGGAAGGAAGAAGCATTGGGATGAGAAGTAGGCGTGGTGGAAACGAGGATCATGAAGGTGGATAAGGGAAATGGGTGGGCATAAGGGGAAGGTAATTAGAGGCAGCTCATGACATGAGCCGTTTTTTCAAGTAGACTTGTGGGTTTGTGCTTAATGCTTCAGCTTGATCGTATGCTGCTAAAACAATTTAGGCTGAGATTTTGAGGCTCTGATACCAATGATGGGTGTCCAGCACACAAATACAATATAAATATTGGAATGCAGAAATAATAGAACACAATGAAGGTGTTGATGGTGGGAGCACTCTGCTACCCAATAAAGATTCTAGAGAACTTTACTACTGTCATAAAAGAATATAGTAATAAGAAAGAACTAAATATGAGATGAACGATATGAGGTTAGCTAAATCCTAGGTATAAATACTAATAAAAACCCATTTAATAATATACTAAATGATTAGTTGGCTTTCCAAGCCAATTAATAAATAAAATGTTGTGTATAGAAGCACAACAGGATCTCTTTCAATTTGGAGGTTTTTTGCTTATATATATACACACCTCAGTGTCCTATGTTGGCTAGTAGGGTAGGGTTTTGTTTTAGCACAAAAGCTGGCATCATCAACTTGTCATGTGAGGTGAGGTTAACCATTTGACTTTTGATGGTATCCAGGACTCTTGGTTGACATGCTGCACAGGTGCAGATGGCTACCTTAGGGGTTAACCTAGTGGTCCCTGTACTTAAACCTTTAGGCCTAGGGGTTAAGTTGGCTTCGTTTCCCATGTTTTCTTTGATATCAGCTAACCCTGTGGACCTTCTTGGCTCTGATGGCCTGCCAATGAATTTCTGCTGTTTTACTCTAATTTAACTTAACAGTTAAACAAGCAGCCATGATGCAGTATGATAACAAGTATCTGCATCACAATGCTCAAATCAAAGCAACTAGGAGTGACACTGTCTGAACACCAAAAGCCAAGCACATAGACTTCTTGGACAACACTATGGAAGATATAGATGGGGAAGAAAAATGGCAAATGCCACAAATGAAAAATAATCATTCCACAAATGTAGAACAGTCCATGCAGACTTAATCACTCAAGCTACGATAAAAGAGGCAAAGAAAGTAATTGAAGAAAGCTTCAGAAAATGAAATGCGTGTTTGAGATTGAGAAGAATGAGTTGTTCCCAAGATAAATTGTCGACACTGCTGGGCATCCTAGTAGAAGATAACCCCACCTTGAAGCTTTTATCGTGTAATGCCAGAGTTTCTGGAATCACCCTTGAAACAGTATACAATAATAACCATGTGAAGCGAAACAAAGTGCACATGATTCTACCCCAAGAAACAAAAATTTGTGTGATGTAACCTACTAATCAGTTAAGAAATCTCTGGTTGAATATGATTTGTATTGCACAATCATCTCAACAGCAATGTAGGGGGCATATTATAATATTTTTCATCTTTTGAAGCAATATGGGACCATGCCGGACATTTCAATTTACTTGGGTTCATCATTTCAGCGTACATTATTTCCATCTACACTCATCCTGCTCTTCCTCAAAAGCAATGCTAGTGGCCGAATTTTGAAAAAAAATAAAAATAAAAATAAAAAACAAAAAAAATAAAAAACTATTTTTTATGCATTAGAAAAGAAAGAGGGTTTAATCTGTAACCACAAAATTGCAGGCATTTTCACCGACACCACAGAATATAATATTCTCATAAACCTTTCCTTTGTATGGAGGTGAACACACTGTGCAATAGACAACTAGCCAGCCAATTCATTGCTGAGAGGTAGGATGACTGTCTGAAAAGAGAGAATTGGTGATTTTTAGATTGTCGCTGCAAGCTTTAGAAATTAACCTATGAAACCTCTGACCATTTGCGAATCACAGTAAATTTTGAGAACTGATAATAGTGACAAGTGGAATTTCAGATGAAATAATCAAGTATATCATTTAAGTGCAATTTGCTTGGTATTAGAGAAGCTTTTTTCTTTGCCAATTACCCCTTCGTTTTTTATCTTCTCATTTCTTCGGAATTGTCTCTCCAAGACTTCTGTAAATATGTAAACACTATTTTTTTAATAGAAAGTTCCTATTTTAAAAATATGTTTCTTTTTACTATTTTTTATCTGCTTTTGGCATGCTGATCACTTTAATTATTCATTTGATGTACTGCTTTTTAAATAACCTATTTCGGTCATTTGTGCACACTAATATAATTTCAGTTTAAATTTCTATTTCCCTAGAAGAACTTATATCCATTTTGGGGATTTAATCCTATGTATTCAGTAATTTTATAGATTAAAATGCACACGGATAATGGTCATTAATAACAGATTTTGAGAATTATTGGCCATACCGTAAATTGTATTGAACGTGCAGAATATGGGTGTGCTCTTCTTGGAGAGTTTGTATATTTTACCAATGCTTCTTATCTAATCTTTACTCATTATCATTCTTATGATGGTAGATAGGGAGATGTGGCGGAAGAAAATTGGGGACCTAGTGAGATGGTCTGAAGCAGTGCCATTATTAGAAGATTACTATGCCACTCATAGCTATGGAAGGCTCAATTCTGTGACTGGTAATTTAAAAAAAATGTGATTTGTTTTTATAGTGTTTCTCGCAGAGCATGATAATTTTTGGTAAGCAAATTATTATCTTTATTAATATTTAAAATGATATACAAATCGAAAAATAGAATTTCTGCTAAAACTAGCCCGTCATAGATATTGAACTAGGAAAAACACAGCTAAGATCTCACTGTAGAGTACTCATTTCATATTGTTATATCCTCCGATACATCATTAGTGGTCTCAAAACTGGAAATTCTTAGGATGCACTTTTGATTAGACGTCGACATTCTACTGCCTTATATAATACTGAAATTTTACATGGCAAGTGGCTCTTTGGCATCTTGCAGCGACTCGGAAAAAACCAAAATTCCGGGACCGATGCTTCAAGCTTAGGAAACTGCTGGTATATGCTGGTTATCATTGTATAAGGACGAGAGGTCTGCATAATCTATACATTTGTATTCATGGTTCAAATTTCAAAACATAGACAAGATTTAGCAGAAGGAACATCTGCATCTCAAAGGAATTTGAATGTCATACTGGACTGAGACTCTAACTGAGTAAGTTCCTTTATTGTTATCTATACTTTAACACCTATATAGAAGCTTCTTGTCACCAACGTACGAATTCAAAATTTGGGGCCACCTCTTGATTTCAACAAACTAAGGATTGAGATGCTTCCTCTAAGATTAATAGGATCCTTCTTGCCCTGTTGTCTGCTATATGTGTTCTCAATGAATTTTGTATCTTTCATGTGTTTTCTAAGTCTTTGATCCATTTTGCAAGGCAGATGAGCATTAAATTTGCTGCCTTGTGTAACGCACCACCACACCAATATGCCTGAAAACACAACCAACTTTTTTTGAAATACGTCTCATTTAAGAGGACGGTATCTCAAAGAATGAAGTTTAATCACTCAGTTAGGATATGAAATCCGTAGCAATAATCACAATCAACTTATAAGGCAAGATCGATGATGACTTAGCATTCTCCTCAAGAGTATATGAAGGATTTTTGAAATCATAGACCACAACATCCATGATGACTTCTCGGTGGTAAGTGTCATCAAACAAGATGGAGTCACTCATGGTCAATCGATGGAAGAAATATCTCATAGAAATACCATTTTAAGGATGGGCTAGTCCACGGATATAAATTATGTTTATAATTCTCTAATCCATAAACAACGGGGAATGGTAACAACTAATGGAGACAATCACCATTACCACATTCAAACCAAAATAGAATCCAATACCAATTCCTCTAAGTTTTATTAACTTCTCAATGGAGACAAGGTTAGGACCCACCAACATCACATTCTAAGGATGATCTTCCTATTCCAATAAGGTAAGAAAATTTACTTATAAAGTGAGGAACCAAAGTCTCTTTTGAATCATTAATAATATAGATGTTAACTCTTAAATCCAAAGTTTGGCCAATTTCCCCTGAAGTTGTAACCTCATAGGCTCTTCGGTTTTTTTCTCTCAAGGGTAATAATATGAATCTTATAGGTAACCAATCCCTTCCCTTTGATATCCTTATGTCATAAGTGACGAGACTTAAAAAGAAGTGGTATGAGCAATCTATACACACAATTGATCAATAAACGGATTTGGAAGACTAAAGAGACAACGTAGTTCTTATATGATAGTCACATAGACGATTATTTCACAACTTAAACAAGATAATATAATAGAGGTCGAAATGTTTAATTCTACATATGTTTCTAGACATGCTTATGGAGTAGTTATATTCAACCCAAGAGAAATATACTCAAACAAGACTACTTATCTTGTTAGTATGTACAAAAGTAAGGCTAGAGTATTCACCTTAGTTAAGAGGCTACCAATCCTTTTTGCAATTAACTAAATATGGCAGTCAACTGATACAATTCTAATTCATTTAATGAAAACAATAAGAGGCTAACCATTTGGGCTTAGCCTTAACATTCTACTCCTTTTTCGAGGATTTCCTTCCAAGCACCAACTATCCACTAGTTCATAATACGTTCATTGTACCCAAGGGAGTTTTATCTTCTTCCACATAATAAGGTATTGAAGATATTATAATAATTAATTTTAAGAGACCTAATTCTCTTAGAATAGCATAGATGTAACGATATGGTGTACCAGAGATCTTAAGCATTGCATCTATCTTAGTGAGAAGAATAGATACCACGTCTATAAGCTCATACTCCATCATAATTACCAACTCCATTATTCATTCAAGGTTTACACAACTTTTAAACTTATCCCAGTAGGTGCCTTTCTCATTGGGGAAAAATAATTATACTCTTTAACATTGATTAATTCCTTCCTCCAAGGTAGTAACAATGACAAGGAAGGTGTCATGTCATATCTTAATCCAATCTTGTAATGAAATTTAGACATAAACCTTGGGTGAAAAAATTGTCAAGGGGACAAAATGTGGAATTTCAGTCAACAAGATGGGGATAAAGTCCCTCTCCTATTAGCAAGTAGAGCTACCTTTATTGAAAGCAAAAAGGATGTAGGAAATAAAGCTATTTACAATTATTTACAATAAAAATAATTTCTATTGGGGTTGTACTTTTAACCACAAAGTACGGAATGGTGATAGAGATGAGAAATGAAGGGGAATAATGGAAAGGAGGAAAATGAGGGAGAATGGGATAATTCTAGCCAGTTAAACACAAAAGGCTGCTATAATAATCCCAGGGAAAAAAATGATAACTCTAGGTAGCTAAACACATAAACTCATTAGAATAATTCAGGATTTGAGATTTTAATACAAAAAACCTTTAACATGGAAAAAAGACAGGGAAAATGTATTTTGAACATACAAACATGATACATACGCCAAGGAGATTAGATAGCATTACAAAGAAAGATATGCAACCTCGTTCTTTCCAATATAAACAAACATAAATTCTATTTTCAATCTCACCAATGTTTCACAACGGCAAATTTTTTTAATGTAAATTCAACAAAGCTTCTACACTAAAATATCTGTATTCATTGACTATCTAACAATAGTATTTTAAAAAATTGAAAGAGGAAGAATCAAAATCGATTGACACACTCATGCACATCATTCATCTAGAAAAATTCATGGCACAAAGTCTTGTAAATTATTTTTATATTGATCCTTTGTGGGGCTGTACATATAGACTCCCTTTCATCTTGCCAAAAATTTTCATACTGTCCAAAAGCCCATTTACAATGCATAAAACCTATATTTATAGCTTACAATAGATGTAACCACCTTGTAACCACCCATAACCACCTTCATAACCACATTTATGATACCTTATTTCTATTTCACTTTTACTTTTTTATTATAACTTTAAAAAGTAAAACATAACCTTTTAAGTTATTACAAAAAGCGCAATGATTAAATATAAAGACAAAAAGTGACTTCTAGTGGTTATTGAATAACAAACAGGGTCTTTTGCTGAGTAGGACCTTGTTCCACTGTTGCAACAATTCTGATCCTTCCTTCTGTGATGATTTGACCCTGTACAATCTAAATCACTGAACAACTTGCATAATTCTTGTAACCAGTATGAAGCGCATGTTCTCACGTTCTGATCCAACCAACTGACAGCAAGTTTGCCACTCCCAATCGTATGAGAAATGAACATGCGTTGTTGAGCCAAATCACTTACTCTGACTACTCTGCATATTTGTTTGCTTGCTTTAGAGAATGCAAGGGAAAATTTGCCTGTTCATCTGATGCCTTCTCCAACTCAAATTTTCAATACTTGTTCTTTGCATGCATGTAATAGTTGTCTTGAATCTATGAGAGGATTTGTGAAAAAGAACGTGATATCACGTTTGAAAGTATTGTGAACTTTTCTGTCAACTTCTTGCATGCAAATGCTCGTTTGGGCGTTTCCAAAAGGTGGTGGGCTTGTAGAATTTTTTTCAAGAGACTGCACAATTCAAACAAGTATTTCAATGGATGCAATGAACAATTTGGGACCTATTTATGTAGCCAAGACCATCAAGAACTTCTCAAAACAGTGTGAAACCTCTTGAGATTGTGCAAGCATGCATGCAATGAGAAATCACCCGATATGACAATTTAGAATAATTGGCATGCAAAGAATGTGTTTGGGATGTGCATGAGATGATTTGAATTCCGTGTACACTACCAAGACTTGCAATATATTCACAATCATCTTCTGTGTGTTGAAAACCACCTTAGTCTCTTTCAAAATGTCTTGCATATAAGAGAGGGAGAAACAATTGAGGAATGGAGTTGACGAGCAATGACTACTTTAGAAATCCGCGTTCAAGGAATGATAAAGTTGTTTGGAGGATTCACAAGGTTGCCAAAAACCATATCACACCAAAACCACACATGCATGCTCCAAAACCGCATGTTAACAAGTTGAAACAGCCATGTCCTTTTCTTGAAAACCCCCTCGTGAGAACCAAAATGTATATGAATGAGGAAGGATGGTAGCTTTATAAGGATTTGTTTGCATGTAAAAGAGCCTTCCCAAGGCAACACAAGGCAAAAAGTTTGTTGAAGACTGCCTCATGCCAAAAATAGATTCTTTTTTTTATGAAAACTGGGTACCCACAACCAATACCATGAATTGTTTCTCCAAATCACCTCGAATCAACTTAGGAATGTTTTTTGAGGAAGTTGGCAGGTTTCTAAGGAGCCTTTTGCACGCAAAAAGTCATTATGAAGTCCACAAATTGTGAATTGGCTTCAAGAAGGCCACATGAGTTCTATTTTTAAACAAAACCATGCTTTACATAGCCAATACCACAAATTGGCAGCCAAAACCATGAATTTGGGAGCAAAACCACCCTTCAAACATCAAATACCATGAATTTGGAGTGAAAATCACTTTCCAAACATCTCTTTTTACACAGTACCATAGGTTTCAATGGTAAAACCACCCTTTATTCACTTAACACCATGAATTGTTTCTGAAACCTACCTTTTGAAAAGTCAAAACCACAAATTGTTGGTGGAAAACATCTTTTGAAAAGTCTTCATAAGCTCCAACCCTGTCACGTGGAGGGATAGGAAGTATTTGAATGGGCTTGGCGAGTTTTTGAGACTTGTTTAACATGATTGACGGATATTTACCAAGCATTTTACAAGGATGCGGGTTAAAGAGAAGGCTTTGACAAGTAAAAGGCCTTAAAAAAGGTCATATAATATAGTTATGTGGGTTTTTTATAAACTTTTACATGATGGTGGGCATTTAAAGTGGATTTTACATGTATAAAGACTGAAAAAGAATCGCACAAGTGTATAGTAAGGAATTTTGACAAGGGTCATGGCTTTAGAGATCATTTTACATGATTTATGACATGATAAGGATCATTATACATGTAAAACAATTTGAAAAGACTGCACAAGTCTATAAAGACTGTATAATGTTATTTAATACATTTTATTTATTCAAAACAAACTTTGTAAAAGGCTCTGCATGTGTTTGGAGGTGGAATGGTTTTGAAAAAGGGCGTTCAACACATAAACGTGCTTTATAAAACCCACATTTTATAATTTGAAACCAAGAAATCCGTAGTGCCTCTAAACCAAGATGATCAAGATATAGGATCCAATTCAATCAGATCTGATTCACAGATTTTAATAAGTTTACATAGATCTTTAAAGTGTCCACATTTTGGTTGCCTCACCTTTCTATACTCATCAATAGGAGCATCATAATCATAACTTGCAGCAACAAAGGGTCTCGTTGTTGTATGGCCAAAGTTGTTTCCCCTTGATACATACAACAATTCTGCAGTGTACCGACTTTCTCAAAGAAGTGTGCAACACCAAATATCCTATGGGACAATATGGTGTTACACCACCAAATGCTTGAAATTAGCTAGTGTAGTTCTCTAAACAAAGTCTGGCCTTGCCATGAGAATTGGGAATAAGCCCTTCCTAGTAAAAGCCATTACAAGTATTTATAATTGGATCAGGGGCATTTGCTTGTCTGCACATCACCCAAGGAATACTTGACCTTTACAACTGTCTAATCATTAAGCCATTCATAGCCATCTCCTTGTTAAAGAATTTTTCTTAGCACCTCATTATCATCAATATCTTCTTCAATTACTTTCTATGACACGAGTTCACGATCAACAATGAATGTTGCATTTGGTGGGACATCACAATTATCTCCAATTGCTTCACACCCTTTATCTCCAAAACCACACTGGGACTTCACTGTTAATATAACTTTTTCTTACTCTTATTCATTGTTTTAACAGCTTTGGCAAAATGATAGAAATAAGCATCCTTCGCATGAAACTCCACACCCTTCACCGATTTGGAGATGACATTTCCATTATCCAATCAAGCTTCATCAACTTCTTTGGGGTTCTCCCACTTTACAGGGACATATTCTGACAAGATTTTTGCTGTCAACATTTTTTATGATTTCTCCATTGGGTGTTTTCAAATCAATTGAAAGTTTAACATTGACTACTGTACTTGCTGAAATGTCCCTTTTTAGAGATGAAATGTTGAACAAAGGATTATTCAACAAACCCCAATGAAATAATTATTTTTCAGAATTTATTCAAACCCTAGGCAACTGAAAATGATTTATTACTGCTGTAGGTGCCTCAAAATGGCACAAAAACTATTATTCAAGGATCCCAAAATTAGCAGAAAATATTTCAAATTTATAGCCAAAGAAATCAATCAAAAACTTGTTTTTTGGCAATGTTTATTGGTGGAAAAATATTGAATATCTGTGTGGCTGATCCACACACTCAACAAGGCTCAACAAGCCTTCCAAGTGAGTCGCGAACCCTAGGAGAGGGTTTGCTGCCCCTGGAAATGTATGCAGCCTTGGAAATGTATGCATCCCTGAAACAAGGTAATCGCTGCCCTAGGACAGCCTCTAAACCCACTCGCTCAAACTCACCAAGTAGCTCGCCCACCTGCAATTATCAATTCGGTGTTGAAAACACCCTTATTCTGCAATTGAAACATTATACAACACCCTTATGAAGTTGTTCACAATTGAAATCAAGGGTCTCTGTCCTTGTTCCAACTACCTTGAAGGGTTTTCGTCCTCAAGGCACAAGTCAAGCTTTTTGTGCTTAGACTTCACAGAAACAAAATATCTAAAAAACCATGAACCTTTCCAAATGATCCTCCATTTGACCTTTATAGCCTTCCCACAAGGGTGGTGTCCAAAAAAGGAGGGAGAGTAATTCAAATTTAAAAGGTCCTTTCCTTGTAATCTTTTATTAGATCACTCAAGCATTCATGACCCTCAAAGGTCCCCTCTTGAAGTGAAATTAGAAACATAAAGTAGCTTTGTTAAAAGAACAAATAAGATCCATGTTCCCCTTTCTCTCCATTCACCCCTTAGCTTATTGGGAAACAAATCAAGCTAAGGGTCTTCATAACTTATGTTGAAAAGGGGACATGACAATTCTCCCTTCCCAAAATTGCTTGTCATCAAGCAATTGCAAGCTAGGATGCTGAAGGATGGCTGCCCCTTTCCAAGTAGCATCTTGGAAAGGTAAATCTTTCCAATGAACCAACTATTCAATGATGACCCTGTTTCTAAGCCTCCTCTCTCTAGTCTCCACAATACATTCTGGAATCAAAACTAACTTACCCTCCTCATCAAGGGGTGGCAAATCTATGGATGGAGTGTTGTGCTGCCCAAGTGCCCTTTTTAGGCAAGATACTTTAAAAACATTGTGGATATTACTATTTTCTGGTAGCTCCAACTCAGAAGCTACTTCTCCCACCTTTCTTAGAATTTTGTAGGGACCATAAAACCGTGGTTTCAACTTTTCCGCTCCACTTTGTTTGATAAATGATTGCCTATAAGACTACAATCTTAGGAAAACCATCCCACCTACCTCAAAATGTCTTTCCGTTTGATGCTTATCTTAATATATTTTCTGCTGGTTTTGTGCTTATTGTAGGTTCGTTCTGAACTGATCTAAAATTCCCATGCTTTGCTGAACCAAATCAGCAGCCCTAGGCACTCTACTATCACTCCAAATCAGATCAAGGAAAGAAAAAAAATCATAACCATACAATGCCTTGAAAGGGGACATATCCATTGACATATGGTATGTTGTATTGTAACAAAATTCTGCCATGTACAACCATTTATTCCACACCTTTTGCTGCCCCAAAACATAATTCCGTAGATATCCTTCCACCCATTTATTCACACTTTTGGTTTGCCCATCCGTTTGGGGATGATAATTAGTACCTTGGGACAATTTGGTCCCATCCAAACGGAAGAGCTCTTGCCAAAAGAGGCTCATAAATCTACTGTCTCTGTCACTTACAATGTTTTTAGGCAATCCGTGAAGCTTGAACACTTATTTGAAGAAAAGATCAGCCACCATAGGAGCATTGCAATGGGTTGGTAAGGCAAAGAAATGAGCAAATCTGGTGAGTCTATCCACCACAACCAACATTGAATTTTGATCTTGTGTCATGGGCAGCCTTGTGATGAAATCCATAGAAATGCTCTCCCATTTTTGGTGAGGAATAGGTAGAGGTTGTAGAAGACTAGTTGGAAATATGTGCTCTCTTTTGTTATGTTGACAAACAAAGCATTCCCTAACATATTGAAGTACCCCTCTCTTTAAACCCTTCCAATAGAACCTTTCTCTCGCCTATTTGTAGGTCTTAAAATACCCTTGATGTCCCGCCATAAGTGAATCATGAACAACCCTTAGTGTTTGTGCCTCAAGCTTGGATTTAGGTGTCAACAAAATTCTGTTTTTGTACAAAATAAGCCCATCCACAACTACATACCTCTCATCATTCTTGTTTCCTTCCATCATAGTTGTAGCCAAAGCATCCTTAACATATTCAGCAGTTAGGACAGCCTTCCAATCCACTGTAATTTCACTTATTGTACACAAAATGGGCTTTCTAAACAACGCATCAGCCACTACATTATTTTTTCCCTTCACATACTCAATGTCAAAATCATAAGATTGCAACTTGCTTATCCATTTTGGTTGTCTATCATTCAAATCAGTTTGTGTGAGGAAATATTTCTAACTGTTGTGATCAGTTTCACTACAACTTTTCACAAATCAAGTCTTAACGAAATTTAACCAAAGCATGTATGATGGCTAACATCTCTTTATAATAAATTGAGAATTTTCTCTCAATTTCCTTGAGTTTTTTGTTCTCAAAAGCAATTGGATGTCCTTTTTGCATTAGGAGAGCCCCTATGCCTTCCCCTGAAGCATCACATTCCAATACAAATGGAATAGTGAAATCCAGAACAAGCATTGGGCATGAACTCATGATTTCCTTGAGTTTTTCAAATATTTCCAAGGCTGTTTTGGACCAGCTGAAAGCACTTTTCTTTGTCAAATCCGTGAGGGTGCAACAATATGAGAAAAACCCTTCACAAACCTCTGGTAGTAGCTACATAATCCCAAGAATCCTCTCAACTGCTTAAGATTAGTAGGTGGTGGCCAATCCAAGATGGCTTGTATTTTCTGTTGGTCCACATGGACCCCTTGGGAGTTGACCACATGTCCCAAATATAAAATTTCAGAACTAGCAAACTCACATTTTGATTTTTTTGCAAAGAGAGTTTGCTGCTCCAACACTTTTTAAAACTGTATCCAATTTCTGCAAGTGCTCCTCCCATGTCTTGCTATACACTAGAATGTCATCAAAGAAAACCAAAACATAATTTCCCAAGTATTGCCTGAATATATGATTCATGCAAGATTAGAATGTGGCAGGAGCATTGGTTAATTCGAAAGGCATAACCAAAAATTTATAGTGCCCATAATGACACCTAAAGGCTGCGTTTTGCACATCATCTCTAACCCAGATTTGGTGATACCTTGTTTTCAAATCAATCTTGGAGAAGAAAACCGATCCATGGAGCTCATCAATAAGCTCATCAATCCTAGGTATGAGGTACCTATTCTTAATTGCCTTCCTAATTCAACAGCTTGTAATCAATGCACATTCTCATGGTACCATTTTTCTTCTTCGCAAGCACCACCAAAGAAGCGAAGGGGATGGAATTAGGCCTTATGTGGCCCATATCAAGAAGCTCATGAATAGCTTTCTCTATTTATGGAGTCTCTGATCTATTGGAGTCTGCAGGAATTAGGATGGACCGACTTCTTCCATTTATGTACTCCTTGGACGCACCAACTCATCTTCTACCCACTAGATAGGAGTTGAACCGGATTATTAGGGATGATATTTATAGATAGTTTATCCATGCTACTTGGGTAAATCCTCCTGGGGGGTTACGCCCTAAGATGGCATTTTATGCAGAGCACTTCTTGGAGCTGAGTGATGGGCTTATCATTCATCCACCGTATACATTCTATCATTGGATGCACTCCCTTCACATCCCATTAGGACAATTTCGAGTGGGGTCTCACAGGTTTAGGATTGAGACAAATCACCACATAGATTGCGCAAATAGGATTTGTCAATTATGAAGCATCCAGGAGACAGACTCTGATGAGCACTTCATCTTTCGTTGTCCCATTTACTATGAGATCAAAGGGAGGTTTTACTGCCTATTTCAGACACAAGCTCTTTTTGACTTCTTCAGATATGAGGAACAGAGATGTTTAGCTTTATATATATAGGAAGCTGCTAAGCTTCGTGATCATTTTATTCAGAGACCCACTAGACTAGTCTCCGCTCCACGAATTACTTCCCTTTTCATGGTGCTACCTTCGAGGAGAGGCACTAAGCGACATATTGACATTAGTATAGCCCCACATCCCAGATCAGTGAGGTCTAGGGACACTATTCATAGTCTCCCAAGTTTTTATCAGCATAACCACTCCAGACCTGGCATCAGGGGATAGACTAGATCCACCAGACCTTCACAGAGGATTTTTCCTTCTAGGCAAATGATTGGAGGACAATCCAGGCATCATACCTCCCCTTCTTCAGATCAGACTTCTATTCGGAGCTTCTTCTCGTCGGCCTTGGATTCTAGGAGAGTTGGATCGAACTCTTGATGGGTTCCCTTTTGGTTCTTTTTTAGGGATCATCCTCGTGCTCTCGAGGTTTACAAATTCTTGGAGATTGCTCATTTTTTTTGCTCCCTTTGTTGGACCTGAGCGTGGTTGGGTCCTTTGGTGGTTTGGCTCTGAGCGTGGTCACTCTTTACCTATTTTATACTATTTCTTTCAGCATTGTTTTTCTTGTTTTCGGAGACCTTTTTGGTTTCTCGCTTTTTCATGACACATTTCTGTAATCTGCAATCCCTTTGACTTACTTTTGTGGTTATTAGTTGGACATTAATATATTTATCTTATTTTATTTCTTCCTTGAAAATTCTTGGGTGGTAGTAGGGTGTAGTGATCACCGCTTTGGTACTTTGTTCCAACTCAGTGATGTGCTCAAATCCTTTATTTGTGGGCAGCCCATGAGGAATATCACCAAAAACCTTGGCATTCTTGTCAAGAAGGAATTGTATATCCTTATGAAGAGGTTGTTGCCCTAAATCAACATTCATGTCTTTAATGAAACATTTGGCTATCCACACAACTTGCGCTTGTTGGAAATATTGTCATTGATGTCAAAGGTCTAGCATTGGTGATAAAGGCCCCATTGCATTTAATAATGTTTTTAATATTCATATCTTGGCTAATGTGTGTTAATATTTATTTAATATTAACAAATATATTTTTGTTTGCATATAAGTCAAAAGAGGGCCCATGGAGAAGTCAAAGAGTCACAGGGTAAGACCAAAAGAGGAATGGGACGCATTTTCTCATGAAGAGTCATTTTGAGGAATTTCAAGAGTCACCATGTGAAGACAAAAGAGGGTATGACTCATTTTTCCATGAGGGGACACTTTGAGGAATACGAAGTCACCAAGATCAAGACAAAAGAGGAAAATGTGCATTTGCTTATGAAGGGTCACCATATGAATTTTCAAATGCAAGGATACGAAGAGTCATGCAAGTTTGATGCCATTTTCCATGAGGATTGAAGAGTCACAAAGGGTGAACACCAAAGTTCATTTGGAAAGCTATAAATAAAGGCTTGAGAAGCCATTTGTAATATGCAAGAGTGTGCATGGTTTTTATTTGTTTTCGAAGAGAGAAAAGAAGGAGATATTGTAGAGTTCTATCATTTGTTGAGTAAGCAACATTGAGAGATAGTTGTGTTTTATACACAAGAGAGGTTGGTGCTCCTGTGGGTTGATGCTCACAAATAGTTGCTGTGTTGGTGCACGGAAAAGGGGTTGGTGCTCCTGCAAGTTGGTGCTTGTGAACTTTGTAATTTGAGTTGGTGCTCATTCATATACTTGAGATTGTTTTCCGTAAATTTTTTCACTTTGGGTTTTCACATAAAAATCTAGTGTCTCTTTCTCTCTCTTGTGTGGTGCATATTATTGTTTTAGTTTTATTGCATATCTTGAATGTGTGGTTAAGTGATTAAAGAAATAAAATCTGATTAAATAATATATATATATATATATATATATGTTTTAGTTTTATTGCATATCTTGAATGTGTGGTTAAGTGATTAAAGAAAAAAAATTTGATTAAATAATATATATATATATATATATATATATATAGAATATACTGATTCACCCCTTCTCTCAGTATATTTCGTGCTTAACAATTGGTATTAGATCAGGTTCCTTTGAAAAAAGTTTTACAACTTGAAGGTAGATCGGGAAAGCACGATGGTTGGATCACATGAAAGTTTTTCTACAAATAAGACACTTTTGTTTGATGGGACAAATTATGCTTTTTGGAGCATAAGGATGAAGACTTATTTGATGGCCCTTGGATTCGACATTTGGCAAGCAGTGGTGGAGGAATATGAAGAGCCACAGACACATGTAACTACTCCGACATAAAAGAAGGCAAGTGAAAATAATGCTTAATCTTTAAATGTTATTTTATGTGAATCATAATTTGTTAAAGTTATGCAATGTAAATCTGCTTATGAAACTTGGGTAAAACTTGATAATATTTACAAAAGTGATGGAAAGGTTCAACAAGCTAAGCTTCAGACTTTCTGAAGACAGTTTGAGAGTTTGAAGATGGAAGAGGAAGAAAATATAGCAAATTATCTTTTGCGGGTTGATCAAATAGTTAATCAGATTCAAGGTTTTGGAGAAAAGTTAGAAGAATCAATTGTGGTTCAAAAAGTTTTGAGATCTCTACCATTGAGATATGATGCAAAAGTTTCGGCTATCGAAGAGATGAAGAATTTAGCCAAGCTAAAAATGGATGAACTACATGGTATTCTTACGACGTATGAGATGCGGACCAATCAAGAGAAACTCTCAAAGAAAGAAGCTGCTTTCAAGACATCAAAGAAAGAGAAGACTAAGATTCAAGAATCAAGTGACAGTTCTAGCGATGATGAAGATGACAACGGAGCTCTATTTATTCGCAAGCTGAAAAATGGCACAAGTAAATATCAAGAAAAATTATTTTTTAAATGTTCTAATTGTGGAAAGATTGGACATTTTGAAGCTAAATGCCTAGATAAGGGCAATGGTGACAATAAAAAGGAAAGTCTACATACAAAAAGAATTTCAAAGGAAAATTTAAGAAGGGATTCGAGAAGAAGAGTTTGTATTTTAAAGATCCTAACTCAGTCGAAGATAGTGGAGTTAGTGATTTAGAAGAACATATTCTATTCATGGCCATACATGAAGATGCCTCTGCAAGCAAAAGTACAAATGATCAAGAAGAACATGATGAAGCCGAAATAAATCTAAAAGGAGAACTCGTTTGTGCCTTAGAAGAGTTAAAAGCTCTTGAAAAGAAGAATAAAAAATTAAAGCTCCAGATCAAGAAAAATGGAAAAGGAGTCGAAAGAAATTATTGAAGATCTACAAGCACATTTTGAAAAAGCCAAAAAGAATGAAGATCTAACATCATAGTTGCAAAAAGTAAAAAATGTGAAAGGTATGTTATTGAAATTGTTTTTTTAAAAGCAGATCTTGAGAAAACAAATAAAACAATCAATGATAGAGCAGCGAATGATTCAAAATTTGAGAATAGCACTAATATGTTGAATAAGATATTATAAAGTCAAAGATCAATGTCAGATAAGACAGTAATCGAATTTGAAAAAGAGAAAGGGGAGGCCACTACTTTCACAGTAAGAAAAAAAAGAGGTATGCTGAAGCTCTTACAAAAGAGAAAATAAAAAGAGAAGTTAAGAATACAGAGGACATCTCAAACAAAGAAGGCTGAAGGGAACAGAGCTACAAAAGGCAATCAGGCAGAGATACACAAACAGACTCTATTTTTATGGTTGCTATTTTTATTGTAATAGATATGATCATAAGAAAATAGAATGTTGAAAAAGGGTTAACAATTTTAGAAATAAGAAAGAAAGTCATGCAAAGTTAAGTAGAAGCCACAACTCTTTTGCTCCTCTAGTAGGCTTTAATGAAGAGGCCATAATATGTTATAAGTGCAACAACTTCAGAGACATAGCTCAGTGCTGTAGAAGCGTGTTCGAGTCAATCAAGGACTAGAGTTTCAAGACTCCATTCATCAAGAAAAAATTTCAGATAGGTTCGTGACAGAAGAAACAACTTGAAAAATCTATGTTGGTACAGATAGCTTTGCATGCAAGAAATGAAGAAAAGCCATGGTTCTTTGACAATGAATGTTTGAGGCACATGACAAGAGACAAAAACAAGTTTATAACCTTGAAGAAGATCAATGATGGCACTGTGAAATTCGAAGATAATATTACTGTCAGAATTGTCAGAAAATGTACACTAAATTTGGATAATGGTAGAACTAAAACTGAAAATATTTTGTATGTAAAAGGTCTTAAGCATAATCTTTTGAGCGTAAGTCAAATGTGTGATCAGAGGCACACTAAAGTTTTATGCAAAATATTGTAAAATTAGGAGAAAAAATTCAGATGTGTTGGTTGCAGATGCTCAGAGAACATGCAATAATTTGTATATGTTATCAGACATCAAAGGTCAAAGATGTTGTTTGAGTCAAATTGAAGAAAGTTGGCTATGGCACAGGAGAATGAGACACATAAATTTTGACAATCTTGTCGACATCAACAAGAAGCAAGCAGTCAAAAATCTTTCAAAGATTACAAAGCCATCTGACACGCTTTGTGAACCTTGTCAGCATGGAAAGTAAGGTAGAAGGCGATTCAAAACAAAAGAGTACTTGACCACTTAGATGTTAGAGCTTGTTCACACTAATCTGTGTGGACCTATGAGAACTCAAAGTACTCAAGCTGAGAAATATTTCATGTTGCTTATTGATGATTTTTCACGTATGACTTGGATAATGTTTTTAAAGAAAAAATCAGAAGCTTTTAGACATTTCAAAGCATTAGTTGAGAATGAAACCAGTTTGAAGATTAAGTGTCTAAGATTAGATCGAGGAGAATTCATGTCAGATCAGTTTATTGAGTTTTGTGAAGATCATGGAATAAAGAGACATTATTCAACAGCGAAACCTCCACAACAAAATGGAGTAATTGAGCGGAGAAACATAACAGTTCAGGAGATGACAAAGTCAATGCTAAATGAATCCAAGATACCAGATAAATATTGGAGAGAGACAGTTACTACAGCAGTGCATATTCAGAATAGAGCATTATTGAGAGTCAATAGTGATAAGACTCCTTATGAGCTATAGAAAGACATACTAGTAATAGTTGATTATTTCAGAGTTTTCGGCAACATATGTTTCATAAAGAGAATTGATGAAAAACTTGGTAAGTTTGAATCCAAAGCAGATGAAGGTATATTTCTTGGTTATTCTTGCAAAAGTAAAGCTTATAAATGTTATAACAAAAGAACCAAGAAAATAGTTAAAAGTGCAAGTGTCAGGATAAAAGAAGATGGAACACAAAGAATCAGTGATCCAGTAGACATTTTTGAAATCATTGAAGAGAAATATTTTGAAGAATCAGATGAAGATGGGGAGAAAAATGACACCAAAATTCCATCCAAATATGTCTAGAGAAATCATAATGAAATTGACATCATCGGGGACATAAATGATGGAATTTGCATCAGAGGAATGATGGTAAGTGAATCAGAAGAATGATGGTAAGTGAATTTGAAGAAGTTAATTTCTCTTTGTTATCTAAAATTCAGCCTAGAACTTTTTCAAAAGCTAGACATGATAAGCATTGGGTTAAGGCAATGGATATAGAATTAAATCAGATAGAAAAGAATGATACTTGGGAATTAGAGCCTAGACCAAAAGATCACAATGTGATAGGAACAAAATGAGTTTATAGAAATAAGTTGAATGAAAATAAAGAAGTGATCAGGAATAAAACAACATTAATATGTAAAGGATATGCTCAGATTGAGAGAATAGATTTTGAAGAAACTTTTGCACCAGTGGCAAGACTAGAGGCTATTAGAATGTTTCTTGCATATGCAATGTTTAAAAATTTCAAAGTGTTTCAGATGGTTATCAAATTTGCCTTCTTAAACGGGAATCTAGAAGAAGAGGTCTACATTGAACAGCCTAAGGGATTTATTCTCTCAAATATTAGTAATCATGTATGCAAATTGAAAAAAACATTGTATGGATTGAAACAAGCTCTCTGAGCTTGGTATGCAAGACTTGATAAGTACATGTAGGATCAAGGTTTTAAGAGAGGATTTATTGACATAAATCTCTACATCAAAACAGAAGGTGAGCATCAATTGATTGTTGTGGTATATGTTGACATCATTTTTAGAGAAAATATTGAAAAAATGACAATTTTTTTTCTTGATAATATGCAAAAAGAATTTGAGATGTCTATGCTTGGAGAATTGTCATTTTTCTTAAGATTGCAAATATTTCAGTCAGATAAAAGAAGTTTTATATCTCAAAGTAAATATGCCAAGGTAATGTTGAAGAAATTTGGTTTTAAAGATTGTGCACCAATTGGCACACCAATGTGTACAGAAAATAAAGTGAGCAAGGATGAAGATTCATCTGTTGTAGATCAATTTTTGTATAGATCTATGATTGGTAGTCTTTTATATTTGACAGCATCGAGACTAGACATCATGCATACAGTAGGTATGGTTGCAAGATATCAGTCAGCTCCAAAAGGCAGTTATGTTCAGTTGGTGAAAAGAATATTCAGATATATCAAGGGGACATTGGATTAGGGATTGTGGTATCTTACAAACAGAGATTTCACTTTGGTTGCTTATACAGATTCAGATTGGATAGGGTGCTTGGATGACATAAAGAGTACAAGTGGAGGAGCTTTTTTCTTTCGTGATAGCTTAGTATCATGGCTAAGCAAGAAGCAGAATTCAGTATCACTTTCTACAGCTGAAGCAAAATATATTGCAGTGGTATTGTGTTGTACTCAAGTGCTTTGGATGAAGCAAACTTTGAAAGATATCAAGGTAAAATATGATGAACCTATTTTTTATTTTTGTGACAACACAAGTGCTATTAATATTTCGAAAAATCTAGTGATGCATTCAAGAACAAAATATATTCCCATTAGATATCATTTCTTGAGAGAGCAGGTTGCAGATCAACAGGTTAAAATGAAATATATTAGTACTACAGAGCAGATTGCAGATATTTTCACAAAAACACTATCAAAAGACACATTTGAATATCTGCGGGAGTTGGGAGTAATTTTTTTTGCTTTTTGTCATTGAAGTTCAGCATCAGTTGAGGGAGAGCTAAGTGTTAGCTCCAGGTAGGCCCTTTGCCATTGATGTCAAAAGAGGAGACGAACAGAAATAGCTACATGTATAGGTGCAGAAACATGTACAGTGTGCTATAATAAGGGAGAGTTACCGTATGTTATTCAGATGGCAATATGTGCAGGTTTCAAGATGTGGCAGTTTCAATTTGAGGTTGCCATCAGTGACAAAGGAGGAGATTGTTGGAAATATTGACGTTGATGTCAAAGGTATAGCATTGGTGATAAAGGCCCCATTGCATTTAATGATGTTTTTAATGTTCATATATTGGCTAATGTGTGTTAATATTTATTTAATATTAACAAATATAATTTTGGTTGCATATAAGTCAAAAGAGGGCCCATGGAGAAGTCAAAGAGTCACGGGGTAAAGGCAAAAGAGGAATGGGATGCATTTTTTCATGAATAGTCATCTTGAGGAATTCCAAGAGTCATCATGTGAAGACAAAAGAAGGTATGACACATTTTTTCATAAGGGGACACTTGGAGGAATATGAAAAGTCACCAAGATAAAGACAAAAGAGGAAATGACACATTTGCTTATGAGGGTCATCATATGACTTTTCAAATGCAAGGATACGAAGGGTCATGCAAGTTTGGTGTCATTTTCCATGAGGATTGAAGGGTCACAAAGAGTGAATGTCAAAGGTCATTTGGAAAGCTATAAATAAAGGCTTAAGTAGCCATTTTTAATATGCAAGAGTGTGCATGGTTTGTATTTATTTTCGAAGAGAGAAAAGTATGAGATATTGTAAATTTCTATCATTTGTTGAGTAAGCAACATTGAGAGATAGTTGTGTTTTATACACAAGAGGGGTTGGTGCTCTTGTGGGTTGGTGCTCACAAATAGTTGCTGTGTTGGTGCATGGAAAAGGGGTTGGTGCTCCTGCAAGTTGGTGTTTGCGAACTTTGTAATTTGAGTTGATGCTCATTCATATACTTGAGATTGTTCTTCGTGGTTTTTTCCCACTTTGGGTTTCCACGTAAAAAACTGGTGTCTCTCTCTCTGTTGTGTGGTGCATATTATTGTTTCAGTTTTATTGCATATCTTAAATGTGTGGTTAAGTGGTTGAAGAAAATGAATTTGATGAAGTAAAAAGATATATATAATATACTGATTCACCCTCGCTCCCCCCCCCGTCCTCCTCCCCCCTCTCTGTATATTTCGTGCTTAACAACCTTTGTTGAAAGCTCTTTCCATCCTTTTTGAAGTCGCTACTATAGGTGCCCCATTTCTCAACCCTTGAATTACCATTTCCTTACTTGCTATTTTGAATTTCAGCTTCATAGTTTGAAGATTTTGAGTGTATTCTCCTAGGGAGTGCAACCATTGTACCCCTTCTACCACATCAATTTCTACTATGTCAATCACATGGAATTCTCTTTGTACTTTATGCTTCCCCAAGGTGAGTTTCAATTCTAGAAGCTTATGGTGGCAAGGAAGAGAGAATCCATCATCTAATGTCACATTGAACCCTTCAAAATATGTAGTTTTTAAGCCACATCTTGAAGCCAACTTCTCATCCACAAAGTTATGTGTAGTCCCACTATTTATGAGTATAGTGACCTTTTTTTCTTGCAAGACTCCTTTTACCTTAAAAGGGTGGCAATTTGGAATTACGGTTAGGGTGGCCAAGGTGCCAATCATGCTTCCCTCTTTGTTTATAGTTTGTTCTTCCCCACTAGGGGCTGTTTTTGTCCTTTCTACACTGCTGTTATTTGTTTGCATCCCTTTGAAGGCCTTCCCTTTGGCTGAAAACTCTCCCTTTGATGTTGAAAAAAATCAGAATTTGTTTGCAGCTCCTTTGGGTGCCTTTACCCTTGCTGGAAATGCTATTTTTTCTGCTCATGAAGGTCTGATTTTCCCACTTTTGAGGTTGCCATCTTAGGCTGCCTTGAAATTCTTGCTTTCCCATGCTCCACAATATGTAAAGTGTTGTTTTTCTGCCTTTCAAGGGGCACATTTTGCACTATAGGTGTTGCATGCTTGAGATCTATGGCCTTTTTGATGGCCATTTGGAGGGAAAGAGGGTTAAAAGCTTTGACCATTCCCTTAAGGGATTTAGCTAACCCCTTCAATTAACAAAATCATAAGTTTATTCTCTAAAATATCCGTCACCAAAGTTGCTATTCTTTGAAATTATGCAATGCAATCTCCCAATGAGTGTTTGTTGCAAATGTGCCAAGTCTCAGATGTGCAACACCGAATCTGCCCTATCAAACCTGTCAATGATCTTTATGCAGAATTCCTCGTAAGTTTTAATGATGTTGTGCCTTAGGGTTATCAACTCTTGATGCCACCATTCATGGGCAGCCCCTTCCAAGTGTAAGATGATCAATTTCAAAGCGTCATCTTCTCTCATTCGATGCAACGAAAAGTATCCACCTTTCTAATCCAAGCCCTAGATGGATTATTTGTAGAACCATCAAAAGTGGGTAGAGTAACCTTCCCTATTTTCTCATGCCAATCCATGACTGTCCCACCCCCTGTTGGAGCCTCCTCTACCTTTTTTTCAAGTCACAAACCCATTGAAACTCATCTCTCACCTGAAAGGAGGGGGGGTATGTCATGTATTCTCCATATGTTGCCCAACAAATCAGATTTATCTGAGGGTTGTTCCTTCCCTTTCCATGAAATTTCTTCCTTTTGAAAAACCTTGGATTTTGGCGTGAATATTATACCTGTGTCCATGGTGCTGCTCATCATAACCTGTGCTCTGTCTCCCTTCATATCCTTAACTATTTGAAGGAATTTACCCATCACTTCTTTGATCTGCTCTTGTGCTCGAGATAACTTCTCAAGCCTAGCTTTATCCATGTCACTGTTTGACATGAAACCCTCGCTTATCCCATATCTAGCCAAGAAATTGGCTTTGATACTACTAAAATGTCCCTTTTTAGCGCTGAAATGCTAAACAAAGGATTATTCAACAAACCCCAATGAAATAATTATTTTTCAGAATTTATTCAAACCCTAGATAACTGAAAATGATTTATTACTACTGTAGGTGCCTCAAAATGACACAAACAATATTATTTAAAGAACCCAAAATTAGCAGAAAATATTCCATATTTATAGTCAAAGAAATCAATCAAAAACCAGATTTTTGGCAATGTTTATTGCTGGAAAAATATTAGAAAAACACTGAATATCTGTGTGGCTGATCCACACACTCAACAAGGCTCAACAAGCCTTCCAAGTGAGTCGTCAACCCTAGGAGAGGGTTTGCTGCCCTTGGAAATGTATGCAGCCCTGAAACAAGGTAATCGCTGCCCTATGACAGCCTCTAAACCCACTCGCCCAGCTCACCAAGTAGCTCACCCACTTGCAATTATCAATTCGGAGTTGAAAACATCCTTATTCTGCAATTGAAACACTATACAACCCCCTTATGAAGTTGTTCACAACTGAAATCAAGGGTTTCCGTCCTTGTTCCAACTACTTTAAAGGGTTTTCGTCCTCAAGGCACAAGTCAAGCTTTTTGTACTTAGACTTCAAAGAAACAAAATATTCAAAAAAACATGAACCTTTCCAAATGATCCCCCGCTTGACCTTTATAGCCTTCCCACAAGGGTGGTGTCCAAAAACGGAGGGAGAGTAATTCAAATTTAAAAGGTCCTTTCCTTATAATCTTTTATTAGATCACTTAAGCATTCATGACCCTGAAAGGTCCCCTCTTGAAGTGAAATTAGAAACATAAAGTAGCTTTGTGAAAAGAGCAAATAGGATCCATGTTCCCCTTTCTCTCTATTTGCCCCTTAGTTTATTGGGAAACAAATAAAGCTAAGGGTCTTCATAACTCATGTTGAAAAGGGGGACATGACACTTGCCTTGGTGGATTAGAAACAGATGCAATAAATATCACCATGAAGAGACACCATGTCAACTGCTTCATGGATGCCCCAAAACACAAGGGTCAATAACATCTGAACCACCATCCTTGGCTTTCGGGCCATATCTCTAAAGTGCTTTGCAGGTAATGAATGCTGCCTGAGATGAAAATTCTTCGTTGTCTATTGATAAGGATGAATCTATGATCATTACTCACATCGCCACCTGATAACAAATACAGGGCTAATTTTATTATGGATCAAGATGGTGATGTCATGGGCTTCATGTCAACCTCTATTACTCTTTTCCCTTATCTCAACGATTTAATTGAAAGCTTCAATATGTTGCACATACATTTGGGATAAAACCTCATTTCAGAGTATTGCAAGTACTTCTTGCAAACCTGATACAATATTTGATTTCAGTAAACAAAGTTGAAACATTCTTTTATGAGCCACTGTCATTGACAGTCATTACAGTAGATTTCAGCATGCGAACCGAGCCTTGTCTGTTTGGCTATAGAGTTGGTGTCCATTCTAATTTTTTTTAACTGCCCTTGTTAGTAAACCACCTCAAATTGCTTGTAGGAGTGCGATTGGGGGTGTTGTGAAATGTAAAATTTCATGACAACAAACCTGATTTGTTTAGCCACGTCTAGTGATCTAGATGAGATCTCACAAGCTGAAGGGGTATTAAAACTGAGCACATCCTCCTCATAAAATATATATGTAATAAGAAAAAGTGGTTGACATAATTCAGTTTGCCTTGAACTGTTTAATGTAAAGGTAAGATTTATATATACCTTTCACATGGTTAAAGTTCTATGTAAGTTAATCTCAAGGTAATCTGTAACCTCCTCAAAGTAACTTGTAACCTCCTCAAGGTCACCGCTTAGGAAGATTGTTACCATTAACCATTAAGACTACGAATTTATTAGTCTATCACAAGATTTCTCGAAGAACTGACACCGCATTGGTTTTATTTTACTTAAAGTTTCTTACCTAAGAGACCAATTTTAAATTCAAAGGTAACCAATCCTGCCATTAGAATGTTTAAGAACTGAGCAAGATGAGTTAACATGAAAGTGTTATTAGCATCTCATGAAAGGACGATAAACAGATCTAATTTTTTAAGAGGATTAGCTTATAATTATGTCAAGTTATGTTTTTCAAGCATAATGTTCCTATCTCACTAAGGTAGCAAGATACATCACAGTAGATTGTATTAGACTTAGTGATTCCAAGTTATCATGTAAATATGATGTCTCCTTTTTATTAAAACATGTTTAAAGACTTGATACATTTAACCAGAATCAGATAGAGAACATGTCTTCTCCAAATATATTTTTGTAACAAAAGTAGCTTCAAGGGCTATACCATGGAAATGAGGGAGGATTTCTATACTTTGAAGAAGTTAGGAGAGGTGGCGTTCCAATATAATTTTAAGAGATAACACATTCATATAGGTTTAACATCATAAAGAAGTATTTTTCTTGATTCTTATGCACCTTGTCCTTGGCCTACACTAAAACCGTATGCAATTTACGTCAGCAAATGCTGGCAATGCTTTCTCTCTTAGCATATTAAACATTCCAATGAGCATAAGCTAATACAAAAGCATTTAAATTAAGACAATTAATTTGTCCTCCTCAAAATACCATGGAGGTAACCTCCTTCTAAAACGATAAATAGAACATGAATAATTTTACCTTTAATTCTAGTTAAACAACAAAGCTTTGAGCATTCTTAGGTATCCAACACCTCGTTTGAACTTGTGCTATTATGTTACGGTAGAAAACTTGCTGCAGGTAGTCCCATCACAACAATATAAATAAGGCTCCAAAATATTGGTTAGATAAAAATCAAAATTAACAAACTTAATCAGAGTTCAGACATCATACCATGGCGACCATGAGTATTCAATTTTAGCAACTATTATATAACAAGGGATTCATGTAATATGATTTTGCACACTCTAACTCATGACACATCAGAAGGGCAGTTACACCACTCTCCATATTGCATGCCGGCCCCATGAGAGGTGTCTAGTCAGGTTAGGTTTTATTGATTATAATAAGCCAAATACAATTATAATGTGACCAGGTTATTCTCTAATGCTCCATAATGGTCCCATTATATCTATAGTCACCCCACATAATCAAGACTCAATCATATTTCCACCACGTCATTTGTCCTAATTATCAATAACACTAATTTTTCCTCCAGCCACAAGAAGATTCCAAACTGCCACATGGCCCAAGGAATATAAATGGTGCAAAATTAATGGATTGAATGAATGAATGAATGAATGAAAGATTTTAATAACATCCACGAGACCCAGCAGTCTTTGGGACCAAGAGCTGCAACAAAGTTGTTCTATGATACCACAGCCTCACACAAAGGCTGTCGTATTAATAATGCAAGACTTCTAATCCCTTCTCGATGTTAACTCTCCTACTATGGATCTTCACTAGAAAACTTGCTGTTTTGTGTAACCTTTCCTCTTCAAACAACACAGTTACGCTGTCAACCTCAAGCTGTCTTTGTACTTGATACAGATGTCATTATAGGCTGCATATTCCATATTGAAGTGCCATTCTGTCTCCATAACTCCCTTATCACAAAATAAACATATTCTCATTTCCCTTTCTTCTTTGGGCACTATCCACCTGCCGGTTTCACACCTAAGATGATATGCGCTAGTCCTCAACTGTGCAATCAACATCTTTGCTTTCCATTTGATCTCTGCCCCTATGTATGTCTTTTCTTCGTGCTCCCATGTGGGATTAAATTCTTTTATGTAGTATTAAAATGCACATTAAAGTTTGTCTTCTACCATATTAAATCTCTTTTTGTTATGAGCAATAGTTTAGTTCTATGGCATAAACAATAGTTACCTTTGATATCAATAAATCACTATTTCCTGTTTTTTTTAAAAGGACTGCGCTATTTCATTTTTTTATTATTATTTTCTTTAGAGAACTGTGCTGTCTATTTCCTGTGCCACGCCTGTCTGGCATGCTGCCATAACAACCTAAGGTAGGGGTGTCAACAGCCAAGGCGATGAGCCCAACAGTGACAGCAATTCAACCGTTTCACACTCAGTTTTCCAAGGCTAGAAGTTATTTTTCCTGAGGCAAAGGCTGTATACACAGCTCAAACAAGACAGCACGTAGCTGAAGAGAAAAGTAAGGATTACAAATTAATGGCTTAGCGCCACTCCAGGATCCACAAAATTTAGCATAAAGGGGCACAATGAAAGTGCCATACTACCACCATGTAGTGAATCCGAGATTTATATTTTATTTAAACGATTAGGAATTTTAATCACTGATGACAAAACACAGAAACCCACCTCTTCAGCTGCCACAAATGGCTCTTATGGAACTCATGTCCATCGCATGGACACAGTGTTTGATTCAATCATTTGGCTGTAGCCTTGACAGTCCTCAGACCGAGTTGTGCCCCCGGTATTATAATTTGCTTTACACAGTAATTTATATGGAGTACGCCTTGGTCTAAGGCCTACAGTTTACAATTAAAAAAAAAACAAAGAAAACTTACTTTACAAGTCCACTGCGCTGTCCACAGGTTTTAAACCAATATTAACACCTGGTCTATAAAATCTGAAAGTAATTTTAACATTCTGATTTATAATTCTGGTTGTTTACCAAACTAAGAAATACTTAGAATACAATCTTGCTGAACGCTTAGACATCCATCTCAGATTAAAAACCAGATTATCTCAGCCCAAAATAATACAGTGATTATGCTATAAACAACACAATGCACAAATTGATTATTCTGAAGGATTAATAAGGTTGTTCTCAAGAGATTTAGAGTTCAGAGGGAGCATGCCTGGAGGAAACAGAGATTCTCCCCTACCAAAGCTCCTCTATCTCTGCGCGTTCTTCTCTCCCCTGCTGTGCCTCATTGCAAACTGACCTGGCAAAGGAGAATAATGAATTTTTCTTGACCTGCTCTTTCCTACCATGGTGCATTTGCTTCTCAGACAAGCTGCTGGCCTGAAAATGCCATGCTTGTTTTGATTGACTTCCCAAGGCACTCTAGTGGGGCATTTTCCCAAAATGAAATGAACGAATTCTTATAAGAAATCTGGCTAATTATTCATCCCCCTCAAATCTCCCCGAAGGTGTTGGTCTCCTCACCTTTTTGCCTCCCTTCGCGATCTAATTTACCAAGATAATTAATGAGGAAGGGTCTACGCCAAGGTTAAACAATTCAATTAGCCCAATAGGTATAAAGTCAGGGTATATTTATATTAAGATTGACATTGAAGACAAATACAATTATTTTATCAAAAAAATACAATAATTGTTGGACGAATGTCAACCCATTGTTTATGCCAAGAATGCAGACATGGAGCTATCCAAACCTCCTATCTTAGGGACGTCCATGCGTTGTATTAAGCAGGTGTACTTGCACACATAGGTATGTATGAAGACACCTTCATGGCTCAAAGTTGAAGATAAATTCCAAGATATAGGGCGGTATAAAAAGTGCCTTGCTTAATGATCTCTACCATTGCTAATAGGGGATACGAACACGGTTCATCGACCAGTCACACATTCGCAGTGTATTCACAATCGTTCCGCCTACCATCTCACCATGCGCCAATTGCGCTTAATACCCACAACAAAATCTGGAAGGCTATGGAGATGCCCCCACAATGAATTAGCATCATACCGTTTCTTTATGCTCTCGGCATCCTAGTTTTGGGACTCATTAAATAATTGTACTCCATTCTGGATTTACTGAACTAAGAAGGAAACCATTACTTGATAAGGTAGAAGACGATTCTTAATCCTATTGGTTGTTCATTGCACCTCTTCCAAGGCTTTGACAAGCATGAGAAAGGTAGCATACTATATCAAGTATGTAGTATACAACCTGAATTATTGATTGGGGTCACATGTTCATTCTTAGTATTCATGCTATAAACCTCTCAATAAACTAGTTGAAACTTGAAAATATCATATCCACATCACTAAATCTCTATGAGGGTTCTACTAATGAGTACATGCCAAAGGTGCTTGTTATGCACCTTCTTGTCTATTGATCCTCAGATCGATTCTAGAAGAGAGAAGATGACTAAAGGTCTTACAATAAAGATGCCAAAAACGGCTAAAACCGCTAATAAAACTCCTCGAATCACAGTCAACTTGTAGTCCACAGTAAAACACTACACAAACCACAAGCAGCTAATCACACTGCCGCGATCACAATAACAAAATGCACCGGACTTTCTGATATGTCATAGTCAAGCCAACTAAAGAAGATTCTTCGAATGATCATAGTCGCAAGGTGAATCTGTCAAGGAAGGTTAAGACTACTTCAAATCGCACGTGAAGGCCCACAAGGCAAGGATAATGTCGATATCCTTAGAATGCCATTGCATAATGGGTGAGGAATTACACCTTGTGTTGTAATGTTTGTATGTTTTACACCCAAACCTAAAGTCTCGTGCTAAATTTATTTTGATCATAGAATTTGCGCGTAGATGGCGGGTGGCAGCAAAGCACAACACCACGCACACATGCTTCACATTCCTCAAGTCAAAAGCTCTAAGGTTCGCAGGGTGTGTGATGGTTACAAGTGGCACCATTGCACCTCTATAGAACTGAATGATTCTCGACCCCCTTGTGCAATTCATTGTTTAGTGCATATGTACACAATGCTGCCAAGTTCCAGTATCGTGCACATTTCCTCAAAGTTGTTCCCCTTTGCATGTTGTTTGTCTCTAAGTAGTTGAGAGAGTGCGTGATGCTACCGGTGGAAACATCACACATTTCCGCTTCCCCTGCATTCTATTTGTTCCCCGACAAGCTTTCTTCCACACCATAGTGTGCAATGGTGAGCCTAAGACTTTAAACATATGGACTATGCACGAGCATAGGTGGTGTTCCCGATCATGCCTCGTGGCATGATCTTACACATCCACATGTAAATAGGAGCTTTTGAGCTCTCAGAGTTCTTTTGAGTAGTGCAGGTGTGTGCAATGCGGCCACTTGTTGGCATCTCACTTATTCTGGAGTTTTTTTGGAATTTTCTACTCTGAGTTATTTTTCTAATACAAATTTCAGTTTTCGCACATTGTGCACCATTGACCTTTCAATATTACAGTTCCAATTAACCCTGAGATTAATCATTACACAACTTAGTGTAAGAGATTGTCACTGGGAGTTTTACCTTTTGAAATCAATATATAAGCATGTGAGTTGTCCCCTCTCGCCATTCATAGAGCTTAAGTGATCAACTCAATATTAATGTGAGAAGATGCCAATAATTGATGATCTTGGGTTAATGTGTCACCTCCTTCATTTAGCCTTTCCAAGTTCATTTCAAAACTAAAATTGTTAAAACTCCAAGTTCTACAATTTGAAGCACATCTCTTTTGATCAAGCGAGTATTAGCCAGTCGGGAAACTTGGCATTTCAAGCTTTTGCAGCCAACATGACTTGTAGGGAAAATGAGAAAAAGAAAGGCCATAGACAGAGGAAAGGGCTTGACCACTTCTCTGCCACTTGAGATGGAAAGAGGAGACATCGTCTTTCTTGTGCAAATGTGTAAGCACAAAGACTACGTAGGACATTTTTTTCATTGTAAAGATGTAGTTCCCATTAATACCACCCTTGAGGAAATGGATGTTAAAGGGAAAATGACAGGAAAATTAGGTCTTATTTTCATTTTGCCTCAACACGCTTAGAATCCCCTATCTGGATACTCTCGGATATATTTTATAAAAGGGAACATTTTTAGGAAGGAAAATATTTGGACACTCTGGAGCACTATTGGCAGATTATACAGGGCTAAAATTTGCACAAGATTTACATAATACCCGACACTGAATTGAATTGTTCACAACATTGGGTCACTAATTGGGCCTCAGAATTTGAACTGCTTGATATGTTGTAGTGGGTTTTACTTGAATACATACCTCTTGCAGATCCAATCCCCCCAAAAAGCACACGATAAGGTCTTTTAGACAAGATGTTAGAAATTTCATGGCTCTCATGTGCAGGATAACTGGTAAGAAGGATACAACTCATGTGGATGAGAATTGGGTACTCCTAATACACAAAATTTGGCACAATGTTACAATAATGTACTGGGCCAAGATTATTTCCTTTTACATGGACAAGCAGATCACCAGGTACAAGAATGGCAATGGGGTTTTCAACATGGATTCCTATTTGGTGGACTGTTTGTTTCCAGAGTTGTAATTCGAATGTGTGCTGTTCCCATGACGAGACATCTTTCATGAGCCCATACACCCATGATCATTTTTTGGCCCCTGTTTATTCTTCCTTCTATGGTGGATCTACCCCCAGATTATCTTGGGAGGTGATGGCTACCAGGTCTGCTTGAGATGATTGGTTTTTATGTCCTCAAGGTACATTGATTAGGTTGGATGGAGCTTTGGAAGCTTCCCACAAATTTCCTTCATATGTTCTGGACAGCTTAATGGAGATAGAGGTAACTTATCAAATTGCTACTGGGGTTAGAGGGATTTTGAAGGCTAACAATGTGGCAATGTATCATAGTTTCCCCCTGGAAATTGTAACTATTTTCTTTTGCTGATTTCCCCCATATAGAGAAGCACTCTAAAGATATATTTCTCTGGACCCAAGGATGGTGATATATGTGATTATTTTCTTGGCCCCCATTCATTCTTCCTTCTATGGTGGACCTGCCCCTAGATTACCTTGGGATGTGGTGGCTGTCTTGCCTGATTTAGGCAATATGTTTTTATATCTTCAAGGTACATTGATAAGGTTGGATGGATCTTTGGAAGCTCTCCACAAATTATCTTGGTATGTTCAGACAACTTGTTGGAGGTAGAGGTGGCAAATCAAATTGCTATTGGGGTTACATGGATTTTGAAGGTTAACAAAGTGTCAAGGTATCATAGTTTCCCCTTGAAAATTGTAATGAAGGTTTTTGCTAATTTCCCTCGAAATAGAAAAGCACTCCAAAGATAATAGATGCTTACAATTTTGACAAAGCAACTATGGAAAAATATGATAGGTAGGGAAAGGTGTCTTATTTACTAAAATATTAGGAGAACATGATGCACCTGGAGTAAATGGATAAGCCCTGCTCAGGGGATAATGTGTATTGGAATGGGGTTGATGATGAAACAATGCAAAAGAAGAAAGCTTAGAAAGGATCATTGAAGGAGGCAACACCTTAAGCTACTAGTAATTTAGTGGCCTCCAAGAAACCATGTCATTGGTTCTAAAGCCCAGGGGCATACCTTGAGTAGATCTTGGATCTCCCAGATTTGTAGACATCACTAACCCTAGGTTGGATGTCAAGGCCATTAAACCTCCACAGTTTGGGGGTACTACCTTGTGGAGACCTTGCATTGTGCCTTTCCCAAGTAAGATGTTTCCACCTTCTGTCTTTGCCATTTCTTATTTTCATTGTATTATTAGTTCTTAAACTTATGTACCAATTATTGCTACTGTGTTTGGATTTTAGGACCATTAGACCTCCATAGTTTGGAGGTACTACCTTGTGGAGCCCTTGCACCGTGCCCTTCCCAAATAAGTTATTTCGACCACCTTTCTTCGCCAATTCTTATTTTCATTTATGTTATTAGTTCTTCAAATTATGTAGCAATTACTGCTATTGTGGTAACTTCACAACCTATGTCAAGTGCTAAAGAAAGAAAGAAAGAAATTATATTAATGTCCATAGATTATGAAAACTAAGTCAATGGGACTCAAGGATACAACAATTAACAATAAAAGGTTCTAGGAAGAGAGAATCCTAGAAGCAAAATAACAAAATAAAAGTACAAAAGATAAAATATACCCTTTTTCCACTAACACAAGTGGTAATGAAATCAATACAAATGACAATGAAGGGTGAACAAGAGCCCCGAAAGCATGTGTCGTGAAGATTGGAAGGAAAGCTCATCTAATGTCTTTGTTTTTGCCTGAAGTGGAATCATCTAAGCCACCATCAATCACTGTGGAAGATTTTTTTTAATGCTCGTCAAAGAGTACCGAGAGTCAGAGGAGCTAGGCTGGGGGATCCTAGGAGGAAGCAAAACACTTCCTCTAAAATCTCGCCTGATATCTAAGGCCAATGACACTCTCATAGAAAAAACTCGTAATATCAGTGTACCCTTGTGGTCTAGGGGGAGGTTGGTAAGTAGTAGATCCATGTTGTCGTATAGGGGCAGAGCCACGCCGATGGAAAGAAGTAGAACCACGGTGGCGAGGGAGAGCAAGTTGGGGGTCTATGTACCCTAAGTACTAATGGTGTGTTGGGAGAAGTGCCTTCTAACTGATCTATTTGCTCCGATGTGTGAAGCGTCGGTGTCCAAAGGGCGCTTAGTGTTGCCAATTGCTTAGGTGGGCTAGAAGAAAGAGGCAATCAACATGGGGGCTCTAGAGCCTCTAGGTCCCCTCTGTAGGGATCTACATCGAAGGGGGACGGCCTTCCAAATATAAAGAGCCAGGGATTGTTGTTCTGGGTATTTGAAGAAAGTAGATATAGTGTTACTTGAGTCCCTGTAGAGGCAGTGATAATTTCCCTATATCTCATAGTAAATGGGGCATTTGAAAATGAAATGTTCCTTGGTCTCCACCTCCTGGTGGGAGCAAAGATGGCAGATCCGGTCTTGACGGAGAATGTGATGATCAATTTCAATCTGTAACTAGTGAGAACACACACTCTTTGGCCAGGGGGAAATGGACCAATGGCATTGGAGATAGTGAGGGCGACGAATAATATCATCCACCACTTGTAAGAAATGCTTGGTGTAAAAAGTAAGCTTGGCGTTGAGCAACTCAAGGGAGGAGATCCATGTGACTTGGATATACTGTCTTTAGATGTCCTCTTTGGCAACTCTAGTGATGACGTCCTTTGTGGGAAGTAGCTAGGGGGTGTTTGTTGTAGTGTAGAATTGCATCCTTGTGGGAGAGTTTTTCAGGGTCTCTCACTCCCAGCTACAATATTGGAGCAACCTCAGGCTGTGGGTATCCTGTAGTGAGGTTGAACCTTCGGAGATGGCCGGCTTCCTTTTGGTAGATCACCTAAAACTAATGTTCCTGCTTGGAAAAGAGGTAGAGAGGGGGATAAGGGATCCTAAGAAAGCTAACCAGGGGATGCACCCAAATAAAATGGGAAACTCCCATAAACTTGTACTCACACTAGTTCTACAAAGGACAATACTGACTTACAAAATCTCAAGATCAAGTTGGTTGCATTAATATTTCATGGAGGAGGTTCAAGGAGCAATGAATGCAAACAAAGAGGAGTTCTAAGACTCACTGAAAGTTCACATCAATGGTAGAAAGAACACTCAACCAGACCTGCAAACAACGTTGAAAAAGTCCCTAAACAAGGTCAGAAAGGAGGACCATGGACAAGGAAGATTATCCTTCACACAATGCCATAGTGCGCAACTCAATAGACACAAATCCAAGGCAAGAGATAGACAAAGAAAATCCTTTATTGCATCAAGAGGTAGTTCTTACAAATGCTTGATAGGGTCGAGCCTAATCAAGCTGAGCATATTTTGCAATATCTCTAAGAGTGTCTCGTCTCCCAGAGAGATAGAGAAGTCTAAAAATTGGGAACCCCTTAAATAAATAAACATGAGATATATATAGAAAAAGGGAAGAGAGAAAGAAAGGGCTTGCATGAGAAAATAGAGAGAGGGGTCACAAATGGCTGCAACCATCACTATGTCCTTGCAACTGCCTTGACCATGAGATGAGTCGTCCAAGATCACCGCAAATCTCCTCGAGCCCCTCATGCATTCAAGTCTCCCTTGATTGGCGCTGAGAGAGCCATGTCGCAGGTCGCTGCATGTTCTCGCCTGATGTGAATGAGTCGATCCTTGCATTTAAAACTTGGCATGCCCCTTTTGCCTTTGCATGTCCTACCTAAAAAAAGACGAAATCCCCATTCTCTGAATCAACACCTAGCCATGCTGCCTCTGATCGAGCGGCCACTTGTTGGAGGTGAGAGCCATATCGAAGGACAAAGGCTTCTTTATCAATTCGCACCTACCAGCTGCTGCCAGTCGCTTGGGCTTTCCTTTGTTTTGATTGGTCGTTAGAAACTGACTCGGATCCTTGATTTACACCGTCGATCTGCCTGACATGGATGCCTGCGAGTCATCGATCTCCTGCCAATTGAACGCGTCCTTGACACCTGTCATGTACACTTTCGCCCTTGAGATTCGCTAACTCCCTTTGACTTCTTTTGAATGCAAATGACTACTTGACGAGACCCATCTTTGACGTCTGTGGGAACGTCTCAGGATTTCAAATTCATATGGCTATTTGTTGGGGTTAGATTTTGACATTTGTGGGCCTGTCATGGGATATTTGAATCCCAACAGCTATTTTTGGACTTTTTGCTTTGAACAATTCCTTCGGACATTTTGTCCAAAGGAATTAGGTCTTCGGGTTTTTTGAAATGGACAATTCCTGCGGACAATTTGTTAGAAGGAATTTAAACAAATGACCCTCTGGCTTTGTTGAAAAGGACTTTCTGAAGGGAAAGACCCTTCGGACTTTTGAAAAGTGACCTTCCCGAAAGAAAAAATACCCTTTGAGAATTTTGAAATGGTCCTTTGAAGCTTTGAAATGAGCCTTCGGCAAAATTGCAACAGTCCATTTCTCTTTGAAAAATACCTTCGGAAAAGTTGCAATGGTCCACTTTGAAAAGAAAGTGACCTTTCAACAAAGTTGAAATGGACCATTTTTTCAAAAGAAAGATACCCTTCAAAATTCTTGTTTTGGTCCACTTCTCCAAAGAAAGTGCCCTTCGGAAATCTTGTTTTGGTCCACTTCTCCAAAGAAAGTGCCCTTCGGAAATTTTGAAGTGGACCACTTTGTCGAGAAAAGTGCCCTTCGTCTTTCCTGAAATGGTCCATTTGGAGAAGAAAATGACCCTTCGAAAAAGTTGTAATGGATAATATCTTGCGGACAATTCTTCTGAAAGAATTCACTCAGACAATTTTCTCGAAAGAATTCATTCTTTGACCTTTGACTTGAATGGACCTTCGGATTTTTTTGAAAAGTGCCCCTTTTTTCGAGAAGTGCCCTTAAGAAAAAACAAAATGGATCTTTCAGAAAAGATGAAAGAGTCCTTTTCCCTTTGAAAAATACCTTCGGAAAAGTTGCAATGGTCCACTTTGAAAAGAAAGTGACCCTTCGGCTTTTTTTTTTAATAGGACCAATTTCCCTGAGAAAATACCCTTCGGAGAAATTGTTTGGGGAACTTTGCTTGGAAAAGATAATTTCTTCGGAACTTTTCTTTTGGACAAATTGTCTAAAAGAATTCCAACACTTAGTCGGAAACAAAAATCCCGAAGAGAAAACACTTAGCCGAAAGAAAACATTCCTTTGGGAAAATTGTGCGGACAATTTTCCCGAAAGAAACCATGAAAGTTAGCTCAATAAAAAGGCCCGAGAGAAAAGAAACACTTAATCCCCACAAAGTCTGAAAGAATGAACAAGGACTTAGCTGAATAAACGATTTTGCACGTAGCCCTTTGGCTTGCAGGCTTATCCTTGAACACTGTTGCTGACCCTTGAAAAACTTTGCTTGGATCCTCTCTATTTGCAAATGTTGGATCCATTTCTATGCTTTTGATCCACTGCTTCATCAAACCATGCAAGAGCTTTATATGTGGGCCAAAATTGGCCAACAGTGTCCAGGGAGTACATGAAAGGGGGTAACCTATCAATAGAGATGCCAACTAAAAGGAGCAACTTAGTCTCAAAATACCAACAATGCTGGTGTCTGGTGGGGACTAGTGAAACAATTCTCTAATGACTAGAAGCTGAAATCCCCAACGATTTGAGTCTCTGGATGTAGAAAGTAAGCCTAAAGATAGCCTCAAGGCGTAATGGCTGGGTGGAAAATTCAGCTTGCACGATGCACTGAGGAACACAATCATTTTTTGAATTAATGCAAGAGGTACTGGGTGATCTGCACCATGGGGCCTAGGATGCCGATGTAGTGGACAACCTGCGCGTAGTAGCAAGTTGTAGGTTGTAGAATGCATAAAACTAAACGATAGTCCAATAACACATTCAAATGTGGAAGTATTTGCATAATGGTGCAACTTCTATTCAATATGCAAAATAGGGAGAAGTACAGATGTGTACAAGATTCAGTAAGACTAGGAATGCAAGTTCCCGTGATCAAAAGGGAAAAAGCTTCCAACTGTCTAGATTGAAGAATGGCAAGTTTAATGTGTACGGATGCTAGAAACTCAGGGCATGGTAACAATCTCTTATTTGGTCTCCATGTATGTTCTCTCATCTCGGATCGTCAGACAATTACAATATATACATCGTTGCAAGAAAGTAGTCACAACAAACAACAATTACAAAAGAGTTGATTGTTCATCTTTTGGCTGAGTGATAGTTGGTTTTCTTGCAGGTGTGGTGGTTGGACTTCTTGCTATGTGGTTTCGGTGACAGGTTCTTTAACATGGTGCAGACCTAGAGAGTGCCATTTGACATGTTGCGTGGCAGAAGGGATCTGACACATGGATGCTGAGTGTGCAACGCCACAAGCCTGTTACAATATATTGTTTGATGTTGCAGCAACGCAAGGTGAGACAAGTGGTGGGTAGTGCCACAAGGTTGTGCACGAGAGGTGAAGTGCACAAGACGTCTATGATGTGTTTGATTTGCATGGTGGTGCCTTGGACTAGTTATCCGGGAGTCCAAGCCACACTTAACAAATAATGGATGGTAGAATGTGCAAGTAAAGATTATCTTGCTAATCTATCCAAACACATTCAAGATAAGCGGGAGACTAATATGTGTAAATGCAACTTCTATTTAGAATGTAGAATAGGGAAGTACAAATGTGTACGACAAGACAATAAGGCTAAGAGGGCAGGGTCTTGTATCAAAAGGGGAATGCGTCCTTGCTTATTGCCTAGAATGCTATAAAAGAATACATAACATATGTGTTTGAATGTTCTAGCATAGCCAAGTAGACTCTTATTAGGAATGGGGTGATCTTTCGACTCTATGATAGATAGATGCACAGATTGCAAGCTAGCTAACTCGATGGTGTCGAATGAATGAAATTTGATTCCACCGTAGTTATTAAAATACATATGTATACAATGAAAGATGATAGTTGCAATTGACAATGATTGTTGGAGAGACGTTACGAGTTAATCCATCTTCCTTGCCCACATGACGGTTGTGGTCCAACATGTGGCATGCTACAGAGATGCTCTAACATGGCGCAGGGGTGGAGTGTGCCATCTGGCATGCCACATGGCAGCAAAGTGTTGGCAAGCAAATGCTGGTGTGTAACGGTCCAATGTAGATTTGCGGTGACAACTGGCTTGTGAAGAAGCAATGCGCAAGAGGACTGAGAGGTGTTGTGCAATGGCGAGGTAAGCTTCGGGTGCTGCGAGGTGTTGCATGGCATCGCAAGGCTATAGATGAAACATGGTGATGCACGGTGAGACAAAATCTATGAACACTACGGTATGAAGTGCTTAGACTGCAAAAGCTGCGAGTGTTGCAGAATGCTTGCGTGGGACTGCAGAAGTTGCAAGGACCGTGAAGCATGTGTGCAGTAAGCATGGGACTACATGGAGCAATGTGCCAAGGTACTGCAATACTTAGTGAAGAAGCTAAGTGTTAGGAAAGTTGCATGGAAAGGAAGAGTTGCATGGAATGCTGCGAGGAGTTGGGCAATCGTTGCACATTACTGCAAGGCTGCATACTTAATGTGATATGCTGCAAAGGTGAAGAGCCTAAGTTCAACAAGAGGATTAAGGAGGCTTGCATGATTGTGGGCCGTTGCGAGACACGCTGCAAGGCTGTGCATGGATTAATGTTTGATTTATGTGTGGTATGCTACAAGGTGTTGCTGCAACTCCCTTGGATACCATGAGGTTGTGCCCATGTTGCGAGATGTTGCAATTGTGGGGAACTCAAAATCCTTGTGAGGAGTGCACATACATGTGCGAAAGTTATGCACGGATCACTCAATGCCCATTTGTTGGAAATGTGTTGTATATTTTGCATGATTTACACTCCATATGGATTGTTATCATCTCAGTTTGATATGAAGGATCTAAGTGTTGAAAAATTCATTTTGGGCATGGAAATTAAAAGTGATTGACCAAATAGGAAATTGTGATTGGATCAAATGAAATGTGTTGTGATGCTATTGCAGAGGTTTAGAATGTAGGAATGTAAATCCGCAAGTTTTCATTTTTCTGTTAGTCTAAAATTATTCATTGAATAGTGTCCCAAGACACATGTAGAGATTGAGGACGTCTCAAATTTCTTATGCAAGTGTTTTTGGAATCTTGATGTATGCTATGGTTTGTACTAGACTTGACATAGCCCATCTAGTGGGAGTTGTAAGCAGATATATGTCCAACCCTGGGAAGGAAAACTAGACTTTTGTGAAGAGGATCTTAAGATATTTGTGTGGCTATTTAAATAATGCAATCTACTTCAAAGGAAGACCTGTGGAGAACAAAAAAATAAATATACAATGTTTTGTCGATGTTAAGTCGGCTGAAGATCCTTATTGTTGAATATCTACAAGTGTTTGTGTCATAGTGTTGAGGCTCATACTCGGCAAATTTTAAAAAATAATAAAAAATAGTGATTGTTAGGAGAAAAAACTATTAAAATGCATTCCATATCAAATCCACTTAAAAGAACACTCAAAACTAGTTAATTAGATCTTACATACACATGTATACACAAAGAAGTAAATAATGTGATATTGAACTTTTTCAGTTGAACAAGTGAACTTGAAATTTGAAAGTTGAGAACTAATATTAAATAGGAGTTGTTTTTATATTTATCAAATTGTTTTTTACAAACAAATTATGGATTTTAGAAATCCATGGCGATGGCATCAATAAAAACATAATATAAAAAGATACATCTAAGGTTGAGAAGAGCAAGCATCGCTCGTCCTCTCAACACAAGCTCTAACATGTTGGAGTACACGTGCGTAATTTAATTTTGCTTTACAATATTAATTTACGGAATAATTTAAAGACTTGACTTACAAATAATCAATTTAACAAGAATAATTCAAGAAATTCTCAAAATACAATCACAAAATTTGATAACGGAGTTCGGCACTATGGCCTACGTCTCCGGGTCCTATATCAGCCGATGTATTAGGAAAAACGCTTGAAAAATACTTACAAACATCTCCAAAATGAAAAATGAACAACTGGAAAGTCGTTCCTCAGGAAAAAATAATATAAGTCCCTTTTCGGACTTTCTCCAAATTCTGCCTCTAGCACTCTCTGCAATTCATCCAAGCTCTCTAGCTCTTAGCCTTTGCTATGGCTGCTTAGCTTCGAATTGAATTACAAACACAAGTTCTCATGGTTTATTTAGTGGTTTATGCCTGTAGCCGACGCGGTTGGGCCTTATCTCTTTGCACGGGAGGACGGAGGTTCGAGTCTCTTGCACACGCTTTTGGGGGGCATATAAATCCATTAGTCCCACATTGGCAAGTGGGGAAGCTTCGTGGATATTTATAAGCCACGAAGTTTATGGTGTAATATGCTAAGTATTTGGCATTGGCATGTATATATTGATGCTATGTGGGGATTTGACCGTGGCATGTGGTAGGTTTGTGGATTATTTCGTGGGTTTGTGGATGTGGAGAGGTTTCACGTGGATGTTTTGGCTTGAAACATAGGGTTATGTGGACATTGGGCGGTATCACGTGGAAACTTAGGACATGAAACGTGAATGGAATATGGATCCACGTGGAATTTAGGGTATGACACGTGGCAACGATGTTGGTGGAACATGGAACATAGGTTTAGATGGCAAGTATGTGGAAAGTATGAGGTGTCACGTGGAAATGATAGATTATATGGTTTATTTAGAACATTCGGGAAATAATATAAAATTGAACCATGGTAAAATAATTGGTGGCAAGCCACATGGTAGCTTGAGGACCCACCACGTGGTATACTTTCCACTCGCCACTTGTCGTCCGCTCGCCAATTGTCAACCACTCACCACTTGTCGACGTCCAATTGGATGTTCTATCCAAACCCTTTTTTTTTACTTTCCTTGATCTTCGATATACGTATTTTGCGCATACAGGCTCTGTTTTGCGAACCGTGAGATGTGCCGAAAAGCTCTTGATGAGCTCTTCACCGTGACAATGATCAACCTGAAATTCGACGTCTTCTTTTTCAGAGCAAATATGGATCTTTTTGGATCATGGAGCTTACGATGTTTTTTATATGTCAATGAAGCAACCACAACCATTATACCCACTCTCGTGGTATCACTATCTACCACAACATCTTTATCCTTAGATGTACATGTTCGCGCCTCCTCTCCCAATTCTACAAGCTCTGCGTCACGATCAGCCTTATCAAGCCATTCATGGTCCTCCTCTGTAAACACACAGTCGTCATCCTCTATGATCGACTCTGACCGTGGATCATACTCCTCTGGCTCAATGGGGGATCAGTCTTCGTCATCCCCTATAATCTTCTTGTGATGGAGGCGAAGGTTGTAATGCACAAACACAAGGTCATTCAACCTTTGTATCGACAACCTATTGCATTTTTTGGAGTGTATGTGCTCAAACATACTCCAATTGCACTCACACCTAGAAGCATTGCATGGTTGGCTTAACACTCAAATAGCAATCCTTTGAAGATCAGCCAATGCACTTGAAAACAATCAATCCCTTGAAGTTCCAGCCTCCAAGGCTCCAACAATACACTCACTTGTTGCTAAACCAACCTTTGCACACTAGCAATTAGCCCCTTTGAAGCAAAAATAACGAATCTGAAATTCTAAATGATTCAATCACAATGAAAGAAAATGAAAAATGGAATGGGCTCATGAAAACAAAGTTAGAATGAGTGAATGGCACTTTGAGGATGTTATAATGCCTTTTAGGTTTAGGTCTATGTTTTCCTTTTTTCACTTTATTGTGCGTTTTTTTTTGCATTTTTAATTTTTTTGTGTTTTTCTGCAGACTCGGCGAGTCCTGTGACGGGGCTTGTTGAGTCTGCATAAAAACTTGGCAAGGCCTCAGTTTGATGGACTCCGGCTTGGATCAGTGAGTCCTCGTCGAGACTCAACACTATGGTTTTTTATAGGAATTTATAAGGATAGATTGTGATAGTTGAAGTGCAGTTTGTTTGGCAAAGAACTCATATCATGCTTGGTTGAAGCATATTGTTGTACATCATCATTTTGTTAGAGACATTGTTGAGAACAAGGTGGTGTTGTTGGAGAAGGTTGATACATTGGAGAATGATGTTGATTCATTGACGAAGGTTGTGAGTATTGAGAATTATTCTTGGTGTAGAGGATCAATACACATGGCTGCCCTTAGCTACTGAAAGTATGTATCTGTGACCCCCTATCCTAAGTGTTCAACAAGTGGGAGATTGTTGGATATGTGTTGTACACTTTACATGATTTACACCCCTTATGGAGTGCATAGCCTGACATGTTGAGTGGGGTCCAAGACATCTCCATGGTTGGAGCCCCAAAATTGTTTTGGGGACCATAAATATGGTTTCGGGTCAGTATGGGTAGTTTTCACCCATGGTTTCTAGGCCCATGGTTTGTACCCATTGTATTGTAATATTGCGTTAACACTTTTCTATTGGTGTGCTTACAAATACTTGCACATGCATTAAGGTAAAGTAGAACTTTGGAGTATGTTATTGTATTGTAAATGGTCGAGTTCATGCAATAAAAATAAGGTTGTTGTGCTGGCCGTTTTCCCAAAAGAGATTTTCCCAAATCTTGTTTTTAGTGTGTGCGCCATTTTTCCTTTTTCTTATAGCTTTAGATTATGTTAGCATTGCTTCACATGTATATGTTTATTAGTCTCTTTCTCTTCACCCTCAACTCCCCAGGGCTTTATTAATGTCAATGCCAATATTTCTTTGAGATTGGGGGATGTATCACAGCTCCTTAAGTTAGTTTTAGCTGAGGTTTCTCTTGGCACAAAGATTTCACCAATGGCTGCTAGTCCAGTTACTTCCCCTGTCCATGGGAGTGTTCCCTTCTCTTTGCAAAGTATGATTGTGTTTTCCCCCTCTATTTTTTTTTTTTTGCATCTGGGCTAGTTTTAGTTTCTTCCATTTGTGCACCCTCAATTGTTCCATCCTCTACCACGCTAGTCATGACTTGCACAAAGCTCACTTCACCATTTCGTGTTACTCAAGACATGCACTTGCCTCCTTTCTTTACTTTGATGGAACTCAATTGGCTTCTTTCAATACCCCTAAACCTCAAGAGAGTGTGTTCACTTCATAGCCTTACACTTGCCCATTGCTACCTAGAGAAATTGAATTCTCAGCGGTTACACCCATGGCTGTGACTGGTTAGAAAGTGGGCCCATTGTGGACTTCAAATTATTGAGGAGTCTATGGTCAATAGATATCAATACAAATCTGGGAAAATAAGCCAAGTTAGAAGAGGGAAGAGAGGGATGGGAGCATAGCAACATTGTAATGTCCCCAAATGGGACAATTAGGACAAGTTGGGGTTTCCAAACAAATCCTTATGTGAAATTGAAAATAATCTGAATTCTGCCTTAAAACCAACAAACCCTAGCAGCAATAGATGTCAAAATTCCAAACAATAACACTTCACAATAATCCCAATAATTATTGAAAATGAAACTACAATAAAGTACCTCTTTTGTGGCAAGATGGAATGGTGATGTGGCTGGAATTTCTTTGCAATAATTTTGATTTTTAAGATGCAGGTACAATTGCATTTTTCCCATTCAATCAACGTTGAAACCCTTGCACAAATTCACAATAAATATGCTAAAAACCCCTTCAATTTATTAGGGCTTCCAAAGAACAAATCAGGGCTGTTAATAGTCAATTTAGCCCCTCCAAACAAGTCACTACACTTAGAAAAATAGGAGAAACAAATTTGAAAATCAAACCCTTGTTCTATCCCTTCAACAAAGTCTCCAAGCATCCCAAATCAATTCGCCTCACTTGGGAAATTATTAAAATAATTTTCAGAATCTAAAATAAATTATTCCCTTTAATATTAGAGCCCAAAAACTCTCTAACAACTTGCCAAGTGAATTGCCCCACTAGGGAAAATTACATAAATAATTTTTTGAATTAATTACCTTATTTTCAGCCTTCAATAATTTATTATTTGTCTTAACCAGCTAAAACTTCAAAAATTCTTATCTTCTAGAATATTTAGAATCTCAATGCAAAATTTAGTTCAAAATGATCACAAAAATAGTATCTATCAAACAAAATTAGAATCAAATTTTCTATTCCATGGAAAGTCCCCCAAAAATTGTCTCGAAGTTTCAAAAATTCTAGTTACAGCCCTAGGTTCCTTCAAACTTGAAAATGGAGCTCAATTGCGCAACCAAACAATGATAAATCAACACAAACAACTCTCCAAGGTATTCACTTTGCCTTTGAACAAAGTGGTGTTATAAAACACCTTTGTAGATTCAATTGCATACAAACACGCAAATCTGAAATGCAATTACAGCGCTTGAATAAAGCTGCCTTATGTGGGAGAATGAAGGTTTTCGTGTCCAAACTCCTTTGTGCATTTGAAAGGTTTCGTCCTCAAGTCACTTGTTCAATGTTGACATACTTGAGCATAATATTCAATATTTAAATAAGCATAATTTTTGAATGACCAACTCACTTTCCTTTTTATATCCATGCTCCAAGTGTGACACTCAAAATATGAGGGAAACTCTCATTTTCAAAATATTAAAAGAACCTCCTTATAATTTCATTTTAGCCCTTAAGTGCCCATGACCCTTAAAAAGGCCCCAACTCAAGTGAGAATTGGATCATAAAGTACTTTTCTTTTAAATGCTTTTGAAGTCCTCAAATGTCCCCTTTTTCTTTTCTTCCCTAAGCCTTTTTAGGAACAATTCAAGGCTAAGGACTTATGCAATTTTATACCAAAAAGAGGGACATTACAAACATAGAATACTATAGAGGCAAAGTTTTTGGATGTAAACAATGCTAATGGAGAAAAAATTACATTTGCAGGTATTGTAGTATTATTGTACATAATATTATATAATTTTATGTGTAATTTATAGAGAGCTTTTGTCTTGTAGTGGTAGATGAATAGTCTATGTAGGAAAGTTGAATAGTCTTCATGGAAGGTGAAATGAATAGCCATATCGTAGTTATAAATATTGTAATCTTTCTTCATTTAATTAATGTGAATAATATGAATACAATTTTGGTTTGCTCCAAATTATTGATTTTTGCCATTCCATTATTCCTGGCCTAATATTGGTATTAGAGCACACACTTTGTCTTTTTTTTTTCTCAATTCAATCGTCCTCCATTTTTTCATTCCAGCTAATTAAAGTTTATTTTTTATTTTTGTCTTGGTCATTTATTAACATCTGAATTGATTTTGGCATCTCTCTAAAATTTCTGCGTTCAAGTCCTAGGCACTTTGGATCAGTTGCATGGCATTCTGGCTATTGGGATGTCTTACACATTAGACCTGCAGATTTTTCAGTTGTTTCAAACTCAAACCCTGCATGTCAACTAATAAGGAGGCGTTTTGGACTGCGTTGGTAGTGATTAGATTGTTGTTTTATCTTCCATTGACTGCCTTGGCAAAGTGTGATGTTTATGCCTAAATTCAGACCTGCAAAATGCCAATTGCTGCTCATTTCAATGCGTTTTAGACTGCGCTTTGGGCATTTTGGACTGTGATTTGGCATTTTGGGCTGTGTTTGACCTGCCTTGGCTATGTTTGGCACAAGAAAGGCGGTTTTTCCAGTTGTGTGGTGCTTCATTAAGAGCATGGTGCGTTGATTCAGCCATCTCCATCAAAGGCACAATAGCCACGTGGGAGGAGGATGCCTTAAAAGGCAAAGATAAGTTTAAAACAAAAATCTTTGATTAAGATTTTTTTTTATGCTTTTATTTTTTAAAATTAAAAGCATATAATTTTGATGGAGGAGTTTTCAAAATAAGAGGATTTTCATATTACTTTTGACTTGTTAAAATAATAAATAAGTCATTTTTGCAAACCAATTCAATAGCAAAAGCAATTTCCTTTTTCAAAATCTAACAAATTTTGAAGAACAAACAAATTGTGCAAACACAAGCAAATCGTAACGTTCGGTATTAATGATGCCTCTGGTTGGCGTTTATGAGTAATGTCGTCGTGATCAAATTATTGCACTTGTAACATAATATAGCTGCAACAATGGCATTTGAGATATCGTCCTTGTAAATTGCCAAAGAGAAATAAGGAAAAAAAATCCATTCTTTTCTTTACCTATTCGTCACTGTCGCTAGACTTAAATCTGGAAGCAAGAATACTTTGAGTATATAGGGTTATTACACTCACGTATAAGGACTTCTCGCTAAATGGGTGTCATAGAGAGAGCAAATCCTTTTCACGTACTACTTAGATACCACGTGTTAGTCTGTTTTTACATGCTTTAATATCTCTTTCATGTACGACAAGATATATAAAAAAGACGAGCTTCTTCTGCATACTATTAGGTATATAGGAAGGGCGAGTATATAAAGAGGTTTGGTATATCGGTCGGGTGGTGTATAGAAAATGAAACCTTTTAGAGCAATAAGGAACCAATCCATCTCTCTAAACAACAAAAAATGCAGTCAATCAAAACTATTGTTGGCACAACACTAACTGGGAAGAATACCTAGTTAGAATTGTCAGCACAGGTGGAGAACACACTCATCTTCAATGACTTGTGGTTCGACCTCTGTGACGGGGATGTACAATCTGTTGAACCAAAGGAAGCAAATGAGATACAAACATGGAAGCACAATAATACAAAAGCATTGGCCTTGATGCAGACCTCAGTTGATGATGAGGTTTTTTGTCACATACAAGGGTGCAACATTTATTGAGAAGCACTACAAAAATTGCATTACTGGTATGATTCTCACTCAAAATTGGAATTCATACAATTGCAGTGGAAATTGTTCAATTTTGAGTTTAAGAATAGTGATATGATGGGTTTCATTTCAGAAATGCGTGCTATCAAACATAATGTTGATGTTGATGTAAAGATTGATGTATATATGATCGCTTTCATAAAAGTTCTTCTCTTTACATACTCAAGCTTGGTGATATATACAGAATTGGAGTTCATACAATTGTAGTTGAAATTGTTCAATTTTGAGTTTAAGAATGGTTATATGATGAGTTTGGCTTCAGAAATGCGTGCTAAAAAACATAATGTTGATGTTGCTAGTGTAAAGATTGATGTATAGATGATCACTTTTATAAAAGCTCTTTTTTACATACTCAAGCTAATTGAAGTCTTTGCAAGCAAACAATTTGTTGAAGACTCTTACTTTTGATCAATTGATTGAGAGAAAAAAGCCTTTGGAAGAAAAACCAAGTCCATAGGAAAAAAAAATTTGTTATGCTAATAAAAAGGACAATTCTTCCAAGAATGTTGTAAATGATAAAGGCAAATGGAAAAATAAAGGTTGAGGTGGCAAATCTAGCAAAAACTAAATTATCGGATACACCCCTACAGACCCTTGGTACGAGTATAGTACGTCTCAGGATACGGGTATGGTGGGGATACGCCCAGGGTACATCCCTAGGCTTACGAATACAGTTGTAGGACGTATCTGGACGTATTCACAGGCCTAGGGATGTATCATGGGTGTACTGTGATGTATCCAGGGAAAACACCTTTTTTTTTCAATTTTGCCTAATGAAAGGTCAAACATGGACTTCAAAATACAATTAAAAACAAATTAAAGTGGATTGCCAACCCTAAAAACAGCTTTCACACTCATTTGATGAAAAGTAAACAACACATTTACCTTTCATTGCATTTTTACCTCTCATTGCACATATGTTCTCTCATCTTCAAATTTTCAATTGCATAGGATTGAAACTTTTTCCCTTTGTTAATCCTACACCAATACCTCTACCCATTTGGCGCCAAGGAGTTTAATGAGCTTGCAAGGAAGAGGATTTGCTTATTTAAGGTAGGTTTTCAGTTTTGTGACTTTTTTTTTTGGTTATTCTTTTAAGTTATGATTATTTCAATAAATACCAAATGCTTTAAATTTTAATAGCAATATTATTATTGTTTACTAGGGACTATAGGATTTGCTAGAATGTCTTAGGCCACAAATGCTAGTTTGGTGGGCTAAGGGATAGCCTTCAGACCCAATCCGCGAGCTCTTTTTTGGAAGTATGTGATGATGTTAGAACAACTATCAGGTGGAGGGTGTTTCCTTTGGCTTTGCTCAGAATATAATTGTAAATACAAGAGCTCGTATAGTCGGGTGAAAGCCCATTTGTGTGTGATTCTTGGCACTGGAATCAAAGTTTGTTGTGAGCTAAGCATAAATGGAAAGCTAGGAAAGAGCGTGCCACAGGGAAAGATCTTTGCATACATTAAAGAGCAAGAAGAGGTCGATGCCCTTGTTGTGCAAAGAACGAAGCATCCATAGATAAAGAAAGGTCCATCACCTGTTGATCCATCTCGTGCTAATATGGTGTCCCCATCACACCCATTTTTTGCTACACCTGTTGTGGCCGAAGAGGAAGAGGATTCACCTCTTGTTTGCAAGAGAACAAAAAATCCAGGCCCATTGGACAGTGCATTCCATAATGAATCTAGAGAACTAGCAGAGCAAAGCATTGTGCATTGTCTTTACGCATGTGGGCTGTCATGTGATGTTGTTAGATCATCATACTGACAGAATATGGTGAGATCTATCAATGCTGCCCCCAAAAACTTTGTCTGCCCAAAGTATGAAAATGTGTGAACCACTTTGTTGACAAAAGAAAGAAAACAACCTGATTGAAACCCATAAGGGATTCGTGGATCAAAACAGAGGTGTCTATCATTTCCTATGGATGGAAAGATACAACAAATAGGCCATTGATTAATGTGGTTGCAGTTGTTTTTTAGGGCCACTGATTGTGAAAGGCAAGTGAAGGATGCACTATTCATTGCCGACATCTTGATAGAGTCCATTAAGGTGATGGGGCCTCAAACTTTGTCTAAGTTATAATGAACAACACTAAAAATTTCAAAGCTATGGGCATGTTGGTTGAGGTAAGGTATGGGCACATATTTTGGACATCTTGTGCTGTTCATTTCTTCAACTTTATGTTGCAAAAATTGGGGACAATATTGACTGGATCAAACAAATCTATGAGGAGACGAGTGAGATCCAAATGTTAATAAACAATCATCACATGTCCCAAGCCATCTTCAGGGTCTTCTCGAAGTTGCAGTTGTTGAAAGAATTTTTTTATATAATCATTCATGAATCATGTATATTTTTATATAATTTTTTAAGTTTGTGATTTGAATATTTTAGTCTATGAGGAGACGAGAGAGATCCAAATGTTAATAAGCAACCATCACATGTCCCAAGGTGTCTTTAGGTTCTTCTCGAAGTTGCAGTTGTTGAAAGTAATTTTTTATTTAATCATTCATGAATCATGTATATTTTTATTTAATTTTTTAAGTTTGCGATTTGAACATTTTGTTTAATTTTATTTGTTTTAAATTTCATATTGGGTTGTCGAGACTTGGTTTGCCTCACACACCCTTGTCTTGAGATGACTTGTTAAGATGCATGAAGCATTGAGTAGCATGGTCATCGACCAACTTTGAAGTGTATGGAGGCACTCAAATAGTGAGAAGGCCACAAAGGTAAAAGGGTGGATTCTTGATGACGCTTAGTGGGAATGTGAGAAACATTTGCTCAGTTTTACTAAGTCCATCCTTGGAATGTTGAGATGTGGATATGGATCATCTATGTTTGGGTGATGTTTATGATGGAATCGACTCAATGATTGAGAACATTAAATCCATCATAAATGCCAAAAAACAAGATTTGACGGGGAGGTTCTTCAAGGAAGTACAATCACATCTCATTGAAAGGTGGAACAAAATGACCACTTCATTGCATCTTCTTGCTTTTTCCTTGACACCCAAATACTACAACACAAAGATCCTTTCTTTGACCAGGAGGGTCCCACCATATAGGGATGTTGAGGTTGGTGAGGGATATAAGGTGACATTCTCTAGACTCTTCTCCGATCCAGAAGTAGAAGACCAAGTTAGGGAAGAGTTTGTGCATTTCATAACCTCTGCAAGTCACTCCCTTGGTGCTATTCGTGACAAGTACAAGATGGACGCTCACTTTTGGTGGTACCTCCATGGGCAAGCATCCACTCACCTCCATCTACTTGCGATAAAAATTCTATCACAAGTAAGATTTTATTAATTTTTAACTCTCTATCCTTCTTTTCAATAGTTTTTTTTAACTTTTAACTATTATAAATTCTAATTGACTTTGTGGTTGCCCCAATAAGTTGCAAGTTCCTCCACAACTGAGCGAAACTGGGTACCTACAGTTTTATCCACTCAATTAAGCACGCTGGCAGCGAAAAACGCTGAGCATTTAGTCTATGTGAATTCCAACTTGTGTCTTCTCTCACACAAACAACCTGAGTACACAGTAGGGGCAACAAAGTGTTGGGATGTGGACCCAAAGACTACTGACTCTGATGCCTCTGTTGCCTTCTTTTCATTGCTTGACACGGAGGTAGATAGTGCTTCACATGCCCTGCATAATGGAGCTAGTGGGAGTGTTTCTATTGCTGCTTGTGGTTGTAATGAACCACATGTTGATGAAGACATTGCAGCCAAAGAGGATAATGTATATAGTGTTTCATGAATATGCTGAGTTGTCTTTATTTTTGTCCATACATTGTAATATTTGCACTATGTACCCATTATAAAACTAATCTAAATTCGACTGTTGAATATTATGATTTTTGGCATTGAATTATGAGTATTTTTTGTGGTTATTTAACTTATTTTTTTTCCTCTATGCATATTATGTGGTTAATTTTACTTATATCGATATATTTTTATATTTTTAATTTTTTATATATATTTTTGTGTAGCTGTATCCAAAACATATTCAAACCTCCCCAAAAAAGTCCCTATATCCATGTATTTGATTCTTGTATTCGTATCCGTATCGGCAACTTAGAGCAAAAACAATAGTCAACATCAGGGAAAACAAAATGACAGACAACATTTATTTTGCAAACGGTGTGAAAGAAAAAGGAGTCGTGAGATCCGTGAATGTAAAACATTACAGGTCAAGATTGAAGCTTATAGAAAAAAATAGAAAAGGAAAAGAAGAAAAGCTCAAAACCAAACTTTGCCTAATTTTCAAGTGAATGTGTGCTTTCCATCTCTGTCTAAGTAGAAATTATGCCATGGTGAGTTCAACTTGGGATAATTATAGGGTTTTGGACAGTGGTGGGACACAAAATATGACTTTTTGAAGGGACTAATTTGAGAAATTTCATGAATAAAGTTGTGGTCTAACATATTTGGTAGATAAAACACATCTGCAACCTCAAGGCAAAGGTTCAATTTGACTCAAGTCACCAGGTCTTCCAGATTTCATTCTCTACAATGTCCTTTACCTTCTTCAATTGAAAAGAAATTTGTTGACTCTGGTGCTCATTCGACAACAAGGCCACATTTGTTCTGACTGCATGATGGAGAGGTGAAAGTTTCAAGAAAATGTGATAATACATTTGTTCTGACTGGATGATGGAGAGATGAAATTTACAACAAGATGTGATAATGCATTTGTTCTTTCTAGACATGAGGAAGGCAAATTGCTAAAACTGAGGGGTGAGCACTCAGTTCCAAGAAATTTTGCTCAACCTATTGAAGAAGGAATGCTAACGAGTCTTCTCTGACATGCCAAATTTGGGCATTATCACTATGACAACATTCGCATAATACAAAAGAATGGTGTTTAGACTTGCCAACACTGCCCAAAAATAGTGAAAAGTGCGAAGCCTACATATTGTCCAAACACAAAAGGGAACCATTCCAAAAATCCGAATGGAAAGGCAATGAAAATTGCAGCTAGTTGACTCTGATTTGTGTTCTCTACCAGTTTTTTCTGCGGGTGGTCACAAGTACTTCATGTTCATTCATTGCTATAGCCGAATGACTTGGATATACATTTTGAAGAAAAAATTAAAAGCCTTCGAAACTTTTCAAAAGTTTTGAACTATAGTTAAAAATGAAGCTCAATCCCGCATTGAGACACTCAGGATTGACAATGGTGGGGAATTCATGTCAAAGGTGTTTGAAACTTATCTCAAGCAAAATGGGATCAAGCATCATTTCACAGTCCCTTAGACTCCTCAACAAAATGGAATAGTTGAGCGGATGAACAAAAATGTAATGAAACATTGTTTGAGCAATGTTGTATTTCAAAGGGGTAAATCTACATTCCTGGGCAAAAGCAACTCAAACCATAGTGTATCTCCGCAACAAGTCATCATCAATGGCCCTCCAAATGAGGACTCCATATTAAATCTAGTTTTGTTGTCTCCCTTTAGTGCGACATCTTTGGGTTTTCGGATCCACTTGTTATGCATTGATTCCCAGAGACAAAAAGTATTAATTGGACCACAAGAGTCGTAAATACATCCTTTTGGGATACTCAGAGTCCTCAAATATGTACAAACTATTTGATGATACCAAGTAATATCTCGTCACAAGAGATGTCTTTTGTGAAATTGCGAAGGACATAGCAAGCATAAGTTGACAATTGAATCGTTAGATTAAGATACCAAAATAGGCCGAATAGACATTGAAAGATGTTAGACTTTATGAGATTGGAAAAACAGGTACTCAAAGTGCACATACAACTGCGCAACAATCAAACAAGTTTTTAAATGAAATTCAAGATAAGATAGACAAGCTTACCTTGAAAGACCCTCCAAAAGAAGAAGTCAACGTTACTTTTGACTCTGAACATACTTCCTTCAAACAAAGCTAAAAAGCTTGATGCATGGAGAAAAGCAATGAAGAGTGAGTATGATGCATTGGTAAAAAATGGAACTTGGGAATTGGTTGATTCTCCAATCAGCTATAAACCCGCTAGTTGCGATCTATAATATTCATAATCAAAATATTATACAAGAATTTGGTTTCCTTGGAATTCCCTTGAAATAATATTGTATAAATATAAACTTGTACCTAGAATAATACTTTAAATAAAAATGTAATTGTATTAATAATAAAATATAAATCCTCAAGGAGTTTCGTCCTTGAAATCATATTACACGATTAAGGGGTTTTGTCCTTAAAAGCGATTGTAAAACATGATGCTTGTACAAAGTTAAATGTTTGAATGTATGATTGAATGATTTTCCTTCTCACCAATTGCTAAATATAAATACCTTCATAGCTTTCTACCAAACGACATGTCTTCACCAAGGATTGTGACATTTTGTCAAGTGAATGATAATGACTAATTAATTAATTAATACATAAGAAATGTTGTTAATGATTGTTGTTTATAATAAATGATTGCTGTTGTAGCGCTCCATCCATGGGCGATTTGTTTATTTAAATGGCAACGCTCCCTCCATGGGCGATTTGCTAATTAAGTGGCATCGCTCCTTCCCAACTGCATGGTGATTAGCGATTTGGTGGAGGGGATATTACAGTTCTCCGTTCTCGAAAGTGCTTGTTCTCAAGCAGTTGTAAGTTGGGATGCTCTAAAATGGTCGCTCCTTTCCATGTGGCATCCTCAATCAGCAAATTTTTTCAACGGATCAAGTATTCTTTGATGCTTCTATTTCTTAACCTCTTTTCACGGACCTCAAGGATGTCTTTGGGTATTAATATCAACTTGCCTTCATCTAATGGAGGTAGCTCTATAGAAGGGGTAATACATTGTCCAAGTGCCCTTTTTAGGCACGAAATATGGAAGACATTATGTATTCGACTACATCCAGGGAATTCCAATTCATAAGCAACCTCCCCAACTCTCCTCATGATTTTACATGGACCATAGATTCGGAGTTTGAGTTTCTCAACTCCATTTTGCTTGATTAAGGACTGTCTTTAGGGTTGCAATCGCAAATATACCATGCCCCCTACTTCAAATTTTCTTTTCGATCTATGATGATCTGCATACAACTTTTGTTAATTTTGTGCTTGCTGAAGATTGTCCTTGAGAGTTCTAAGGATACCTTGACTTTGTTGGATCAAGTCTTTCGCTCCTAGAACTCTACTATCGGGAATGACCAAATCCATGAAAAACTTTGCATCTTACCCATACAAAGTTTTGAAAGGTGTCATTCCAATTGACATTTGATAAAAAGTATTATAGTAGAATTCTCCTTAATGTAACATTTGATCCATGCATTTTGTTGCCCTGAAAAATAACTCCTTAGATACCCTTCAATCCACTTATTGACAGCTTCTGTTTGACCATCCGTTTAGGGATGATAACTTGTACTTGGGGTCAATTCAGAGCCTACTAGGTGAAAGAGTTCTTGCCAAAACGAACTTATAAATCTGCTATCTCTATCACTAACAATGTTCTTTGGTAGCCCATGTAATTTAAAGAATTCTCTAAAAATATTCCAGCTACGAAGGGGGCATCATACTTAGTGGGGATCAGAAAGAAACGAGCATACTTTGTCAAACAATCAACAACTACAAAGAGGCAACTCTTTCCTTGAATCACGGGCAACCTAGTAACAAAATCCATCGAAACACCTTCCCATTTTTGAGTTGGAATGGGCAAGGGATGCAACAATCTTGCTAGAAATTTGTGCTACATTGTATTTCAAATATTGTACATTAAAATGTTCTGTACAATCTTAATGTATTCTTGTTGGGGTTCATTTTTCATGATCCCCTTTTTTTTTGGAGTATAGATACGTGGTTTATCTATACTTGTTTATGTGTGCTGTCATCACCCATGATTAATGGGGAACTATTATGAGTTGACTTGGCCCATGGTCTTGGTACCCATTGTTTTGTAAAACTGCTATGTCGGTTATTTATTGATGTAATTATATGTAGATGGACATACAGTAAGTAAAATAGAGGAAGAACTGAGTTTGAGAAGGTGAACAAAGTGTGTGAATTCAAGTGCAAATTCGGAAAAGTTTGTTGAGCGCAACTCCAAACAATATTTGTGCATTGTAATTGTGAGAAGACTGATTTGAGAGTGGATTGTACTCTTGTTGGCTTGTAATAAGATCTGAGCAAGTGTTTTTCGGTGGATGTAGCCCACATTAGATGAATCATGTTAAATCTTGTCTTCTTGTTGTGCATTTTAATTTATGTTCTTTATGCATCTCTGTTCATAGCTCTTGTTATTGTGATTCTATGAAATTGTTCTGCATTAATTGCTATTTTATTTATAACAAGAATTTCACTTTTAAGCCCTTTCCAAAAGAACATTTCTCTTACCTGCTTATATGTCTTAAAATAGCCTGGGTGGCCCGCCAATGGGCTGTCATGAATAGCTTTTAACATCTTTTAACATTTTATGCTTAATCTTTGATTTTGGTACCAAGAAGATTCTATTTTTATACAAAATGAGACCTACTACCTTGTAACGTTCGTCCCTGATCTTTCCTTCTAAGACCACATTAACGAACTCGTTTTTAACATACTTGGCTGTTATGAAAACCTTCCAATCAACGGCAATCGTAGATATGGAGCACAAAGATGGTTTTTTTGATAATCCATCTATCACAATATTATTTTTTCCTTTCACATATTCAATGTCAAAATCAAAAGATTGAACCTTGCTCACCCATTTTTGCTGTCTATTGTTCAGATTCATCTGACTTAAGAAAAATTTCCGACTATTATGATCTATTCGTACCGCGAATATTCCACATACCAAGTATTGGTGAAAATTGGCCAACACATGCATGATTGCTAACATTTCTTTGTCATATATAGAGTACTTGCACTCATGTTCTTTAAGTTTTTGACTTTCGAACGCAATTTGATGACCTTGTTGCATTAGAACAACACCTATTCTTTCACCCGATGCGTCACATTCCAACACAAAGGATAATGAAAAGTTTGGTACAGCCAAAACTAGACATAAACTCATTTCTTGTTTACGTTTCTCAAATGTTAATTGAGCAATTTTAGACCGATGAAAGGCTCCCCTTTTTGTCAAATTAGTCAAAGGGATAGTTATTCGAGAGAACCCTTTAACGAACCTTCGATAATAAGTGCACAACCCCAAGAACCCTGTCAATTGAGTCATGGTAGTAGGAGGGGGCCAATCTAATATAACTTGGATTTTTTCTTGATCAACATGTACTCCCTGCCTATTGATGACATGCCCTAAGTATAAAATCTCCAACATTCCAAATTTGCATCTAGACATTTTAGCAAAAAGTGATTGCTGCTTCAAGAGTTCTAACACTATATCTAAATGTTTCAAGTGTTCCTCCCATGACATACTATATATCAATATATCATCGAAGAAAACCAAAACAAATTTTCTCAATTGTTTACTTAAAATGTGATTCGTGCAAGATGGAAAGGTCGCTGGAGCATTGGTCAATCCGATAGGCATAACTAAGAACTCAAAATGTCCATAATGATATTTGAATGCAGTTTTCTGAACATCTTCGTCTCACATCCAGATTTGATGGTATCTTGATTTTAAATCGATCTTAGAAAAGAAAATAGCTCCATGGAGCTCATTGATTAGCTCATCAATTCTTGGTATGAAATATCTATTCTTAATGGTCTTCTTAATTAATTGTCGGTAGTCTATGGACATTCTCAACGTGCCATCTTTCTTCTTGGCAAGGACTACGGATGAAGCAAAAGGGCTTAAACTTGGCCTAATATGCCCCATTTCTAGCAATTCTTTGATAGCCTTTCCAATCTCCTCTTTATAGATTCTAACTCAATGATATGCTGAAACCTTTTGTTTGGTGGCAATCCATGTCGAATATTCTCAAAAACCTTAGCATGTTTATTAATTATGGGCTGAATATCATCATGATGTCTTTGCGGTTCCAATTTTGTAGAGCTCACAAAACATAGTGCCACCCATGAAACTTGGCATTTCTTGAATGTTCTTTCTATCCTCTTGGATCTCATGGGGAGCTCCATTAGCCATACCCTGAAGCACCACTTCTTTCCCATCTATTTTAAATTTTAATTTCATGGGTTGATAGTTTTGGGTAGATTCCCCTAAAGAATGTAGCCACTGAACACCTAGCACGAAATCTGTATCACCAATGCCTACAACATAGAAATCATCATTTATTTGATGTCTTCCCAATGTGAGATGGAGTTGTTGAATTTTTCAAGTGCATGGAATGGTAAAACCATAAGCAACTGTCACCTTAAAACCTTGAAATTCTTCGTCTTTCAAACACAATTTTGTTACCAATCCATCAATGAAATTGTGGGTGGCCCCACTGTCTATCAACACGGTGATTTTTTTCCCTTGTAAACTCCCTTTTACTCTAAAAGGATGGTATCTTGGAGCTCTTGATAAAGTCGCAAGGGTGCTCACCAATGTCTTTTCCACTTCTTTTGGTTCATGTATTGTTTCTTCAGCTTCAACTTCTTCGTCATCAAGTTCACTGTCGGAAACAAATTCGATGTAATGGACTTGCCTCTTTCCCAAACAACGGTGACCTGGTATGCAAAGGTCCTTACAAGTGAAGCATAAGTTTTTCCTCCTTAGCTCATTTCTTGTTTCCATCTCTTTACCTGATTTAGGTGGATCCCTTGGTTGGAATCCCTCTGATTGAAAGGGTCTTCTTTGTTGGCTAAATGGTGTTGTTCTTTGCTGTCCTGAAGGCATGGCCTGTGGCTATCCACTATTGGTTATTTTCGGTTGTATAAATGGCACTGTTTTATTTCTTGGTGTTGATGTCTCCAAATCCAATGCCTTTTTTATTGTTTCTTGGAAGGAGGGATTAAAGGCATTTGACTAAACCCTTGAGTGGCTCAATCAATCATTCCATGAACAATACTATAAGCCTCCTTTCATGACATCCAGAACCCTCACGGCGAGCCTCTGAAACTCCGCCACATAATCTTCCACATTGCTAATTTGTTTTAATAGAGCCAATTCCCGAAATGAATTTCGGGGTCAATTCTATCGAACCCTTCAATCAATCTCCTAGTAAATTCATCATATGATTTAATGAGACCATGTATTTCACTGTGTAATCCACCCATGATACCACCATTCATGAGTTGTTCCTTTAAGATGAAGGGTTGCGAATTTGATCGCTTCTTCCATCATAGGTCGGAGAGATAAGTAGGTATCTAATTTTTGTATCCATCCGTGCCTTGCATTTGTTAGAGCCATCGAAAGTAGACAAGTTCAATTTACCCAACACACACTGAAGATCTATTTGAGTATTTTGGGGTCTATGCTCTATTCTGGTACCATTTCAATTGCTTTTCATTTCCATGAATTTTGTGAGTGGTACTTCCCTCTGTATTTCATTTGAAAGGGCTCGATATTCTTCAAAACAAGATGTAAGGTCCTCTCCCAATGAAGTTTGGGTTTCTTTTTTCATAATCGATTTGTTTCTTGAAATAAATTTAGGCAGAAAAAGTCTATTTGAAGAACTCATGGTTGTTTTTTTGAGGGATTTGATTATGGCTAGTATTAGAGTGGCTATTTTCACCATTTTGATATCTAGGATTTGTCACAGATTGTATTGCGAGATCTAATTGAGTCATTGTATTACTCAGTTGTTCTCAACCTTGGATAAGGCTATCCATTCGTTCATCATCTCAGTTCTTCTCTCCCATAGTTTTCCTTGCGTCTCCTTTTTCGGTTTCTTCCCTTTGCTAATCGGAACCCTTAGTTTTATTTCTCAAATAATATCGGATTTCTTTATTGTCACTTTGCATGAAGTTTTTGTTCCACAGGCTGGTAGGAAAGAGAGCTCTGATACCACTGTAATATTCTTAATCGGAATATTATACAAGAATTCGGTTTCCTTGGAATTCCCTTGAAATAATATTGTATAAATATAAACTTGTACTTAGATTAATACTTTAAATAAAAATATAATTGTATTAATAATAAAATATAAATCCTCAAAGGGTTTCGTCCTTGGGTTATAATGATGACAAGGGTTTTTGTCTTTGAAATCAGATTACACGATTAAGGGGTTTCGTCATTGAAAGCAATTGTAAAGCATGATGCTTGTACAAGTTTAAATGTTTGAATGTATGATTGAATGATTTTCCTTCTTACCAATCGCTGAATATAAATACCTTCATAGTTTTGTCCAAACGACATGTCTTCTCCAAGGATTGTGACCTTTCATCAAATGAATGCTAATGACTAGTTAATTAATTAATAAATAATAAATGTTGATAATCACTGTTGCTTATAATGATTGTTGTTGTAGGTGCTCGATCCATGGGCGATTTGCTTATTTAAATGGCAGCGATCCCTCCATAGGCGATTTCCTAATAAAATGGCAACACTCCTCAACTACATGGTGATTGGCGATTTGGTGGATGGGATATCACACGTTTGGATCTTTTGAAACAAATACAAAGCAGATGACTAACTTGACAAACACAAAGCAAGGTTTATCGCAAAGGGATTTGCTAAAAAATAAGGAATGACTACAATGAAACCTTTGCATCAACAAAAAAATGGACTATCATTCGAACTTTGTCAGCTTTGGTAGCTTAGAACGGATGGAAAGTTTATCAAATGGATGTAAAAACTACCTTTCTGAATGGTGATCTCAAAGAAATAGTGTAGATGACACCCAAAAAGTTATGCAGTGGATGGCCAAGAGCACAAAGTGTGCAAGTTGGAAAAATTAATGTATGGTTTGAAACAAGCTCCAAGAGCATGATATGAAAAACTCATTGAGCAACTCTTGAACATGAATTGCAAATGTTTTGAGTTTGAAGATGCAACTCTTGTCAAAACAGTTATATTTCTAGTGATGTATTTGGATGATATGCTCATCACAAGAAATAATGAGAGATACAATGCAAAAATTAAAGCAGAGTTGATGATAGGCTTTGAAATGACAGATTTGGGTTATCTTCATTACTATTTAGGTATTGAAATGATTCAAAAATCAAAGTATATCTTCATCACTCAACAAAAATATATTGGTGAAATTTTGAGCAAATTCAAATTGATAGATTGTAAGCCTTGCAGTATGCCCATGGAACAAAATTTAAAATTTACATAAAAAATACCACAAACTTGGTAGATGACACTAAATACAAAAAGGTCATTGGAAATCTGATCTATGTGACCACAACTGGACCAAATATTTTTTTTGTTGTTGGTGTTCTTTCTAGATTCATGCAACAACCAAGAGAAAGTCATTGGTTAGCAACAAAAAGAGTCCTTCAATATCTAAAAAGAACATGGAATTTTGAGCTCAAATACTTTAGGACAAGAGACTTCAAATTGGTCATATGTTTAGATTCTGACTATTCTGGGGATTTTGAAGATGAGAAATCTACTTTTATTTTTCTAATGAATTTGGGAACAATATTTGTAAGTTGAAAGTCAAAAAACAATCAGTGCTTGCAATCTATTCAATAGAAATAGATACTGGTAGCATCAGAGGCACGAGAGATATTTTGTGGCTCAGAAGGGTTCTTTCAGATTTGTAGGAGCAACAGGTTTTGTAAAACACGATCCATGGTTGAAAACACATTTGCAATTCAAATGGCGAAGAATCCAATCTTTCATGACCGGATCAAGCACATCAACACTAAATTTCATTTGATTTGGCATTATGTGAAAGATGGCAGTGTGAAATTGCTACATTGTTCTATAGTGGAGCTACCAGTAGAGATCTTGACAAAAGTGTTTGGAAGAGAAAAATTTGAAAAGTTTAGAGGCATGCTTGGTCTCACTATAACCTCTACAGGTTACTGGGGGGATGTAATATTATTAAACATAATATTATATAATCTTAGGTGTAATTTGGAGAGAGCTTGTGTCTTGTAGTGGTAGATGAATTGTCTATGTAGGGAAGTTGATTAGTCTTTAAGGAAGGTGAAATGAATAGCCATATCGTGGCTATAAATATTGTAATCTTTCTTCATTGGATTAATGCAATACAATTTTGTGTTTGCATCAAATTATTGATTTTTGTTATTCCATTATTCTTGGTCTGACAGATATTACCTTGAGTGCTATTGTTGATCAACTAATGAAGTAACAAAAGGCAGACATAAAGGCATTGGAAAATGTTGTTAAGGAGCATCAGAGGAAAACTGTAGAGTTAAAGAAACAATCCACAATTTCCTCAAGTCTCAACATCACTATTGGAGGTACTTTTGATGTGATTGATGAAATTTTGATGTCTCTTTATCTTGTGGTTGTTGTTTTGAATACTTTACAGTAGAAGTTGTGAACATGTGGTGACAATCAGAGAGAGTATTTCCACAGTCGATGAAGTAATAATGTAGATTTTTTATTACATTGGTTGTTTTAAACAAAAGTGACTACAAAGCAAAGATGCTTGACAACTTACAAAACAACGACAGCTATAGAGTGTTAGCGTCTAACCCAGTTTCCAAAATCTCTAGAATGGTTTAGGAAGGCTATAAATCAGTCCTTTTTGGATGGCAACGTTAAGAAACATCTCCCTAAAAACGATATCACTCCTAGAATCTATGGTGCCTCAGTGATTCACAAGGAGGGTATTCCAGTTAAACGTATTGTTGATACCACTGACTCACCTACTTATGCCTTAGCCTCCTTCTTGGCCAACAAATTAAAATTGTTTACAGGCAAAGCTTCCTCCTTTATCCAAGACTCCACGGGTTTTGTTGGTTTTATCAAGAAGTGACTACAAAGCAAAGATGCTTGACAACTTACAAAACAACGGCAGCTATAGAGTGTTAGCGTCTAACCCAGTTTCCAAAATCTCTAGAATGGTTTAGGAAGGCTATAAATCAGTCCTTTTTGGATGGCAACGTTAAGAAACATCTCCCTAAAAACGATATCACTCCTAGAATCTATGGTGCCCCAGTGATTCACAAGGAGGGTATCCCAGTTAAACGTATTGTTGATACCACTGACTCACCTACTTATGCCTTAGCCTCCTTCTTAGCCAACAAATTAAAATTGTTTATAGGCAAAGCTTCCTCCTTTATCCAAGACTCCACGGGTTTTGTTGGTTTTATCAAGGACAAGAAGGTCACTAGTGAAGAGATTTTAGTTAGTTTTGATATTGTCACTTTTCACAATAGTTCCTATCAACGACACAATTAAAGTAGTAGGTATTCATATTGATGAGGAGACTACTTCACTGGTGGCACTGTGTTTGAAGTCTACCTTATTGATTGTTTACTATCAAACTGAAGGTGTTGCAATGGGTTCCCCCCTTTCCCTCATCGTAGCCAATTTGTTTATGGAGCATTTTGAAGACTTACCTTTTAACTCCTTCCCTTTGAAACCTATTTGGTGGAAAAGATACATAGATGACACACATGTCAACTGGCCTCATGGTCTAGAAAAATTAGAAGAGTTCCATACCCACTTGAACCAGGTTGTTGATACCATTAAGTTCACACAGGAACTAGAATCTGAAGGAAAACTCCCCATCCTAAATGTCCTCCTCACTAGGAAACCTGATGGGTCTTGCTCAAGACATGTGTATAGAAAATCTACCCACACTAATCTTTATGTACATGCAAATTCTCACCATCATCCCTCACAAAAAAAAAATGTCCTCAAAATCCTTGCCTCGAGAGCTTTGAGAATTTGTGATGATGATAACTGAGAGGATGAGATCAAACATTTGACTGTAGTTTTCAAGAAGAATGGCTAAAAAGGGAAGTAGATTGCTTGAGCCTTCATATTTGCGAGGAATGCACATGTTAAACCTAAATTTTAGTTGACAACCTTAATAAACCCACAACTTTCCTCCCATATGTTGAAGGGATTTCAAATAAAATTGCTAAACTTTTAAAGAGTAAGAACATCTATACTACCTTTCTCCCTCACAAAAAACTTAGGAGGTTGATCAGGTCGTCAAAAGACAATTTACAAGCAACTCTTATAAGTGCAGTGTAAAATATTGATTGTTCATGTGGGTTGTCATATATTGGAGAAACGGGTCGCTCCATCGACACAAGGGTCAGTGAACATGTTGTAGATATTAACAAGCAAACACTAGTTAAATCAATTTTAGTTGGTGTAGTGTAAAATATTGATTGTTCATGCAGGTTGTCATATATTGGAGAGACGGGTCGCTCCATCGACACAAGGGTCAATGAACATGTTGCAGATATTAACAATGAAACACTAGTTAAATCAGTTTTAGTTGAACATTCCTTCGAAACTCAACATCATATTTATATTGAGAATACCAAGGTGTTGGCCATAGAGGACCACTATTTCAAGCAACGTCTAAGAGAAGGAATACAAATTTACAAGTGGGATAACAACTTGAATAGGGATGGTGGTCTAGAATTAGACCAATCTTGGCCGCTAATCATCAATTTAATAAAAAAATGACACCTTGAATCTGGGCAACTGTATATATAATCTCACCGGTTCTGCAGTGGTTGGTTTCGACCTAGATTGTTTCTAGTCTTACCCTTGTTTGTCTCTTTACCGTTGTTTCTTCTATCCTTTGTCGTTCTTAATGTTAAAATTTTTATCTATATGCCCAATTCTTTTCTTGCTTTTTATTCTTTAAAAAAAAATCAATGTTCAAATTTCTTTTCTTCAATCATTCTAGATTCTTTTCAACAAATTAATAAAATTTTAACCTCCTATTTGGATATTTAATTAATGTAAGTATATTTTATAACTATTCAGCTTTTATATTTGTTTCCCATTTTGTGAATTTAATTAATTTTTATCTTCTTTGTGCAGGGTGATAACAATCTTTTAACAACATTAAATTATTTTATTTTTAATAAATTAATATTCAGTCCCTTATTTAATAACAGACTTTTATTGAATTTTCCTCTTTTAATAATTAATTCCCAACTACCCAACATCACAGCATCTGCTTGCTAACATCCTTCAATAGAAACATAAGTCTGCAATTTAATCATACTATTCTCTTACCCTGATGATGGTTCACGGAGTGTGATCCAAAATATTGATTTCAAAAATGTGGTGACAAGTTTAAGTATGGGGTTATCGTGCCTACAAAGGCTTTGTTGAAGAAGAGAAATTTGGATTGGTCCTCAGAATGCTAAAAATATTATGCTGAATGTGCAGATGCAAAGTCCAAGATAAATGGAGTTGGAAAGAAAGCCCAAACGGGTTTTAACAGACCCTCTGAGTTGCTCCTGAATCATGGTATCTTCAATTTGCCTAACCCCAGTGAAACATGGATCACTGATTTGCAATGCAGGGATTTGATTAGAACTGTCGTGGGACCTTAGGGGAAGAAAATCTCGGGGAAATAGAGTTTGGGGCCTCATTCATTGAGGGATCATGTGGTTGAACCACTGTTGAAACATGAAATTAAACATTGTGAAGTCATATGTGGAGAAGATGGAAAGGAAGCACTCTGAGTTGGCTGCATAAAGTAACCGGTTTGTTTCCTGAAGAATGCCCCAGTATTATTATCAACTATGCCCATTGTAACCATTTGTACAATACTGCTGTGGCATTTGCCTCTACCTTGCGAAGGGATTGTAGAATGTGAAGAGAATATGTGTGATTCAAAAACATCGTGCTTGTGTGAATTTAAACACTTGATTTTGTGTTGCCTTTATATGAGGAAGAAGTTATGTTTAAGCTCTTTCGTCTCCTCTTCCACAAAAATAAAAACTTTAATGAACAATTTTATATAAATAGGTTGGTTGTTGTATTGATAAGGGGAGGAGATTTTTATGGAGCTAAATTGAAGAAATTTTAATACAAAAGGCCAATCTTCTTCGGCAATTAAATTATTTTGGTGAATAATTGTATTTTATTAAGTTTTTTTTGGCTTGTACTTGATTGTTGATTTGAGTTGACACTGTTTCAATGTTTATGGGCAACCTTGAAAGAATAATCCTATACATCTCTGTTTCTATATAATTTCCTTTAATCACCCTTTACATTTGAGTATCACTGTTTGTCCCGGGTAATAAAGAGCTTGAATTTGTTTGCTTGCATATCTGAACAAAGGTTATTTAGTGTTGATGAATGGTTCATTCAAGTCCTGCACAGAGTGTAATATTTTTCACAGTGGAATTATAGAGGCCTTGGAAAATAAAATTTTAATTTATTTTCTACAAAACGAATTTCTAAGAAAAGAAACTACTTTTTATTTTTATTTGAAGACTCAGGAAATATTTCCAAGCAATTAAAGTCTTAGTAGGAGAAATAAATCTAGTTTTTTTCAGTAGTTTTAGGTGACCTGTACCATGTTTCCCTAAAATAGGAAGGTATTGAACCCATCACTGTTGCCCACAAATTTTGCCAGGTCAACAAATCTATATATTGATCTGAAAAAAATCAATTGTTGCCATAAATTTTAATAATGTGCAACCTAAAAATTATGCAATGCAACGGCGTGCAAGAGTCAATCAATGTATCATTGTAAATAAAACTGCTACAATTTTGGGTCAGAATTCATGACACAGGCTTCTGTCAGTTTCAAATTATGGGAACAACTGTCATGAGTTTATGTACATCATTTGAAACCAAATTCCTATCCTCTAGGAGAGCCTAGCTAAAACAAGTGACCATTCTCCCCTTCTAACTTTCCCATTATTTACGGTGCTTTGTTTTACTTGCACAGAAATTCTAGATTGACAATGCCATCCTCTAATTTACTGGGAACATTATTTGTCCTTGAGTCTGCAAGAAGGCTACATCTCCCCAATCATAGAGTGAAACCACTGTTTTGTGTATCAAACCACACATTTGTGCTCATGTCTTTTGGGCTAGGGTGGGAGCTATCATGAATTTTGTTTATTAGAATTTTGGAAAGAGATGGTTAAATGACTGATATTGCTTTGGGTATGGTTAAAGATACCTCAAGCTTGGAGAAATTAATGGGATTCCCCCTCCAATTTGTTAGCTTACCAGAGATACTTGTTTCTATTGTTCTACTCTTACAGGACATTTGCTAGCCTGTGTAGGGGTTGGAATAGATAAATTTTGGAAGATTTAATAATTTATTCATTTAAGTACATCATGGAAAATCCTTAGCAAATAAAAAATAAGTTAAGGAAGGTAACACTTCTACGCCAGTAGCATTATGAAGCAAAAATTTGGGTTTTGAGGATATTCAAATTATTGTCGATGCAAATGACATTCTCTTGTATGGATGCCTAGCATGGTCCCATGGACATCTGATCTTCAATGATACTTAACTGGTTCTGTGTTTGTATACAGTATACACTTAATGAAACCCTATGTAAATTTTTAAAAATCTTATAATGGGAAAGTCTTCAAGAAAGAAGTCATATTATTTGACTGTAAGCCATTATACATCCTATTGAAGTCAGTTTGTGAGCATAAAGCAAGATCAACATGAAGGCAAGTTAGGAATCATATTCACAGAGAATATAAGTGGCTTGACATTTTAATTAAATTAGCCATGTAGGATCTATTTAAAACACTATCATAATCTGCCACATAATTGAAGAGATTTACTCCAATCAAGTCAATCATTGTAGAATTGTTGGTTAATTGTTATCACTTGCAACCAAGCTGAAGCTATTTATACGGAGGAACACACATAATAGGCATTTATATATGCTTTTGATGTGCATATCCATGGCTAATACTTTGATCAACATTTTGGTTTTAACTTTTAACTAATGTCTAATGGTCAATAAGGTGCTCCTGTTACTATTAGTACACACCAAGTGTTTTGAAGTTTGTACATGTGCTTGAAGTGTTAGTACAACTCATTTTTAAAAATAGTCAGCTAAAATGTTGTTCTTTGATTTATAGAATGTGAACAATATTATTTTATTTGTGTAATGACCTTAAAGAACATCGTACTTTCACATATTTACATGTGCCATTGATATATTTGGTTTTAAAGAGCCAACAAGCACTTTGATCAGCTGTTGCCAGGGTTTATAGAATATTAGGCCATGGAATTATATATGATATTTGTTTGGTTTCATTAAATCAATGACGAACATATTTTTTTTTGGCAATTTGCTTCATTTATGAACTTGGCTTGCTTTTTTTTGGGTGATGTCAAGTTGCCATGGAAGGAATGCCATATATAAATGCATGAAAGGAATACAATTTGCATAAATATAGGAACACTACTTTTTGTGGATGTTCTAACAATTCTCTCTTTTCCAACCAGCGTTTCGATGGCAAACAGAGAAATTGGTCCGTGATAATTTTTTTTGTTTGCAACACAAATCACTTTGTGATTTAAGTCATCAAAGAACACATCTAGAATCCCTCCAAAAGAACTTCAGAAACCATGCTTCTCGATCTCCTGCACAACATGTTTTATTGGTATGTACCTTTTTAAATATTAAGTTGTTTATAAATCAATATACAGATTAGATATTTGTATATGCTTTTGGCACGTATATGCATGGTTAATATATTGATCAACATGTTGGTTTGACCTATGATATAGTGGTTACTATGGTGCTCTTGTTACTATTAATACTCACTTTTTGTTTTGAAGTTTGTACTTGTCCTCAGTGCAATATTTGTTTTACAAATAACCCATTAGGCTTCTCTCCCCATCGACCAACCGGACAACTCGAACCAAAGGCTCTGACACCTATAACAAAACAATGCACAAATTTAAAATGAAAATTAAGAAAAAATTTATAACAAATAAATGATAAATAAAAATAATAATTCAGTTTAAGCCTTTAAGGTTACCTTAATGATTTCTTCCATGCGCTTCGTAAAGACATCATAAAAAATGGTCCTCACGAGCTTTACCCCTTCGTAGTTCATCCTTTTTAGCATAGGGGGACCCCACCCACCGATCACTCACCACCATCTGCTTAAGCTATGCTAGTAAGCCCGCAATGCTCTGCAATGTAAGAAAATTTATGGCGAATCATGTGACTTCCGATTGCACAAGCTCCTTTCCATTGGTGTGCTCTCCCATCGACTGTAGCACCCAAGTGTGATTGTAGATGAACTTGATGATGTTTTTGCTCTCATCAACCACACTCCTCACCCATGAGATCTTTCATATGTCCTCGAGCCAAAAATTCATGCAATGGGCCACATAAGGGGTCCAAAAAAGTGTAGGGTGCCTCTCCTCAAAAAGTCTATCTGCTGCTACATATGCGGTTGCGTTTTCCGTCACAACTTGAACAACATTCTTTACATCTACTTGCATCACCACCTCATCCAACATGTCACATAGAGTGTTTGATGTTTGTACTTGATGAGAGGCATCAATTGACTTCAAGAAGACCAATTGCCTACTTTAAGCCACTAAAAAGTTAATCAGTGCACAATTTTTTCCATTTGTCCACCTATTAGATAAAATGGTGCACCCCTCTCTTCCATTTTTTTTTGGTCTTCGACAAGGGCTTGTGTATGTATCAGAGAATTCTCCAACAACGGGCCACTCAAGTCATTAGGAGTAAGAGCTTTGAACGTCTTCCTGACAATGGTCAATGCAGTGACCAAATTCTCCCAATATGGACTTTTTGCCACATTGAAAGGAATGTTGTAGTACCAAAAATTTGTTGCATCTATCCTTGCTTTGTTTTGCAATTCTTTGTTCCAAGCAGTACCTTTCAACAAAAGTTGTGACCCAGGGTTACTTCTAGGAACTGTTGTCAACCTAGAGTTGCACCCTTAAACGAAAACATGCTGAAATAGCTAATCCTCTCTCCAGTTGAAACAATGGGATCTTCTCACGAGGGTGGGTGTCTCAATGGTGAGAAAAACCTCCAGAGAAGGCTGGTTCTTGTAAGATGTATCAATGAGAATCTCTACTCTGTGTTGTGGACTACCATAGAAAATAGAGAAAGAAACTTGAAGGGGAAATACTACCTAATGACGGTGATACACTAGAATGTTGATCCACTCTACTTGGAACCTTGAACACTAAATCAAACAAGGAAAATGAAGACCTTTGATTTCAATTGATCACTATGCATAAGTATTTCATGAGAAGGTTCGATCCAATGACAAAATTGTGAGGGAAAACGATGGAGAGAGGTCTAATACAAGATATTTTGTAGCACTTAACATCCACTTACAGCTTCAACAAAAGACATAAAACACTGAACATGACCTGCATAACATGATGAGCTAGCAACTAGGTACGAATCAAAATTTGGGAAGAGAAATCTACTACGTATGCAAATTGTTGAATGAATGTACACTATGCCAGCACTTGAAATCTAAAAGTACAATCTTTTTATTGATTAAAGAGGTTACACAACTCACCAATAGCAAAGTCTGGGCTTACCAAGAGGGATAGATTTTACAAGGCTGAGAAGCCATTAATATAGAAAATTACAAAAAGCCAAGAGATTGGCGTTGGAAATAGGAGAGGAAGTTAACTCTTCATTAGCTCAAGTCCAAATTGCATTGCATGAGTCTTCCAAATTTGTCTTTCCTTGGCTTATATTTTGCATGAAGAATCCTTGGCGTTGAAAAAGAAAAAGAAGACAAGCTTTGGATGCATGACATCTACGAATAGATGTCTTGAATTGAAAACTAGTCAACTCCAAAACAAGAGTAGTCAAATTCACTCGAACTGTTGGAACGTTTGAAAGTCTCCCCTTTGCATGAAATCAATGCAAATGCCAAATTAAGAACTACGTTTGAACCGTCGGAACGTTTCGAGCTTTGAGACAAACGAGAGTGCGTGCATAGAATTTTTGGTTGTTTGAAACATTCAACGCTTTGCCTGTTCATCATGAAAGACAACTCTATTTTCAGAACTGAAGCATGCTTGTTTTCTTAAACATGTTCACTTCGTTGGAGTCACTCACATTAGTCTGTGCATGATCTTTGTTCATCCTGCCTTTGTCTTTATTATGCGTTTGTTTTATTCGCTGTTCATGCTTATGTCCATGTTCAGTTTTGCTTTAGTCTTTGCTCATGCCTTTATTTTTGCATTTGTCTTCTTGTTCAGTTCTGGCTCAGTCCTGTCTGTATTTTCTCTGGGTTTTCCCATGTTCTGCTTTAATTTAGGATTCAGGCTTTATTTTAGTTTTCGTCCTGTCTCTTCTCTTTCCCGGGCTTGGCATTTCCTTTTCTCTTTTTTGGCCTTTAGCTTACGCCCTTGTCTTTTCTATCGGGTTTTTTGTCCTCCCAAATTCCTTCATACTTTTTGTCCGAAGGTTTTGTTCAAGGAATTTGTTTCCTTGCCAATTTTTCCGAATTTATTATTTTAGACTCTTATGTCTTGCCCTTTGGTTTTCTTCAGGCTTTTGTTGACTTCATATTCTTGTGGATTTTCTGTGTGACAATTATTCCAAAGGATTTCCTTAAATGTTCTCATTTTCTTCTTTGCCTTTGTTTTTTTAATTTCTGTCGGGCTTGTTTCCCACGTATATCCTTCATCGGACCTTTTCCTTGAATTCCTTCGGACTTTTTGTCCGAAGAAATTCTTTCGGTCAAATAGTCCGAAGGAAATTCTTTTCTGTTTGAAGTGTCCTTTGCTTTTATGAAGGTGCCCTCCGCAAAGGATTTTTTGCCTTAAAAAGTGCCATTCGGAAGAATTGTAGGGCACCCGGGCTTTTTGAAACTGACCTTCGAAACTTTTGTCTTGACTTGAAAACCATAAAGTGAACCAACCCGAAGGGTTACATACCCTTCGGGGCTTTTGAATTGGACCTTCCCGAAGGGCAGGTGCCCTTCGGGTCTTATCAACTGTGCTTTTCATTTTATTTTTTCGGACTTTTACACAGTCCTTTGAGAGCTCTTTCTCTCGGACAGAATGTCCGAAGAAATAGTCCACCTCTTATAGCCCGAAAAAATTCCTTGGGAAGACAAAATAACTAAACTTACAGCTTGTATGTCTTGGTTGTATTTGCACATTTCGCTGTAATCAAGAAAGCTTCTTGGAAACCTCTGCATGACTAAAATTCCCCTGGCTGTAGATGGCCACTTGGGTGGCTGTAAATGCTCATTTAGGGACCCTAAAACTGATTCAGAAGACAAACTTGGCACCATAGCAAAGTTCCGAAGTGTAGGGGTGACAATTTGCCCGTGGGGGGGGTGAGGGCGGGGGCGCGGGGACAAAATTGTCAACAGGAACAAAAAAAAGCAACCGATATATCACTAATGGATGATTCTCATCCTTGACTATGACATGGTGGAGTTGGGGCAATAGATTGGCCCTCAATGTCACTATCGTTTCTCGCTGTCCTCCTCTCATTAGGAATGCAAGTGCATCGGCTTTCCTCTTCTTTTCCATTTTTCTTCTACATTCACTGCAATGCAAGCAACCGACTGTCTTTGAGCCTTAGGTGGTGCTTGATTGCACACTACCACATCATTCCCTACCAACTATGCAATGTGGTTTTTCAGGCGAGAATCACCTCCACTCATCTTCATTCTGCAATAGTTGCATATTACACAGTTGCCCTCTGCTCGTTCACAATGCTTCCAACCAGGGCCATCAAACTTAGGCTCATTGCGAATAAGACCCACGAAACCAGATGCCAATCCTAATGCCATTTTTAAACAACAAACTTGAACTCTATATAAAAAAATATGTATGTTTTAGTCTTTTAGAATTTAAAATTTAAATATAATTGCTATTTAAAATTTAAATATAACTGGGATATTGAAATAAAATTTTATATTTCAATGATCATGATTGTAAATTTCAAATTTCATTATTATATTAAAAATTAGAAAGATAATGAAAATTAAAAAAAAAAACCTGGGATCTAACTCTTTGATGTACACTATGTGTTGCAAGATGTCAGTGTCGGGCTCTCAGTGGAGTCATGTCGGTGCAGTATTCTCAATCTCAAGCTTCAGCTGTCAATGAGCATTAGTGGCAAATGGCAATGCAAATAATATGAAACTGCAATCTGTGTTTTTTAATTTTTTACCCTCTCCAAGTCCAAAGTATATTCAATGAAAACATTGCAACTTGTCAAATACTACATGTTTAAAACTGCAGTCTCAACTTTTACAGTTCACAACTTCATAGCTTCACGGTTCACCCTCATTCAAAGCAATAAATACTAAATATATATTCATGAATCATAATTTCATATTGTATATTGTTACCAGTAGTAGTAGTACCACTTCCCTGTATATACTATATAATATAACTATTATACTATAAAGTTTAAATAGGGCTCAAGCTACTGTGAGTGTGAACTGTGAACTTGTTAAGTGTCTAGACTCAACAATCAACCAAACTTCAGACTTTTAATCCCGACCGACTGTGCACAATCCACTAATGGTGTCGGGCAGCAAACTGCAATGAATTATGAGGGCATTGCCACACTATATTGCTGAGTATAAAATACTAAAAGTCTAAAACTTACAACTTGAGCCTTGAAATACAAACTGCAATGATGAATGAGGGCACAAGAAAATCGCGATAACAAAATTCGCAATTTACTTTATGAGTAAATAAGAAAATCGCGATAATGGTTTTAACTTTTAACTTTTTTCAATGCATTGGCTTTTTTTTTCGGTTGTCGAGATATTGGATTTTCTCAGCGATTTTTGCTAAGAAATCACTAAATAGAAAATCGCGATAATGGTTTTAACTTTTAACTTTTTTCAATGCATTGGCTTTTTTTTTTCGGTTGTCGAGATATTGGATTTTCTCGGCAATTTTTGCTAAGAAATCACTAAGATTTCTAGGCGAAAATTGCTGAGAAAATCAGGGTTCTCGTTTTGCGAGAAACCCTTCGATTTCTCGGCCAACAGTCATACCACAAGAAACGTCGAGAAATAACAAGATATCGCCGAGATTTCAATCTATGCTCCTAATGGGGCAGATCCCTAACATTTTGACTATCAAATTTTGGTGTTGTTTAACACAACCATTGGAAGCTGAAGAGTCACACATGGAAGTGGAATTGTTTCAACTTCCATAGCAGTTCTTTAGCCTTCAAGGCTTTGTAATATTATGTATACATATCCGCATGAGTAGTTAGCATCAAATAATAGAAGATAAAGAACCATACATCTTCCTTGAATGTATGCCTTGTACAAAATGCACAAATTACTAAAACTTTTTGTTTCAATTATATTATTATTATTTTTTTTAATATTGCTTCTACAAACACATATAACACATCTAGATCCTGATTTTAAGCATCCCCTGGGATTTGGAACATTATGTGTGCCACTAACATATTTGGATTCAAGTATTGACAAGCATGTTGCATGGGTTTTTAGAATATTAGTTCATTGAATCATTTATAAGTACTAATTTGGTTTCAATAAATCAATGGTCCAAAACTTTCCTTGTTCAGAAATTCTAGCTCTATTGAGAGTTTGTTTCATTTACCAAACTGACTTCGTTATTTTTGGTGGTGTTATGTGGAAACATAAGGAATGCTTTACAAAGAAACATATTTTACGTATTAATTGAAGTTTTAAACTCATAAAACATATAGGAACAACATTGTTTGTGAATTTTAGATTTTCCAACCAGTGTCTCGATGGCTTCAAGATAAAATATCAACTATCAAATTGTTTTAAATGACAAAAATCAATTTTTTATCTAGTCATCAAAGAACACATTAGAAATCTTGCAAAAGAACTTTAGAAAGCATGCTTCCCTATCTCCTACATAAAACATTTTATGGCATGTATCTTATTAAATTTTCCATAGGTAGCGGCCAAAATAGAGTCCACCTACGATTGAACATTGAACTTGTATTTGCAAATCTTAAGCTCACTACATATTTAATGTATGCTTTTATTATTTAGTTTTCTTGGAAAATACCCTGCGAAGAGATGCCCCATACACAAGTCAGTAAAAAAAGCATAATTGGTCTTAGTATGAGTGGAGACAATCATCAACCCACATCTTGCGAATGAGTGTCCCTTAGCATTCATTGCAGTAAGGTATCACTAATTTGGGACTACAACCAACTTATCCCCCCTCGCCTAGCCATAACAATATGGTGTTGAAAATAATTCAAATAATTTCATAAGGTAAAATTCATCATCATTCCATTTTATCTCAATTCCATTGCATTTAAATTAGCTACTGTTCTTTATGGGATGGTTAGTTCTTCAACCATCTTGCTGGGAAATTGCTGGCTTGTTAATCTTCCACTGCTTGTGGGCATCATCAACAACCGTAATTGAGACTTGATTGGCTAACAAGTTATCTACTAGTGTGGGTATCATTAACCAACCTAACCTGGAGTTCATTGGCTCATAATTCATGCACTAAATGTGGGTATCATCAACCACCCTAAATGAGACTTGGTCAGCTTGAAGTCATACCCTAATTGTGGGCGTTGTCTACCTCTCTACTGGAACTGGTTGGCTCAAAGCAGTCCACTGACCATGGGCATCAACAACCTGGAAAATACAATAGTCAGCAATCTTATTACGAGTGAATATATTCATTTAAAATGTCAACAAGGTTTGCGTACCTGCTTAGAAACATCAAGTGATCCATCGAAATACCCTGGTCAAAGCTGAAGTCTAAATTTGTTCTTTGGTCAATTCACTAGTGCAGAAAATCAATGCTGATGTAGAAAGGTCAAATGCTGTGATGATCGGGTCAAACTTATGCAGAAGTCAAACATACAGCAGATTTGTCCTCCCGCTTGGTCAATGTAGTAAAAGACATAATATATGAATGTCAAAATGCTACAATGTCAGTTCTACATAAAAGTCAACAACGCTACATGTTGAGTCGACATTGCAAACTCTGGTGAAATTCTGAGTATGTTAAGGCAAAATAGATCATTCCTTTTAATTCCTAAATGAAATCAAAGGAAGCAATTATGGCAGTCAAAAATCCCAACGAGCAGCACTGTTGCAAAAGCAATGGTATGACAAATTTAGTCAAAGTAGTGCTGACATAAGCTCATTCTTTTTGTATTGTTTATTTTGTCTCATGTGCCTTGGTATCCATGTTGGGGATTTGAAGAAGTGATATTGACTGAATAATGTGTCAACTGGGTCTCCTCTCTCCTGGAAAGGGCCTCTTTAGGGGATTTTTGGACAGCTGCAAGGGTTAATTGCATGCAACACGGTTAGCAACAATCAGCTTTCTTTGGAGGACAAGATGCCAAGCCATTTTCAGAACCACACCTTTCCTCTCTGTATGGGGAAGTTGAGGCTTTTCAGACAAGAGTTGTCTTTGATTGTACAAGCTAAGTTTGAGTGTTTTCAAAGAGATGCAAGCTCTCTGCCCATTGGAGCGCAGACTAAGGTGCTTTTGTTCCTTGCTTATGTAGGGAGAGATGTTTCCTATTAACTTTGTGCTTTTGTTCTTGCCTATGTAGGGAGAGAACTTGATGTAAATCTTTGCTTTTCTTGCTTTTTGCTCAAGTGATGTAACCATTTGTTCCTTGGAGTAATATATGATGCATTTTTCAAAATAATAATAATAATAATAATAATAAAGGACTGACTTGATGGAGGTCAGTCCAGTAACCCAAATTTATAAAAGAAAGGAAAATTTAATGCACGTAGGCCAAGCAACATAAGAAAGTAGACTAGGAGAGAGGGAAAACTTTGAAAAAGTTTGACTAGCTTTGACTTGTGTCACCAAAGTTAATAATTGCCAAAATAGGTCTGATTCTGATTTCATAAATAATTTTATGATGATAGACGACATCATTCTTTTCTTTTGTGTGCTGACTCATATATCCTTCCTGGTGTCTTTTCAGAGACTGTTTTCCATTTTGGACATATTTCAATGAAGGCTTAATCCAGCTCTTAACATGAAGTGTACGCCTAGCTTGGACCATGATAGGGTTTTTTGTTAATAGGATTAGGACAGATGCTTCATGCTTTGCAATTGATGGAGGACATTTTGTAGACCGTCATTATGATTAAGTGTAATTGTTTTGTAGCTGATTGTGTTATGTTAATCTTTTGTCAGCATTAGGTAGTGATGTAACGACTTTATGTTTGGTTGTTGACGGTTGTGTTAACCTACAATCGTTGAGTCGTGGCATTCAAATAACATGTTACATGTTAGGGGAAGACACGGTGTATGAGGTCCTCCCTGTACCGAACAAATTGAATTGAGCACTTCCTATGAAATAAAGTTGTGATTACTCTCATATTCTTCTATGCAGCATTGTGGTATGTATTTACTATTTTCTGATTGATGTTCCTTTGGAACTGTAGTTTCTACAATAAACATTCTGGCCAAAGAATAAATCTAAGGCTCCGAAGAAACAGAAAAGTCGGTGAACCCTTGCCAACGATTTAATCTAAGGTGCTGCCCACACCCGGGATGTTTAGTTGGGAAAGCCTTCCGGCCATAGAAGCTCGCACATGGTGGGCCAGTAAGCATGTGAATCGTGAATTGAAAGTGGTTTTGCATAACGCTGGGGTGGAAAAGATTTTGCAAATGCCCTGCTTTAGTGCCAAAGAGTTTGAGCCCTACTTGGTTTGGATGGTTTCTAGTTATAACCAATACATCCAGTGTTCCTTTGCTCAATACATGCACAAAGATGTAAAAACTAATTACACTACTGAGGATTTCACGAGTGTTTAGCATGCCCTCGCGTGGACAGTATGTAAGTAAACCGACAGATAACCCTTGGATTACCTAGGCCCAAAAAGACTATGCCGCATAGAATTGATGTAGGCCTAATTTAGTTGAGGGAGGAGTTGCCTCACATGTGGATCAAGGGGCATCACGACATAAAGAAAGAATATTTGCCTTAAAAAGAGCGTCGTTGTCTTTTGGATGTTATATGATGTCGGCTAGCGGGTGCCACTTGAGAATCCAACATTGCGTTGTGGATGACAGATCCCTTGCTTGGTGTAAGGAGAAGTTAGATCTATAATTGGGTCGAGCTCTTGTCCGCTTGGATAAATGAATTCCTCTCCTTGAGATACAAGGCTTCTATATGACATAACATGCCATTGCACTATTCGTGGACGCAATGTATTCACGATTGACATTGGAAGATGAGACTTCACTACAGATAATTCATATGACTTGAGTTGGCCATCAGCATTCCGGTGGAAACATCATGGCATCCTTTTAGTTAATGACAAGGAAGATAATATCAAATCCCTTGTAGTGGCAAATAATTTGAAACAAGTAGTATAGGTGCCCACTTCTAATGAAGATGAGGGAGATGGTTCTAACATGGGAGGAGGACAATGAGGATGATGGTGGGCGTGCACTTGGGCTGCCAAAGCCCCATACTTCTACCTTTTGTCCTTTCTCCTTCCAACAGCCTAGGGTTTTTTTTGAGCCATCGGTTGCATCGCCATCTGAGTCTGTCAGAGTCACTTCCTTACCTTCAGGTAATGACAAACATCAAATAGAGGATTGATTGAACCAGTTAATTCAGAATTGGAGGAGGTCCCATTCAACCCATTACAAACCCTAGAGAAGACAATGCTAGTGCAAGAAGAAGAATAGGTCCAGTTTTGGGTTGACATAGAGTTACTCTTAGAGGTGAGTCCTTTAGAATTCAACCCACTGAGTCTCAAGGTCCACGTGATTCAAATGATGAGGTCTTTGTTCCATTGATCCTTCCTAGTTCGAAGACTGTGAATTGCTATGGGATTGTCTCAATTTTTGCAGGCTATGGGATCTGTGGTCCAAGCAAATCAGGGCATTTTTGACGTGGTTGGGCATTTGGATGTTGCAGGTTGTCCATCACAAATACAAATGAGTTTGGATGAGGTAGTTTGCATACAAAATTTGTCGAGGAAGGGTCTCACTTTGAGTTTACACAAATCTATGTCAGCTAAAGGTGGCCAAAATGTAATACACCCAAGATGCATGAATAGTGGCTGCCCATCCCCATCCCACATGCTATTGCTTATTCTTTGCAAAGTGTGTTGGAGTCCTACATCATCGAGCATACCTTTAGATATCAATATTTGTTACTTTAGTCATCCATGTGTGAGTAACGTCGATTGGAATGGGATAAGGACAATGCTACCACTGAGATTGCCGACACAAGAAGTTAAATAAAAGATTAGTATGGCTGTTTATAGCAGTAGCTCAGCCAACAAAGCCAATTTACATAGTTACAGACTCAAAAGGATTTATGAGTGTGAGCAGGAGATAGCTACGGTCAAGGCCAAATTGTAGGAAGTTGAGCAGGAGGCCCCTCAAGGGAGGGACAAGTTTCAAGGTACTGTGCATGTGGTAAAGTCTTAGTATCCCTTTAGCTGATGGCAAGGCAGATAATATCGAATGTTGTGTAGTGGCAACGAAGCGTAAGCAGGCATTAAAGGTGCCCCACTTTTGAGGAGGATGAGGGAGACGGTTCCAATATGGAGGATGACAATGAGGATGGTGGTGGTATACACTTGGGCTACTAGAGCCTTGTACTGCTACTTTTTGTATTTCTCCTTCTTCCTTCCATGGACCTATGGGTTTTTCTAAGCCGTCGATTGCACCGTCATCCGAGTTTATCATAGTCATTTTCCTTCAGGAGATAATGAAACATCAGATGGAGGATTGGTTGAACCAATCAATTCAGACTTGGAGGAGGTCCCATCCAACCCATTGTGACCCTAAGAGTAGACAGTGCTAGAGTAAGATGAAAAACAAGTCCAATTAGGGGTTGATGGAGAGTTCCATTTAGAGGCAAGCCATTCAGAGACTCAACCGCAAAATCCACAAGCTTCAGATGACGAGGTCGCCCCATTGTTCCTTCCTAGTCCAAACAATGTCAATCCCTTTGGCACTTCATGGTCCAAGCACTTCAGGGCATTTCTAACATGATTGGGCTTGGATGTTGCAGGTTATTCATCACATATACAAATGTTTTTGGATTAGGCAGTTCACATACACAAATTATTGGAAGAAGGGTGTCACTTGTGGAGCTTACATGGATCTATCAACTAAAGGTGGCTGTAATGTAATACACTTGAGATGCATGCATAGTGGCTGCCCACTCTCATCCCTCATGCTATTACTTCTCTTGTGCAGAGTGTGTTAGAGTCCGTCTGCATCATCTAGAATACCTTTAGATATAATTATTTGTTGCTTCAATCATCCATGTGTGAGCAACATCAATTGGAAGGGGAGAAGGACAATGCTACCATCAAGATTGCAGCCGTGAGGAGTCAGCTCGAGGATTAGCATGGTTGCTTCTAGGAGCAGCTCAGCCAAAAAACCCAACCTACAGACTTACAGACTCAAAGGGTTGCTAAGTGTGAGCAGGAGATAGCTAGGGTGAAGGCCAAATTGCATGTAGTTGAGTCGACTTTCACTGAAGGGAGGAACAAGTTTCAGGTGGCTATGTGGATGGTGAAGTGTTCATGAGAATGTGAACTTGTGGTAACCAAGCATTTTAAGCAACACACAACTGAAGTTTGTGGCCTTCAGGCCGAACTTCAGCAGCTGAAGTTAGAGGGAGCAGCCTCATTAGGGTCACCACCAACTAGGGCTCTAGTACCTCTGGGTACATCCTCCTCTTCCCCTCCTTCCTCTTGAGTTGATTAATTATGGTGGTTGTTGGAAGGGGCTTAGACTAATTTAAAGCAGGGGAGGCCGAGGGTGTAGAAGGTAGTGAAGTAATGAACTTATGTTTGGTTGTTGATGGTTAAGTCTTGGCATTTAAATAGCATGGTACATATTAGGGGAAGGACATAGTGTATGAGGTCCTCCCTATACTGAACAAATTGTATTGTTCACTACCTATGAAATAAAGTTGTGATTACTCTTTCTTCTATTTTGCATTGTGGTATGTATTTACTATTTTGTGATTGATGTTGCTTTGGTAGTGTAGTCTCTACAGTAAACACATATTTTGTTGTTTTTTTAGTCTTTGTTATATTCTTGGATGAAGATACTAGAGATGTATTGATTTATTATTTTTACCTTGGGTTTTAGTTTTGATGTGTAAAGACCCTGCTGCACAAATTTAAGAACTACAGAAAATAATGAATAATAAAAATAACTTCAAAAATTAACTCAGAATGATTCAAATATGTTATATTGATAGCAGGCCACATCGAAGGGGCAACCTCCTTTGAGCAAGCTCATTACAATAATATTCATCAATGCCTTCATTGGGCCTCAACACTTAAATACTAATTCTATTCTAGCAACTAATACTTCCCATGCATGTGGGATAATTCAAATATGCTACTTAAATACTAATTCTATTCTATCAACTAATACTTCCCATACATGTGGGATAATTCAAGTAAACTAAAGGGATGACTTACAAAGCATATGCATCCATAGTGACTAATACACTAAGAGTAGGACATGGGTTCCTAACATCACCTCCCCCTTAGAAAAAGCTTTGTCCTCAAAGCTTCGGATTTGGGAATCGTTGCTGAATTTGGAATAATGGTTCCCATGTGGAATCTTCGGGTTGCTTGCCGTGCCACTGGATTAAGACTATTGTGATGGAGTGGGAGCGAAGTTGGCGAGTGCCCCTGACTAGGACAGCTTCCGGTTCAAGAAGGATGGAGCCTTCATTATCAAGTTCGAGTAAAACTGTCTGCACTCTGATGGCAGGTCCAAGAACTTTCTTCAAACAGGAGACAAGAAAGACTGAGTGAATTCGGGAGGAAGGGGGAAGCGCCAACTTATAAGCAACAAACCCAATCTGTTGGAGAACCTTATATGGCCCATAAAACTTTGGGGCAAGCTTATGATGCCCTTTTAGTTTCAAGGATGATTGCTTGTACAATTGCAGACGAATAAAAACCATATCACCAAGTTGAAAGGTGTGCTCGGAGCATTGTTGATCTGCCTATTACTTCATTTGGTTCTGTGCCAGATGGAGATTATCCCATAGAATGCTAAGAATCTGATGTTGATGGCAGAGAGTAGTGTTGACTGCCTGAATTGGGGAACTACTAGGTGTATACGGGAGCAGTGTTGGGGGTGCTTGACCATAAATTGCTTCATATGGAGTCATTTTAGTAGAAGCGTGGTATGAGATATTCTACCACCATTCTGCGAGGGGAAGCCATTTTGCCCACTGGTGTTGTTCTGATGCAAAGCAACAAAGGAATGTTTCTAAGCATTTCTTGACGATTTTTGTCTGTCCATTGGTTTGGGGATGATACTCGGAGCTCATCTTCAGTTGTGTACCTGTGCACCGGAATAACTCTTTCCAAAAATGGCTAGTGAAAGTTGCATCACAATCAGAGACAATTTAGGAAGGGATGCCATGAACATGGAAAATCTGATCCAAGAAAACTTGTGCGACTGTGGAGGTTGTACAAGGGTCGCTGAGGGCACAAAAATGACTATTTAGAGAGGCGGTCGACCACGATCAAGATCACTATTTTGCTGTCGGATTTAGGGAGCCCCTCAATGAAATCCATAGAAATATCAGTTCAGATCCTAGTAGGGATGGGCAAGGGTTTGAGCAAACCAAGAATCATTGTAGTTTCACCTTTGTTGCATTGGCGGGTATCACATTCGGCCACCATCTGTTTAATTTCCCCTTTCATCCCCTTACAGAAAAAAATTTCGACATGCCCGCTCATATGTTTTGATAAATCTCGAGTGCCCTGCTGATGGAGAAGCATGGATTTCATAGAATACACCCTGATGAAGGTTTGTGCTACTGGGAAGCACCAAACGACCCTTGTAACGTAGAGAATCACCATCCCATGAATAATGTGGTACTGCAGAGGGGTTAATGGTCAATTGTTGAATGAGTTGGTGTAAAGAGGGATCATGTGCAACCCTTGGTGTATAGATTCCAACTAGTTTGGAATGGGCATGGAGATGGCAGAAAGGGAAGTCTAGTCCTCGAGCGTGCGAGAGAGAGCATCCGCCGCTACATTGTCTTTACCCTTCTTGTAAGTGATCTCATAATCATAGCCCATGAGTTTGTTGACCCATTTATGTTGTGTTGGGGATGAGACCCATTGTTCTAGGAAGTATTTCAAACTCTGGTGATCGATTTTAATGCAAAAATGATTCCCATGTATGGCCATCATTTTTGTATTGCATGAAGAATGACCATCATTTCTTTTTCATATGTAGACAAAGCCAAATTTCGTCTAGAAAGGGCTTTGCTAGTGAAAGCAATGGGATGACCTTCTTGGAGAAGAACAACACCAAGGCCATTGTCACATGCATCACTTTCGATGGTGAAAGTTTTGGTGAAGTTTGGCATGGCCAAAATTGGTGCGATACACAGCTTGTTTGAGTGCCACAAATGCCTGGTTAGCTGCGGCATCCCGTGTGAATGCATCCTTCTTCAATAAGGAAGTCAAAGGAGCCATGATCTTGCAATAATCCTTAACGAACTTGCGGTAGTATTCTGTAAGGCCAAGGAAGCCACGAAAGCTCTTGAGGGTCGTTGGCTGAGGCCAATGTTGCATGGCACTAATTTTATCTGGACAAAACAACACTGAGGCCATTGCCACATGCATCACTTTTGATGGTGAAAGTTTTGGTGAAGTTTGGCATGGCCAAAAATGGTGTGCTACATAGCTTGTTTGAGTTCCACGAACACCTGGTTAGCTGCGGCATCCCATGTGAATGCATCATTCTTCAATAATAAAACCAAAGGAGCCGCGATCTTGCCATAATCCTTGACGAACTTGCGGTAGTATCTAGTAAGGCCAAGGAAGCCACAAAGGCTCTTGAGGGTCCATTGGCTGAGGCCATTGTTGCATGGCACTAATTTTATCTGGATCCATGCGGACCCAATCGGCGTGGATCCAGATAAAACAATGTGCCCTAGATATTCAACTTCTTCTTGACTGAAGAAACACTTGGACTTCTTGGCACATGATTGATTATCTTCTAGAAGTTGCAATGCCCTATGAAGATGTTGGAGATGCTTGTCCCATTTGTGGTTGTAGATCAAACTAAAACAATGTGCCCTAGATATTCAACTTCTTCTTGACCGAAGAAACACTTGGACTTCTTGGCACATAATTGATTATAATCTAGAAGTTGTAATGCCCTATCAAGATGTTGGAGATGCTCATCCCATTTGTGGTTGTAGATCAAACTATCATCAAAGAAAACCAAAGCAAATTGGAGGAAAGACCGAAAGATTTTATTCATTAGGCCCTGAAATCTTGAAGGGGCATTTGTAAGTCCAAATGGCATGACCAAGAATTCATAGTGACTCTCATGAGTGTGGAAAGTTGTCTTTGGAATGTCATCATCATGCACATGGATCTGATGATAGCTAGAACGAAGATCCAATTTGGAGAAAAAATTTGCCCCATGGAGCTCATCAAGAAGCTCATCGATGACTGGAATTGGAAACTCTGATACCAAATGTAATGAACCGTTACACCAAAACCTCGAGGCATTAGTGAAATCTGCCCATCAGGATCATAGCATCCCACCACATTTTCGAAGCCCAGACTCTGGGCTAGATTTGTGCCCGTACACTAGGATCCCCCGCATGTACGAGTCCCAGATGAACACTACCATGCCGACATAGCCACCCGCTTCGTGACTTGAACCCGAGTGGAGGCTCTGATACCAGATGTGAAGAACCTGTTGCACAGATATACGAACTACAGAAAATAATGGAATAATAAAAATACCTTCAGAAATTAACTCAGAATAATGCAAATATGTTAAATTGATCGTAGGCCACTTCGAGGGGACAACCTCCTTTGAGCAAGCTCAATACAATAATATTCATCAATACCTTCATTGAGCCTCAATACTTCTTCAAATACTAATTCTATTCTAGCAACTAATACTTCCCATGCATGTGGGAGAATTCAAATATGCTACTTGCTTAAATACGAATTCTATTCTATCAACTAATACTTCCCATGCATGTGGGATAATTCAAATATACTAAAGGGATGACTTACAAAGCATATGCGTCCATAGTGACTAATACATTAATAATGCAAAGTGAAGGGCAGGACACGACTTCCTAACATGATGCTTTTGGAAGAATATGGTTTTAAAATAATTTTTAGACCACATCATTGCATTGATTATCACTATAGTGATGGTATGAGGTTAGGCCAACATCTGTTGGGGTGTTATTAGTTTTTTCTTATGTTTCTCCTAGGGTTTGTGAACTAACAGGGCAGTCTAGAATTTCCTATAGCAACGTTATAAGTTTATTGTAAATGATTTCATTAAAATATCTTAAGATTTCAAGATGATGGTCTTTGTAAGTCGTATTTTCTAGTGGCTAATAGTCTAGAAATATTCTAGTATTTATATAATCTATCTCGTGGGTTATGGTTATCAACTTTCCCTATCCTTAAGAGGTGTGTATATCACTTTGTTAGCCTATTAAAGAGATATATTTTAGTGTTTCCAAATAGAGATCCTTTGCCTCCCGAATTTCTATTTTGTTGAAGGGACTATGTCAAGTTGGGGTATGTCCTTACAATAATAGTTCATTTATTATCATGGTGAGGGTTCAAATCTAACTGATGTTGATGTTATTAATGTTATCGTAATTTTATTTTTCTTGATCTAAATGGTCTTCTTGTGTTTGGTGGCAGTATATTTCTTGAATTTTGTTATGGGTTTTCTCTAATTAAAGTTTTATTTGCTGTGCCTTTTTTGATAGGTTCAATACAGCGGTTTTCGATTTGAGTTAATCCTAACTGGTGCTTTCTTAGCAGATTCTAAACAAGTGTATTTGAATTTTTTATGTTGTTGCATTGTGGTTAGAAAGGGACCTGTATGAAAAAGGATTGCTTTGGACTTTTGACCGTGTGTGGAAGTTGGTTCTTTCGTTATGGTTTTAAGATTCAACATGTGTTTCCTTTATGTTGAGCTTCTCTGTTAGTAGTTAGGCTAAGATATGTTGATATATTCTCCTGGCCTCAATTTATATTTTTAGTTCCGTAAGTTGCCTCTAACAATAATAGGTTGAGATTGAGTTGTTTGTTGGGCGGGTCAGAAGTTTATTATTATTATTTGTGGTTGTTGCTTGAATAGTTGTTTTTGGGAAAAAGGACAAAACAAGTTATATTAATAATCAAATCAGAATTACATCACAGTCTATTAGATTTCCAGCATGTAGCAGCATATATCCATTGAACCAATAGGATCAAACACGTTGCCCAGAGTAGGAGGTATCCATATTATCAGTCTTACCAATAATATAAAGATAGCTGAGAGAGAGTCTGAGTAAATAATGGTGTTTAGAACTTTAAACTCCTATACCTATTAGTCTGAGAATGAAATCAGTCCAGCAGAAAAAATCTAATAAAGTATCATAATAACTACTTACAAGTCATGGATTAGGCCAAACAGAGGTCACAACATTATCATAAACTTATGAGGACCAGCCCCACCGGCATTAGCATATTTTGGCATGGTGAGGAGGGGCAGCGGGAGCCATACCACCTTAATTTCCTTGTCACATCTCCATCATAGGATAGCAGCTCAAATCTGAAGAGATCCGTGGTTCCTTTTCCTTTACCAAGTCCTCCATCAGTGGGTTCAGGAAGAACCTTTGTTTGAAGTAAAAGTCGGTTTCCTTGGAGTGCACACATCTGCTCATCATATCATATAAACACCTGTACAACTAAGGCACTGAGGTCTGAACCCATCTTTAGAAATTAATGGAGAAGATGTATGCTTTCCTCAAAAACTTATGTAAAGTATTAAGGTCCTTTTCGTGTTGCTTCCCCACTTTGGCATTGCACTTCTGATACACAAAAAGAGTGTCAATCCGTTCTTGCTGAGCTTCAGCAAATTTTCAAGCCTTCTATATCCTGTTGAATTTTCTGTCAAGCATTCCTAAGAACAGAAACCATGCCCTCAACCATAGGGTCATGAAGAGGCATGGTGGTCAGGCCATGAGAAGAGATAGGAGCATTCTTACCTCCTCCAGCATGAAAAGGTTACCCAATCTGGTGTTTGATATCAGCCAAATCCTTGCCAATGGAGTCTAGCTTTTTCTCAATTGCATCAGTCACAGTTTGAACATCGTCTCTAAGGTCCCCTATAATCCAAGACCTAGTGAAATCATTGACAGACACCGCATTGTTATAGATATTGCCTTGTGCGAGTAGAAGGGGGTCAAGGGTAAGCGATATTTTTTCTAAGGGTAACTTGGCCCTAGTGTTGTTGGACGCAAGCGATGCATTACCAAGCTTTTAAGTTTCTTCATATATTGTTTGCCATGGGTGGATGTAATGTCCCCAAATGGGATGAATTAGCAAATAAGGGTTTTTCTCCAAATTCCCCTAAATCTGATCTGAGAATTAGTAAACCCTGGATTGAGAATTAAATTCTCCAAAACCATTATTTAATGCAAAAAACCCTGGATGCCAAAAGTGAGGGTTTCGTAGGGAATTTTCTACCATTAAAAAAATCTAAAAATAAATAATAAATTTCAGATTTAAATCCCTTAGATAAATACCTTTCTCTCTCCTTATGCCACAAAATGAAGGAAAAATTAGTTTTAATCGCCAATATTCTCATGTTGTTCCGAGGATAAAAAGTCTTCACCAATTTTAGATCTATCACTTCTAGCCACTAAAAAATTATGAAATTTTTACTGTAGATGCACAAAAATATGGAGAACAGGAAAATCTAATTTTTCTTTCAAAATTCTGAAAATTGTGATTTTTGTGCCCAAAATACAGCAGAAACTTCATAAAACCATAACTCCAAAAATAGTTGGAATTTCTAATCAAGTGATAGCTCAAAATGAAGCTAAAAATATAAGCTTTTCTATGAAACATAATTCAGAATTTTTCTTCCATGGGAAGACCACCGAAAATTGCTCCGAAGATCTAAAAACCCTAGTTTCCTGTAAACTAATTAAATAATAATTCTGAAAATTGGTATTTAATTTTATCCTTCAAACCCTTCACAAATCCATCCAAAACTTCACAGCAATAATCAGAAATTTAGCAAACAAAATCAGAATATTTAATTTGCAATTTTTAGATCAACTGAGGCATCAAAACCCTAAATCTAAGCTCCCCAAGTAGTTCGCTCTACTTGCAAAAATAATATAAATAATCAGCAAACTTAACATGCAAGAAAAAACCATGAAACCTTTACAAACTTCCACACAAATCCTTCCAAAGCAAATTGCCCCACTCCTTAGGGCATGAACAATATCTTCTTACCAAAGGTGGTGTCAAGAGACACCTTTTGTTGTATAATCAACAACAAATCATGGGTTACAGTGCCCACTCTTATTGAACACGCAGGTTCAACAAAATCTTCGAGCATGAAGAATTTCAATTATCAAAATCAACATATCTTCAAATGAGCTCTCATCCTCTTTAAATAGCCTCCTCCAAGTGTACACCCAATTTGGAGGGAAGAGTTAATTTTATAATATTGAAAGTAACTCCTTATAATTTCACTTTAGGCCTTACGTGCCTATGACCCTTAAAAGGCCTCAACTTAAGTGAAATTTATAACATAAAGTGTTTTTTCTATCAATTGCCTTTATTTTTAAGTATTTAGAATACTTTTTATTTTAGCAATAATATTACTTTAACTTCCAAAAAGGGGACATTACAGTGGAGTTTCCATTGAAGCGTTGGTCATCCTAACTGACATGGTTTCTCATGGCATGGACCATTGTCTGGTACTGCTAAGTTAATCCAAAAAGGATGTCAGATTATTCTCGAAAACCTCACTTGGAAAATTTGTAATAAGGAAATCTAAGTAGATTTTGGGAAGATAGTTGGGAAGGTCATCCACCATTACTCTCAACAATGCTCTCTGAAGTAAAAAAGTCTCTTCAGCAAAAAGGTTTTATATTCTCAAGGACTAGTTTATCTAGAATCCTAACTCCCAGTTATTATGGGATACAAAAAGAATCAAGAAAGTGGGTCAGGATCATCCACCTCAATTACATCAATTGTTAATGTTCTTGGCAAAATGAATTGTTTTCAACTCTAATTCTGAGGACCATATGCTGTGGCCACATCACCGCTTTGGAGAATGCAGTGTCTATGGCTTATAAAGTCATCTCAGGAAAGGAGCAAGTTCAGAATTCAGAATGGATGTGGGACCCACAATTAAAAGCTTCTTATGGTTTGTAATATCCCTTGGTCTTATAGGTCTAAAATGTGCTTGTAAGACACAAGGAATATTGTCAAATACTTCGTGTGCAACCTTCCAACTTGTTCGTCTAATGATATCAGTCTGATATGTACTGACCCTTATTGAATTTGGCCTTTAATTTTCAGTTTCGGCTCTTAGGAATTCCGTCAAACACTTGTTTTACAAAGCCTGAACTTATTGATTGATGATTCTTTTGGTATTTTAAAGGAAAATGCATTCAATAGACTCCAAAGAACATATGGGAAGGACTGAATGGAAATGAGTATGTAATGCAGATTATATATATATATATATATATATATATATATATGTATATATAATGCAACTCTATAGCTGATATGCAACTACAGCCAAGGCATTAATGCAAACACTTGGCAAGCAACCTGCCCACACAAATAAACACCTACAGCAAGAAGGTATGTTTTGCAAAACAATTCAATACAACCCCAAAACTCTTTTATTGCAGCCGTCCGACTGATTATATTGATTTGGAATGTATAGGCATTATCACAAATGGTTGGCATGCAAATTTATTATCCCTTTTTGACACATGAATAACAGATGATATTATGATTTGTAATGACAGTTACAGCAATGTTTGAATATGCAAACCCTCATAACATATATGTCACTCATACATTCATCTAACTTTTACAATCAAATATAGAAGACCCTGGAATAATGCAACCGATGTTTGACTGAACGCTGCTGATGCAATGATGAAACTGGGCTGAACTGGAAGTGCCAAATGAAGCCGTACCTCTGCTGCTATATCAGGCCGCACAGTACGGACAAGTGCGACTTTTGCCAGAAATAAATACTTCACAAAAAGTGCCGAAAATGGCATCAACCTGGTCACCTAGATGTAAGGGATGCCTCAGCGAAGTCTTAGATTTTTCCAGCCACCTGAGTCTCCGCTGTGAACAAAAGTGTGGGTTCACCCTGAAATTCGAACCCCACCTGGAATGACCTCAAAATTCACTGAAATGATCTCCAAGTAATAGCAAAGCGTTCCTCCCGGTGAGTAGATGAATAATCAATGTTCCAACCACTGAAAACACAAACCCTCAGACAAATGTCTGAGTACCAAGTAAGCCCAACTTGAAGTAGCTGAATACCACTTCCAAAGTGCAACCTTTCAGATGATCTTTCACACCCTCAGTTATGCAATCACTTGAGAGGTATCGTTCTCAAGGATTAGACTGAAAATTTGCAGACTATCAAGCCTTACAAATGCTCAAGAAGATTCAAATGATCAAAATAAACTGGATGCCAAATACTAGACCCATAGGGTCTATTTATGCACTTTTCGGAACTTCCAAGAGTTTCCGTAATACATCATACAAAACTTGTTATACTTTTTAAATAAAAAGTAATTTTATGAAAATAAAAATAAAAGTGCATTTTAAAATTAAAATATAACAATTTGGCCTCCATAATAAAATATACTATCTCCCGGATCATCGTGAGCCATTGAATTGCCAACATGACCCTCTCACCACCTTCATCTGCCTATGAGAGTCAGGAATAGGCAAATCCTCGTAGAATGTCACGCTAAACGATGTTAGCCAAAATGGGGACATGACAGTCCGCCCTCCCTGAAATTGCTTGTCCCCAAGCAATCGCTAAACAATAAACTAAACAATCCCCCTGGATCCCAAATGTAGTCATGATCATGGTTATCAACCCATTCAGATGACTTTGAATTTTGTTTATGTGATTTTTGAGATATCTGTAAAGGCTGCAGTTTGAATGATTCCAAGGATATTTCCTGATACTTTCCAAAGGATAGTAAACAGTCATTTCCAAGGATGTCCTTCAATTGAATATTCACTGTAGTGTCCAATTTGTCTGAGTTTATTTTTGTTCTACCATTATTACTATCTGCATCAAAAATTGAAGTTAAAGTTGATGAGCAATCAGTGGTGCAGGATTTTGTTTCTCCTAGCTCACCATAATTGCAATGTGCATTGAATAAAATTGCACTTGTCTCTGGCACATCAAATTTTCCCATAGAATGTATTAGCTGTTCATTTGTCAGATAAATAAACTGTGAGCGGTTATCTGCACACGATAATACCATATGAGCAGTAAGGGGATTAATTGATGGAAATTGTGTGAGAAAGCATTCTCCTAGAGTTTCTGACTCCATCATAGTAGGATAAGCAACCTCCCTTGATTTACTAATTGTTTTGATGCAGTTTAAAACTATATGATCTGTGGTTTCTGACGACCCTGATAGAAAACACTACAAATGAATGCCCAGTCCAACAGCAGAAGCATACAGGTCATCTGATGCCTTGATTACTTCTGTAAGAAAATAATCTTCGCCTTCAAAGATCATTATACAATTGTGGAAAGAAAAACTCAGAGATATTAAGAGGCTGTTTGCCACATTTTCAATACATGTGGATATTGTACAGTCTTGCAAGTCGGATTTGTAATGCCTAAGCTTTCTTGCAGTATACCATACCAAGCAGGTGGAAGTGCTAAATATCAGGTCAACTGGCAGATGGTACTCCCTTTCTACAACCTGCAATCCCTCCTTTCCGAAAGCAAGAATCTTTTGGTAGGAACTTCGGCAAAACCCAATCATTTCATCACCAAATTCTTTGATGTTTGCAACTATTATCATATGAGGCAATTCAGTCAATTGTGGTTTATTCCCGTGAGAAAAATACAACTCTCCTAATGCAGATCTCACTGGAGACTCTGCATGTGAACCTGTAACATCTGCACATTGGTTGCTTTCATGAACCTTCCCTTTAATTTTTGAGCCGGTGCTGAAACATGTCTGGAGTGAATACTTGCCAATGGTAAGACCATCATAGTCAGCCCGAGTTGGATCTTCACCTGCCCTAATCAAATTCTTTAGGTGATAAAAATCACCATGGTAAGCGGCACTGTTTGTGTAAGTAGTCAACGATCCTGTATGGCGGGCAATTTCAGACATTCCCAATTGATTAATAACCTTAAACCCATGCCGAAGAGCTGCGATGCTAAGAAAAGATGCAGTGCCATCCTCAAGCCATTACTCTAGGCCTTCCCTTTTCCTAACAAAATCAACATCTGCAATCGATGCAGCTACAGTTCCTCCGCCAAAGTATGACTTTTGTAGCTTTTGCCCTGCATCAACTCGAACTATAAGTGCTCCAAGCCCTGTTGGATAGCCAAATATCTTATAGAATGAGAGAGCAACAAAATCCATAGGAAATTTTGATAAATCTGGCGGTTGAGTCCCACAGTCTTTTGCTGCATCAAGAAGAACCATCCAGCGTCCCCTACAAGTAGCTGCTAACTCCATTCCGTCCACATGTCTACCTTCTTGGATCATCTTTACCAAGTTGAGGTCAAATTTTACTCCCGAAAAATTGCATTCTAATGGAAATGCGAATAAGTGATATACATCTCTATTTGAAATTTCATCCTGACATGTCTGCTTAAGATGCCTCTGTCTGCTGCGAAATTTGAATTTTGGAAATCCATTGGAACCAATTTCAGATTCTTGATTTCTGGAATCCCATTTCATGTCTTCGATATCTACAGAAATGGCAGTAGCACCTTTATTGAGAGCATATTCTCGAATCCCAAGCACACTATTATTCGCAGGTTGATTGCTGTCTTTTGATTTCATTCTAATCAGCTCATCCTTTAGCTGGCGTATTTGATCCCGCAATAAATTGACATCATTCTCTGTTTCCTTATTCACAATAGCTTTGTTCCGTATGGCTTTAGCACGCTGGGTAAATCGTGATGTGCTCAATGTTTCACTCCTACAACTGCCTGCTGGTGATATTGCACGAACCATGGTCAACTTGGCATTCCCACCAAGAGATTCTTGCAACAAAAATGTCAACCGGCAATCACTATATGGAATATGCCTCTGCTTTCCTGTTTGTGAAACAGCTGCCAATAGCGTGGCCCGATTTGAATCCCTAATCTGACCCCGACCTAAGGAATGTGATGACGGATCTACCAATTCATCCCCTGTGGAAAGCACTGCAATCGTGGGTCTTGGATAAACCTTGACCGGAACTACACCAATTGTGGCCAACAGTCCAATTTCTGCAGCACCAATTTTTTTACCAGATCTTAGTACAATTGCCCCTTTTTCATTGTCATATCCCACGGGACGAATGTCACGGCCTTTATACACTTCAGTCAATGCTCTTACTCTCTTCATTCCTTCAGGATTTTGCTCTATTTGTTGTGTATTTTCTACTTGCACTATGGCATATGCACCCTCTGGCACTGGTCCTCCAATTGTTATGTAAGCCACTATACCAGGACTAACAGTAACACCTTCTACATAATTTCCTGCTCTTGATTCGGCTATAACTGGATAATCACTAGGTCCATCTGCCGAGACTACAGCAAAACCATCTTGAGTGCGTGTGATATCATTCTCAGGCAACATGTATACGACTGTCTCCACTTGCGTATCAATTTGACAATTACTGTCCATCAACATAATATTCTTCACCACTTCCTCCTGTGGCTGGGTAGAAACCGAATCTTCTACCTGGCTACTGATCTATTTTTCAAACTCCTCATGCAAGTTCCTGGTAACTGTACCAGCCGATCTCGTCATTTCTTGGAGCATAGTGATCATTCCTTCCTCCTCTCTTATTTCTTTGATTCATAAATTGATCAAATGTCCATAATTCTCTCATATCAGGAGGGAGAGTGGTATACTCCAAATAGGCCTGTCTAGCTTCATCTCCAAAAGAAGCAGCTGGAGCAGCATGTGGTTGTTCTTCTCTTGGTGTAAAGGTGGGAAAAAGAGGCCTAGAGGCGGATCCTCCACTGTGTTGATGATTTTGATTTTGAGTGGCTTGCTGATCCATTTTTGCTAATAAGTGTGACATCATATCAAGCATGGTATCGAATTTCCTTTCAGTGCTTGCATCCCTATCATCTTCCGCCATATTTTGAACTGTTTGCCGGTATCTCTTTCTCTCAATACTTCTGATGTTTGACTGATCACAGGATGGCAGGATGATGGCTCTGATACCACTGTAATATCCCTTGGTCTTATAGGTCTAAAATGTGCTTGTAAGACACAAGGAATATTGTCAAATACTTCGTGTGCAACCTTCCAACTTGTCGGTCTAATGATATCAGTCTGATATGTACTGACCCTTATTGAATTTGGCCTTTAATTTTCAGTTTCGGCTCTTAGGAATTCCGTCAAACACTTGTTTTACAAAGCCTGAACTTATTGATTGATGATTCTTTTGGTATTTTAAAGGAAAATGCATTCAATAGACTCCAAAGAACATATGGGAAGGACTGAATTGAAATGAGTATGTAATGCAAATTATATATATATATATATAATGCAACTCTATAGCTGATATGCAACTACAGCCAAGGCATTAATGCAAACACTTGGCAAGCAACCTACCCACACAAATAAACACCTACAGCAAGAAGGTATGTTTTGCAAAACAATTCAATACAACCCCAAAACTCTTTTATTGCAGCCGTCCGACTGATTATATTGATTTGGAATGTATAGGCATTATCACAAATGGTTGGCATGCAAATTTATTATCCCTTTTTGACACATGAAGAACAGATGATATTATGATTTGTAATGATAGTTACAGCAATGTTTGAATATGCAAACCCTCATAACATATATGTCACTCATACATTCATCTAACTTTTACAATCAAATATAGAAGAACCTGGAATAATGCAACTGATGTTTGACTGAATGCTTCTGATGCAATGATGAAACTGGGCTGAACTGGAAGTGCCAAATGAAGCCGTACCTCTGCTGCTATATCAGGCCGCACAGTACGGACAAGTGCGACTTTTGCCAGAAATAAATACTTCACAAAAAGTGCCGAAAATGGCATCAACTTGGTCACCTATATGTAAGGGATGCCTCAGCAAAGTCTTAGATTTTTCCAGCCACCTGAGTCTCAGCTGTGAACAAAAGTGTGGGTTCACCCTGAAATTCGAACCCCACTTGGAATGACCTCAAAATTCACTGAAATGATCTCCAAGTAATAGCAAAGCGTTCCTCCCGGTGAGTAGATGAATAATCAATGTTCCAACCACTGAAAACACAAACCCTCAGACAAATGTCTGAGTACCAAGTAAGCCCAACTTGAAGTAGCTGAATACCACTTCCAAAGTGCAACCCTTCAGATGATCTTTCACACCCTCAGTTATGCAATCACTTGAGAGGTATCGTTCTCAAGGATTAGACTGAAAATTTGCAGACTATCAAGCCTTACAAATGCTCAAGAAGATTCAAATGATCAAAATAAACTGGATGTCAAATACTAGACCCATAGGGTCTATTTATGCACTTTTCGGAACTTCCAAGAGTTTCCGTAATACATCATACAAAACTTGTTATATTTTTTAAATAAAAAGTAATTTTATGAAAATAAAAATAAAAGTGCATTTTAAAATTAAAATATAACAATTTGGCCTCCATAATAAAATATACTATCTCCCGGATCATCGTGAGCCATTGAATCGCCAACATGACCCTCTCACCACCTTCATCTGCCTACGAGAGTCAGGAATAGGCAAATCCTCATAGAATGTCACGCTAAACGATGTTAGCCAAAATGGGGACATGACATGGTTGCCTTTTCACAGAGCTGTGTTAGCCACTGATAATTTGCAGACAAAGGGATGGATAAGACTCAACAGGTGTTCTAATTTCTGTAAGCAATTGGAAACAACAGAACACCTCTTCATCCATTTCCCCTGGCTATTTTCATTTGGAGCCCTGATATGTTAGGTCTCTCCAAATTAAATAGAGGGTTTTTCATCTATACAGTTCTTAAATGGGATGGAAAACATGTACAAATGGAAATCCTGAAAGTTCTAATCCAACTTGATCCTACTTTTATTCTATGGAACATATGGAAGGAGAGAAAATTGAGAGTCTTTGAGATCAAATCCGTCATTCTAGAGCATATGCCGAAGGATATTAAAATTCAAATCAGGTCTGCCGCTCACATTCTCCTAAAAGGAAAAACAACTATTTTCAACTCAGAAAGTATGCTTGATTGTCAAATTGCTAAGGTTTGGAATATCATCATCGTTTTCATGCCTGCTATCTGATAATTCACCCCAAGTTGAGATGGGAATTGCCAGCTAAAGGATATTTCTAACTGAATTTTGATGAAGCTTCCAAGTCGAATCTGGGAACATCTGCCATCGGAGTTATGGGGGGTCACAAGGGCTAATTCATCCCAAGATACTCTTTGTTCATTGGCCACCAAAGAAAGAATTATGCTGAACTCATTGCCATACATATGGGTTAGCAACAAGCCAGTAGCAAGGGGATCCTGAAACTTGTAATTGAAGGAGCTCTAAAATTTTCATTGATTTCATCCATAAGCATTGGTTATTTAAGGGCAATCTACCAATTCAAGCTCATTGGCAATGGAAACGTATAGCCAGCCGGATAATTCAGGACATTAACTGGCTGGCTAAGGTTGATTTCCAACATCGACCCCATCATCAAAATAAAGTTGCTGATGCTATAGCTAATCATGCTTTTTCAAATCTTGCTAATCAAGAACATTGCTTGGACAGGTATGCTTACACAATACCTCAACAAATAAAATGCAGGGTAGACTTAGAGTAAGCTACCCACCACACTTGCAAATAATATGCTTTTACAGTAGTAGGTTGTATCATTTAAAGTCCGTCAATGATAAAATGAGGACCACCTTTTCACATATTGGCTTTCAAAGAGCCATATGCATATGTCAAATCATCTTTAGTGTTGTAATTAAGACCCTTTCCCACAATTTCACTCATCCTATTATCTCTAGACCCACTTTTCACCCACTTTATTCTCACTAATAGTGATGTCAATTATTGGATCAAATTATCGAGCTTTTCTTTCCTAATTCCTTTTGCTTTTAGCCATTGGATATTTTCTCCCCATGAATTGCCTGGTACATGCACTTATTTCCACTATGGCATCCTTTCACATCCTGAACCTAATCTGGTATTTTCATCTTTCATCTCTTACCTGCACTATTACCCTTTGCATCTCTACATTCTTTTTTTTTATTCTGAGTCCTGTTTTTAAGTAAAAATTCTAGAATGGGCCCCCTACCTTTAGTGGCAGCTCTAACATGCAACACAAAGCATATTGCCACATTTTCAAAAGTCATTCTATAACTAATGCAGCTGATTGTGATCCCTGCATGTGGCAACAATGGCGAGGCTCAAGACATAGGGATTGGGGTTGACAGAAATCCTTTGAAAACTATAAAAAACCAGTGGCGGATCATGTAAACAACAATAGTAGTATGGAGAACGAGAAAATCAATGGCTGCCTTATCTGTTCCTTTGTCCCTTCCTAGCCCAAACAATGCCAATCCCTATGATATTTTGTTTTGATTCTTGTGGGCTATGGGACCTATGGTCCAAGCACTTTAAAGCATCACCAACGTGGTTGGACATTTGGATATTGCATGTGATCCGTCCAATATGCAGATGATTTTGGACAAGGCAATTCACATCCAAAATTTTGTGGAAGAAAAGTGGCCATAACATAACACCCTCGAGACCTATGTCAGTAAAGGGTGGCTAGAATGTAACACCCTCGAGATGCATGAGCAGTGGATGCCCACTCCAATTCTTCATCTGTTACTTCTGCCCTGCAGTGTGTGTTGGAGTCCCTATGCATCATTGAACAAGCTTTTAGATGCCATTATTTGTTGCTTCAGTCATCCATGTGTGAGAAACCTCGGTTGCAGATGAGGACAATGCTACCAACGAGATTGCATCCCTACAGAGTCAGTTGGAGGATCAACATGGCCGCTTTCAAGATCAACTCACCCAAAAAAATCAGTTCACGTAGGCCCAAACACAAAGTGATTGATTATAAGAAAGTTGTCACCGAACTAAAAGGCAAGTTACAAGTAGCTAAGAAAGAGACCACCCAAGTGAGGGGCAAGTTGTAGGAAGTTGTGCGGATGGTAAAGGGTTAACGTGAGCATGAATTTGTGGCAGCCAAGCATCTACCAGAATGCACCATTGAGGTCTATGTCCTCCAAGCTGAACTTCAACAGCTGAAGTTAGAGCGGGCAGCCTCTTATTGATCCCTCCTAATTGGATCAGGAATACCTCCCAAGGACATCTTCTTCCCCTCTTCCATTTTCTTGAGTTAATTTTGTATAGTTATTGTCGGATGGACTCCAACTTATCTAAAAGGGAGGATAATGTAGCATGTCATTATGAATAAATGTAATTGTTTTGTAGCTGGTCATGTTATGTTAATATTTTGTAATTTAACAACTCTATGTTCAGTTGTGTTAATCAACAACTGTTGGGTCTTGGAATTCAAATAGCATGTCACATGTTAATCGACATCTTGTGGAGCCTGACCCATGGTATCTCACCCATGACACCTTGCAGACACCATAACTTTCTCATACAGACTCAAAATTGAGTGTTGTTTTGTATTTTAAAATCATATAATTTTTCTAGAGGAAATGATGGTTTCATTAAAACATATGATTGCAGTCTCTTGCCTATCACACCATGTTGAAGCTGATTTTGTGGTCTCACCCAAGACACCATGCAGAAATTGATTTGTGGTCATTTGCCTGAGACACCAATACACATGTCACATGTTGATCCTTTGACACAGGTCATGATATGAAATTGGACATGTAGCTCATTTCATCCATTTGTAGTTGTCTAGGATGAGTTTCAGCTCAATGCCAACAATCTTGTAATGGTTGGAATGTGAATCATTTTACGTTCCGCATCAGTTATTATTCTCTCTAGTAATGGATTAAAAATATGAAGATAAATATTCAATCTGCATTAGAGATAGGGGATTTTGGAATTAGGAAGAGAAGTTGGAAAAGTGAGGGAAGCTTGCAAGGGAGTGAGTGCAACTTGCAAGAGACACTGCCAAGAAGTCCAGAAGTCGAGGGGTGTAGAGTTTGCGTTTGTAATTATGGCAATAATCATTCTACAATGGCAGCATTGAGGTGGAGTGGAATGGAGTGAGTTGTTCACTTTTATGTTCAACCTTAAATTTGATGTCATTTGACTGTCACGGGGCAATTTCAACCTTAATTGTGACGTCCGTTTGATCATCACTTAGAAGTTTTTTATTTTGCTTGGAAAAGCCAATAGAAAAAGCGTAATATCTTGGCTATACAGTGGAGTTCAGAGCCTATTTGTTTTTCCTCGGAAAGAATGTTTGGAGCCCAACATATTGGTGTAGCTAGATGGATGCTATTTATCAACAGCCAGTGGGAAAGTAGAAGAGAAGGTAATGAATCTATTAATCAATGCGGTATATGAAAAATTCAAGATAAAAACCTTAATATTGGTATCTCTGGGTGTATTTCAGATAGATGTATTTAAGATATCTGTACTAGTTCAAGTTTGAGAGCAGAGTGTGTCTATAAAATTTTTGCCAAATACTTGATGTATTGAGTTTTAAAAAGGATGAAGAATGTCATATTTTCCATTTTGATTATTTTCCTTTTTTTGTTTCCATTTTGTGCCCATGCACCCTATTTGGCTGATTAGTTAATGTTGAAAAGATGAAAAGAACATTGGGTAAATTTAAAACATGCCGGAATAATCTGAAACTGGAGGTCGCTAAGGTGAATGAAGAACCTCAGCCAAAATTGCCTTTGGCATGTGGTGATGTTGAGACTGAAGCCTAAGCTTCCTTCTCACCCTTCAAGAACCCTAAGCTTCTTACACCTACATTGTCTTCTTCCTCCTGCATAATGAACATGGAAACCCCACCAGTAAAATTGAAGCAACTAGATATACTCGCCAATTGGTATGCACATGTACTTCAAGAAAATCAGGCTATTGTTCCTTCAATTATGGACTTCCTCAAACTCTCCAATGCTTCCTATGAAGAAAAGTTGTATCATTTTTCAGTCTATAGCATGTTATTTATTTTTGTGTTCAGTGAAACAAGGTCGATGGTATATCAATATGTAGTAAGGCAATATGGTCTATTAAACACACAAGTTTTGCTATGACACCATGTAATGGCAATATGTTGTAGTTTTATTGGATATGCTAGTTAAATCAAATAGACATTGTATGCAGGAAATAACAGGGATTCGTAAGTTACATTTCTGTGTAACATCAAGGTAGATATGTCTTTATTATCTTGTTTTTGTTAGCAGCAAGAATACTTTATTAGCTTGCTTTTGTTAGAAGAAACCAGACTTTATTCTGCTGAAGATATATTTCTGCTTTTTGACAAGGCCTCTTTTATTATAATTCCAAAATAATATGTTAATTTTTACGATCTCAAAAAATGTGAATGGATGAAAATAAGTAGTGATGAACAGAAACGAGTCAGAGGAGGATAAAAAAATGAACCAGCACAATTTATAAAGATCAAACTATAAATAGGTTAAGTGATCTGCACCACGTGGCCCTGGATGCTGGTGCGGTGGATAACCTTGTACTTGGCAGAAAGTTACAGGTTGTAAAATACACAAAGGTAAACTAAACAACATTAAACCAATTACACATTCAAAAGCAAAAGTATTTTGTAGAATGGTATAACTTCTCTTCAATATGTAGAATAGGGAAAAATACAGATGTATACAAGATTTAATACGACTAGGAATGCAAGTTCCTCTGATCATAAGGGGAAATGCTTCTAGTCTATTCTCCTAAACTAAAAAGCATGACGAGTTATAGGTGTGTGTGAATGCTAGATACTGTAGCCATGCTAACAATCTCCTATATGGTCTCTCTGTGTGTTCTTTTGTCTCTGATCCCTTATGGGTTAGACAAATACAATATATACATCATTGCAAGAAGGCTGTTACAATAGATGACAATTACAAAAGAGATGTTTGTTCATTTTCTGGCTGAGTGACGGTTGGTCTTCGTGCAAGTGTGGCTGTTGGAATTCCAGTTGTGCAATTTCACTAACAAGTTCTTTGGCATGGTGCCAACTTGGAAAGTGCCACCGGCATGCCATGTGGCATAAGGGATCTGACACGAGGATGTTGAGTCTGGATGTTCCTGTGTGATATCACATACCTGCTCGGTATGCTGTTTGATGTTATGGTAATGTCTAGAGGTGCTGCAAGGCGAGACAAGTGGAGTGCAGAGCTGTAGGTGAGTGCCAAGTGTTGCAGGTGGATGCACAACACGCGGAGTTCATTTGCACTTGAACAATGTTAGAATGTTGCACAACAAGTTGCAAGGTTCTGTGGTAACTTGCTTGGATATTGCGAGGTTGCATGTGTGCCACAAGATGCTTCAAGTGATAGGATCACAAAGTCCTTAGTGTGCATACCCATGCAGAAGTTGTGTATGGATCATTAAGTTTATAAATATCAACATATGATATTATCTTAGTATAATTTAGTTAACATGGGTTGATGATTTGATACAGTTATGGAATTCTATGAATATATATAGGAGTGAACCCTAAATTGTAAAGGGGGTGAGAACCAAAAGTCTTGAATGCGTTTGGTGTTTTGTGTTTATTGTAGCATTTGCACTATATGAGTATTTTATTGTGATTAAGACCCTAAGCCATGGTGTTATTTTATTCATCTTAGGCGATTCAACAAAAAATCAATTAAATATCAATGTATATTTTACAATCTTATGAAGCTCTTGTTTATGTGCATCTTGTGTTTAGTTGGTTCATCCTGTAGGACTATGCTCATAATTGATTTAGACAATGATTAGAATAAGGGTAAGGAATTGCACATTAAATAAATGAGGTGATTATATGAGTTATTTGTCTTATGCTCTTGACCAATTAAAAGTCAATTCATAAAAGTAGGGTTTAGTTAGCAATATCTTAGTAATCAATTTATCACAAAACAACTTCACACTCAAACTCCCTAGCATACATTCTCAATCTAAACAATGCAAACAAATTCCTGCATGAATGGATAAAGACCAATTACCAAGCAAATAAAGACTAAGTATGTTTTTATTCCCATAATGCTAGATAGATCAACAAATCCATGAACCAAGTTGGAACTAAATTAGAGAACCTAGATTGAATCAGGATGAAATTCTATTGTAGTGCAAAAAACACTACACAGTAAGGCCATGCCTTAGTCATTTTCATAGATCAGTGGGCAAAACGTAAAATTAAGACTAAAGCCTTAGGCTAAAGTTTGTTGCCGAAGTTGTAGCCCATTGTGGTAGAATGCTGCCCAATGGCACAATAGGATGTACATTGCCACTGTTGATTGGGCAAGGAGGTGTCATTGGCTATTAATCTCATCGATGATCAAACGAAGCAGAATGATCCAATCCAAATTAGTGGAAAGGACAAAGTGGTGGTACCCACAACTATGTCCTCAATGGATGACTTAGATGTTAGTCTTGTTGAGTATAAGCATTGACCAGTGGCATAGATTCAGGATTTAGTCATCATGGTGCCAGGGATTCACAACACCATTGGAGGAAAAGAGAGAAGCAAAGGGACCACCTAGCCACTGAGCCAACCAAGAAACAACCAACCCTGCCAATTTCTATGATGGGCTAAGTGACACGATGATGATTCCTTCAAATTTGACGGCTGGCATTATCTCAAAGTCATCAAATTGTGAAATCATTGGCCACTGCGATTGAAGACTTCATTCATTTGATTATTTAGCTCACTTATGGAATTTAATGTCCCTAAATTGGGACAATGATAAAAAAAAGAGGGTTTTCCAACAAACCGTTAACAAATCCAAACAAAACTGAATTCTGAAAATTTAAAATCAGCCAACCCTAGGGCTGTATATGCATTACCAAACTGAAAATCTCACAATTCCAAATGTTCAAAAATAAATATAAAAATACCTTATGAGATTTAGCCCACAATGGCTCACACTGAATGAGGAAAAGAAGCTGAATTGATGTGTTCACCCCTCCAAACTGCCAACGCCCCAAAGCTGATTTTAATATCCTTTTCATGTCACCCAATGCACCACAAAAAACTCTCTACAACTGAAAATAAATTGTAGACAAATTCCAGCATGCATATTATGTCAAAATTGGCCAATGTTAGGGCCTAGAACATGATCAATTTTTCCCACAACCAAGTCGCCACATATAGGACTAAATATCATGTAATAACTTCAAAAATCAGACTTGTATTCATGCCAAAACCCGCTGGAAAAATATTATAAAATTCATAAATATCAATAATAATTGATGGCCTCCTGTTTAGGGCCAAACAAGGCACCGTAAACTCTTACACACCCTTCACAAGTGAATCACCCCACTTTGAAAATAACGGTAGAATTTTCAGAATGAAACCCTTGCCTTTCCCTTCCAAATTCCTTCAAACCCTCATGATTAATTGCCACAAAAAATCAGAAATAATATAACAATTTGTACCTTGTCAAGCGGAGTCTAAAAACTCTCCGAAGATGCTCAATTTCTCCCCCAACTGATTTGCCCTACCTCAAAAAATATAGGAAATAAATCAGATTATTTTACTCACTAAAATTCCTCAAAATAGCCTCCAAAAGACTCCTAGGGCAAGTCGTCCAAGCTGGAAAATTAGTATAAAATATTTGCAATATTTTATACTCCGTGAACACTCCAAATCAACCTCAAAATCCTCAAGATCAACCCTCCAATCAAGTCGCCATAGCTAGATAATTAAATAGAATGTTATGCAACCTTCATTGACTTCAACGACCCCTCCAAATGGCTCGCTCAACTCTCTAGGCAAGTCGCCACACCTTGGAATGATCTTTCGTACCACAAACAAGCTCCCAAGGTAATTCGCCACTCTCCAAGACCTGTAAAATAACCAAAACCAGCGTCTGATAGGGTTTGCAATATTTTCTCAATAAAGGTGGTATCCAAAAACACCTTTGTAGATCCACTTGCATGTACACTTGCAATTTTCAAGCTCAGTTATAGCCCTTGAATAGAGTTGCCCAAGTAGAAGGAATGGAGGTCTTCGCCTCCAAACCCTTGACACTTTTTGAAAGTTTTTGTCATCAAGATGTAGTAATCAAGCTTGACATACTTGATCAAAATTTTTAATTCAGTATTCAACATAAACATTCACAAGATCCCTTCTTTGCTTTTATAACCAACCTCCAAGGGTGGTGCCCAAGTTGGAGGGTTGTATCTTTTTAAAACATAAGCATTTCATGTTTTAAAACTCATTTTTTTTTAAGGTTTAGGGTCCCATGACCCTAACTTAAGTGAACATAAGATTAAAAGTACATTTTTGCAAACTCAACTGAAAATTAGAACACTTAAGTACTTTTTAGCTTTTTGTTCATAGATTAGCCCCCCTCCATGTTCCTTTTTCTGCCTTCCCTTAGCTTTGTGGGAACAACCAAGCTAAGGACAACATAAGCAAACTATGCCAAAAAGGGGGACATTACAGTCCTCCCCACCCAAAATTGCTTGTCCTCAAGCAATTGCAAAAGCCATGGGCTGTCCCCACATCCTTCATAATGCATCTTTTCACTGAAATGACCTTCCATTGTAAAGAACCTTCAAATTGAACATCCCATTTGCTAAACACATACCTTGTCAGCTGCCCCCATAGGTTCAAGATGTCATAATCATCTCCCAAGAATTCTTCAGAACCGGAAAGGACTAAGACATGCCATGCTTGATTGCTTTTGATATAGTATCCCAAAGTGAATGATGTGCCTTCATAAAAAGTATTCACAATTCTATAATTAATCATTAAGGCCTCTTCATACAACATAACTTGAATGATGAAAGTGCATAGGCACAACCTTTCTTGAGTGTCTTCTACCATTCCCTTTATGCATAGGAAAGATGTAATTTTGATCAAACAAAAGCCTATGCCAACTCTCAACATGGAATTGTACCTTCCAAATGTGATTAAACCAAAAGTATGCATTCTCATACACATTTCCAGAATGCAACCTTGGCTGGAATTTACCAATAAAATCAGATTTTTGGCCTCTTATATACTGCTGTAATTGACCCTCAAAATCAGATTTTACTATGTGACCATTTTCAAAATGCATCTTGGCACCAAATTACCCCGATGTAGGCTGTAATATGACAAAAAAATGCCAATTTTTCCCTCCATGTGGCTGAACTTGTTTTTCAAACTCAAGAAATTTGCATAGTTCCACGGAGTTTCCTAACAGGGGGGGACGAGGGGCCTAAGTTTGGTGACGGTAGGGGGACGGCAGCAGGGGGGAGGCGGGGGAGCTGTGCAAATACATATAGTACTTGAAAAAATAATTATAAAAAGATGTGTGGAGTGGAATTTCTTTACTCCTTTGGAACATGTGGAAAGAGAGAAATTATAGAATATTTTGTCAAAATAGCAGAGAAGGAATATATGTTTGGGAAAAAATAAAAAGCAATTTGATAGAGAGCCTCAAACATAAGATCTCTTTACCTGATCAACCCTCTCAAGTATGGGAGCATATCTTCCAGCAGCTATCTTTGGATCCTAGGGAAGCCACCATGCCTCGCTTCCACATGAATAAGGAAAAGATAGCTGTTCAAGCTACTCTAGTGCACGAAGGAACAACTTATGATGGGGTGATAAATATAGATGGAGCTTCTAGGGGTAATCCTGGCAAAGCAGCCATGGGAGGGATTAGACGTAATAGAGATGGAGAAATTCACTTCCTATTTGCAGAAAACTTGGGAACCTCTACCAATAACATGGCTGAAATTAAAGCTATCCGTAGAGGAATAAAGGAGGCTATTAAAATAGGATGGCAAAAGATCAAAATCCAATCGGATTCCAGAATCATGATAAACTTATTGAGTGATTCTAGGAATGGTCATCCTCCGCAGTGGATAATTGCTAAGGAAGTTTGTGAAATAAGAAATCTTCAGCAAAAGGTTCAAGAAATTCAGTTTACCCACATCCCCAGACATAATAACAAAGTTGGTGATGGACTAACAAATTGGGCTCTTGACAACAAGGATATCTTCTGTTATGGGCCACCTCCTCTATGGTGGTCAACTAAGATTCAAGAAGAAATTAGGAAAATCACAAACCTTGACTCTTCTCAATGAATATTCATATTGTCATTTTTGTTTATAGTGCTAGAGATATGGCTAATAGCTTCCATGCCTGGCATGGTCGAGTATGTAATTCAACATTTATTTCAATATAATGGGTAATTTTATAAAAAAAAAAGATGTATAAAGAATAAGTATATTGCATTGAACATTAGCAATTTAACATTGTGATTTAATCATTTAAGTTTCAAGCTTGATCCATTGAACCAATGAACATTGAACAATAAACATTGAATTTTCAAAATTTCATAATGATGATTCATGATTACAATCAAGTATCAACAATGTTCAAAAACAAAATACTAAAATAGTGAAATACGAAATACTAAATACAAATAACTCAATGAGTCAATGGCTAATCATCCCCAAAGTCGAACTCCTCATCACTAGAACTGCTGGACTCCACACGCTCAAGCTCCTCCAAACTAATATCAACCAACGTTGTCTGTGTAGCATCATCATCAATCTGTGTTGGCTCCTCTGGCTTTACATCCCATTTGGCTGCTGGACTCTCCTTTTACGCAAGTGTGTTGCGGTCAATGAGACACAAGACACTATGTACAGCCACAAGCTTCTCTCCCTGCTTAGAGGTAAGTTTGTTCCTCTTCATGGATTGGATCCAGCTATAAATAGACAGTTCCTCTTAGCAACAGAAGAACTAGAAACCTGGGACAACAAACGAATGGCTAGATCGGTAGTCAAAGAACAAGGCCCATGCAAAGTCCACCACAAAATTGGTTCCTCTTGTGCCATTGTCTTCCTATCTATTTCGGCCTCCTGTGAATATCCCCTAAGAGTGGCAAATTTTGTCCACTCAATACAAATGATGTTGGCCTATGTAGAATCATACATTTTCCAAATGGCCTTCATGAACCCTACCTTTACCTCAGCATCTTGTATAGGTGTAAGTCTACCAGGGCTTTGCACATACCACTTCGGATTCAATGCATAGGCAGCCATGTCCAAGGGGGTGTTGAGCTTCTCCCATCTGCTGTGAATGATCGGCTGAATATGCTTTGTGTAGAATTTAAGCATTTGATTTGAATTAAGATTTAAAAATTAAAAGCAATTAGGGTTAGGGTAGAAAGCACGAAAATAAAAATTAAAAAATTGCACTTAATGGCATACACCTGTGCGGGGGACGCCTGGGTGTTCCTTGAGGGGACGAGGGACTTCTGGACGTCCCAGAGTCCCCAAGACGTCCCCCTTTTGAAGGGGCGTCCCCTCTCAGAGGGAAACATCACAGGAACGGTAGAGGTGCATGGTGGAGGTGGCGGAACAGCCGGGGGACGTCCCCATCCTGGAAACGTGAGGTTTTTCAGGGGGGACGCGTCCCTGTGGAACATTGGAAATTTGAAACAAAAAATTTCAGACTTTTTACCATTTTTCCCCATTCTTTCTCTTGGCTGCCATGTGTAAGATAAATGGTTTTTGATGCCCCCAATGTTCCATAAGTGATCCCAGCTATGTTTATCCTTCTTTTGCAAGGATCTTCCTTTCTTGTCATTTGGACCCTTTGAACAACGGCTAATCACTTTCATCCTTTCAAAATTTAGGGGGTGTCCTCTTTTCCGTACAACATCACTAATTCCCCTTTTGAAAGGAGTAGGGTGCTGCCCCGAGCATGTATTGGGTTGCCCTTGGCAATCCATTCTCTCCTCATCTCTTTTAATAGAAATATGACAACAATGAGAATTTGCAAGGCTTACCAAATACTTTTCAGAAGGCTTCAAATCTGGATAAAGGAGCTGTGTTTTATGTCTAGGGACAGGCTTCTTTTCCACTCTCATACGCATGATACATCCTCCCAACATTTCATTGGCATTAGAAGGGGCATCTCCATCACTCAAACATTGCGAAACAACCTCCTTGCCTGCTATCTTGAATTTAAGTTCCATGGTTTGGTAGTTTTGTGTATATTCACCAAGTGAGTGCAACCATTGAATACCAAGGACCATATTGGTCTCCCCTATGCCTAACACATAAAAATCATCCTCAACCACATTTTTTTCAAAGTGAGTCTAAGCTTTGAAATCTTGGTTATACAAGGGATGGTGAATCCATCCACTACTGTGACTCTAAAACCCTTGAATTCCACTGATTCTAATCCACGTGATGTTACCAATCTTCTATCAATGAAATTGTGAGTTGCCCCACTATCAATAAGTATGGTAATAGGTGTACCCTTCAACGATCCCTTAACTCTAAAGGGATAATATCTAGGAGCCCTTGAAAGTGATGCCAAGGTGCCACTCAACTCCTCTTCTCCCTCCATCTCCAAAGTGTTCACCTCGTAGTTCGCTGTCCCAACTTCCCCCTCCTCATTTTCCTCTTCGGAAAGCAACTTGATGTAGTGAACCTGTCCCTTGCCACGACAATTGGGGCCCTTCTCCCAAGGGTCCTTGCATGTGAAGCAAAGACCTTTCCTTCTTAGTTCATTCCTCACATCAAAGCTACTACGTGGTAGCTCCTGCTGCCCCAAACCTGATTGGTTTTGTCTAATCGAAGGACCCACATGATTGGCCTTAGGTGACCCTGCAAAGCTACTATTGGGCTGCCCCAAACCGCCACATCTCTACTACCCATTAGGTGGGAAAAAGGTACTCTTTGGTTGTCCCAAAGGTGGAAATATGCCCCTTGGAGTAGACGACTCCAAATCGTAGGCCTTATGAATGGCCTCTCTCAGTAAAGGTGGATCAAAAGCCTTGACCAATCCCATTAGGGAGTCAACCAAACCCTTTATGAATAGTACCATCAATCTCCTATCTGAAATATCAGTCACCATTACTGAAAGTCTTTGAAACTTTGTGACGTAATCATCCACCGAGACCCTCTGCCTCTATTGAGCAAAATCATGGAAATTAAGCTCAGGATCCGCTCTATCGGACCTCTCAATTAACCTCCTGTTGAACTCCTCATAGGAGTGCTTGTGTTGATGCCCTGTGTGATCAAACCGTGATACCACCAATCGTGGGTTGCTCCCTCTAAATGCAAGGTGGCGAACTGAATAGCCTCTCCCTCTGCCATAGGTTGAAGTGAAAAGAAGGTATCCACCTTCTGAATCCATGTCCTAATTGAGCTCCTCTATGACCCATGAAATGTGGAGAGGGATAACTTCCCTAATGCATGTTGGAGATCTCCCTGGCTACCCCTCTACCTCTGACCGATCCTGGGCCCACTTTGTCCCCGTTTCCAAGCTAAAAACTCAAAAAAAGTCATAGCCACCCTCACTGTCGCAGACAAGGAGACATACTCATCCATCTCTCTCTAATTCCTCGCGTGGGTTGAGTAACCCCTCCCTGGCTGGTGCAGGCTCATCCCTCTGAACAAATGTAGGCTATGTGGGCCTATGTGTGGATGCCCCATTCCTCGAAGGGGGTGTATGTGCATTTGGCCTGCTCTCTAAGGCACTGCTATTTGCATTGAGTGGCTTCAAGCCACCCATCTCATTGAGGGAACAAATAAACCCCTCCATCACTGTTGTCATCTTCTCCTGAGTTTGAGAAACTTCTCAAACCTCTCCTCGGCCAATTTGTCTCTCCTCTCACCTTTTGTCTCATAGTGCTCCATGTCACCCATAGCTTGATCCTGCTCAAGCGAACCAACTGGTGGAAGCCCTGCTTCCCTCCTGCTACTCCTCAATTAATACTTAACCTCTTTGTTGCCACTCATGTATCAAACCCTTCACCCCACAGAATAGCCAAGATATGGCTCCGATACCACTGTAATGACCCCAAATTGGGACAATGATAAAAAAGAGGGTTTTCCAACAAACCTTTAACAGACGCAAACAAAACTGAATTCTGAAAATTTAAAACCAACCAACCCCAGGGCTGTATATGCATCATCAAATTGAAAATCTCACACTTCCAAATGTTCAAAAATAAATAGAAAAATACCTTATCAGATTTTGCCCACAATGGCTCACACTGAATGAGGAAAGGGAGCTGAATTAATGTGTTTACCCATCCAAACTGCCTACGCCCCAAAGCTGATTTTAATATCCTTTTCCTATCACCAAATCCACTTCAAAAAACCCTCTACAACTGAAGATAAAATGTAGACAAATTCCAGCATGCATATTATGTCAAAATTGGCCAATGTTAGGGCCTAAAACATGATCAATTTTTCCCACAACCAAGTTGCCACATATAGGACTAAATATCATGTAATAACTACAAAAATCAAACTTGTATTCATGCCAAAATCCGCTAGAAAAATATTATAAAATTCACAAATATCAATAATAATTGATAGCCTCTTGTTTAGGGCCAAACAAGGCACCCTAAACTCATGCACACCCTTCACAAGTGAGTCGCCCCACTTAGAAAATAAGGGCAGAATTTTCAGAATGAAACCCTTGCCTTTCCCTTCCAAATTCCTTCAAACCCTTACTATTAATTGCCACAAAAAATCAGAAATAATATAACAATTTGTACCTTGTCAAACGGAGTCTAAAAACCCTCCGAAGATGCTCAATTTCTCCCCCAACTGATTTGCCCTACCTCAGAAAATATAGGAAATGAATCAAATTATTTTACTCACCAAAAATTCTCAAAATGGCTTCTAAAAGTCTCCTAAGGCAAGTCGCCCAAGCTGGAAAATTAGTATAAATATTTGCAATATTTTATACTCCGCGAACACTCCAAATCAGCCTCAAAATCCTCAAGATCAACCCTCCAATCAAGTCGCCATAGCTGGAAAATTAAATAGAATGTTATGCAACCCTCCTTGGCTTCAACGACCCCTCCAAATGGCTCGCCCAACTCTCTAGGCAAGTCGCCACACCTTGGAATGATCTTCCGTACCACAAATAAGCTCCCAAGGTAATTCTCCACTCTCCAAGACCTGTAAAATTACCAAAACCAGCTTCCGATAGTGTTTGCAATTTTTCCTCAATTAAGGTGGTGTCCAAAAACACCTTTGTAGATCCACTTGCATGTACACATGCAATTTTCAAGCTCACTTATAGCCCTTGAATAGAGCTGCCCAAATAGAAAGAATGGAGGTTTTCGTTTCTAAACTCTTGACACTTCTTGAAGGTTTTCGTCGTCAAGATGTGGTAATCAATCTTGACATACTTGATCAAAAGTTCCAATTCAATGTTCAAAATAAACATTCACAAGATCCCTTCTTTGATTTTATAACCAACCTCCAAGGGTGGTGCCTAAGTTGGAGGGTTTTATCTTTTCAAAACATAAGCATTTCGTCTTTTTAAAACTCCCCTTTTTGAGTGTTTAGGTCCCATGACCCCAACTTAAGTGAACATAAGATTAAAAGTACCTTTTTACAAACTCAATTGAAAATTAGAACACTTAAGTACTTTTTAACTTTTTGTTCATAGATTAGCCCCCCTCCATGTTCCCTTTTCTTCCTTCCCTTAGCTTTGTGGGAACAACCAAGCTAAGGACAACAAAATTAAACTATGCCAAAAAGGGGGACATTACATGGAATGTCATGCAACAGTCAATGGGGTGCGATTAACCAGTGGAGTGGGCATTCAAGTGTGTAGAGACCACATAGGTGGCAACCATGCGAAGGAGCCTAACATCCCATTGAAAAACCTTCACTCCCACTTGCAGATTTGGTGGATTCAGAGGACCACTACAATTCGGAGTCTACGTGGCCTTGGTAGAGAGGAGAAGACAACATGACTGTCTCGTTAGTCAGACATTAATTCTCTCTTCTTCTCTATAAATGTAATAAGCTCAATTGACAAAAGGATCGGCAAAAATTTCCCATGCAGCCAAACTTTACCGTTCTGCAAATTGTGCAACAACAGCCTTATTAGTTTTATTAATTGTTATTTTCATGTCAAGAGACACCTTTGCAAGTATTTTGCCTTTGTGCAACTCTTTCAGTAGTAATAAAAGATATTGTGGTTTTGATACTTCCCTTTGTCTATGTTTGTTATTGATCCTCAACCCATTGTGGTGTTTAGTTTTGCCTCTTGTTGTGTATCTGTGTTGTGTTTTAGTTTCTGAAAGTAAACAAATAACAACTCCTTCGTGTTGAAACTTAAATTTAGGGTAGATTCTGATCATCCATCTTGGTGCATCACTACTCCCTTTCATTTTTTAGCATTGTTTGATTTATCTTTCTAGCTTTTTTCCCTTCACAAATCGTCAATTTGCACTAGGATAGATAAGGAGTCAGCCTTCTAATCTCGAAGGTTATATTACCGGCAAGTCCCACACAATAAGATTTCCCATTGTTATGCTCTATAGCTGGTGCTACATTTGGAACATATTTGAGCATCAACAATGTTTGGCATGTCTGGTTGAACCTAAACCACTTAAGTGTCTGGGTTATAATTATTATGATCAAAGTTTTGGTGATTACCTTGACAACCATTGTTCAAAATGCATTGATCTATAATCCCCTGGCGACTTTAATTACCAAGGTTCCAATAGCCTATGAGAAGGATACACACAAGGTCTGTATCGAAAGGTGATCCAAGCCAATGTTTGGTAGGAAACCAATAGTCATCTAAAACAAATAGGAGAGTAGGATCTAATGCAAGAGCTGCATCTCCAACTCGCACATCCTTATCTCTTTCACCTAGCAGAGGTCAGGTCCTTCATCCAGAAGGATTATGACTCATTCCCCCACCAAGGAATTATCCTTTTGTTACATGGGATAGTGGTAGCCCCTTGAACATTTAGGTTTGGAACAACATTTCAGGGTCTGCACTCAAAGCTCTTCCCCTTTTTTCTAGTGAAGGCCCAACCACCCCATAGATCACATACATGATGTGGCTAATCTATGTTTATCCACCACATTTGGGATACGGATGCGGCATTTAGGCTACTTGAAACTTCCTTCTAAAGTAAAGCATTGGAATGGGATAGGAGCTTGCCTCATGCATCCATAAGCACTTGGGATGAGCTAGGATATTCCTATATAATCAGTTTAAAGAAAGAGGAGACAATTTGTCTCTGGTTGAACAACTAACTACCATCAAGGGGGTGCCTATGGAGACCATTTCAGACTTCAACTTTAGGTTAAATAAGAATTGGCTTGAGGGAAGTACTTTGTGTATTTTCTAAAAGCTTTCAATCCAGATATTTTCGTAATGATTCAATCTATGGGAGCAACTACCCTTTCTGGAGCCTATGACGTTGCTATTCTAGCAAAGAACAACTTAATACAAGTAGGAAAGCTAGTCCCTAGACCTATTGTGCAACTATTCCCAAAGATTTACAACCCTATTCAACCTCCCACTCCTTTGCCTATTCTAGTCATGAATCCTTTACTTGAACCTTTTCAAGTGACCTCCCAATCCCAAATCTCAAAGGAATTAGATGAGGCAAAGAGTATGCTCAGAAATTTCTCAAGAATTAGGTGGCTATTAAGAGAACAATTTCAAACCCCCCATGGACCTTATTACTCCAATAATCAAGGCTATTACCCAAATTACAGACACAAATATACCCCAGCGGGGGATGAACCTCTAAAAGTCCAAGTTTCTGGGGACAAAATGGTTTCTTGTTGGTTTATCAGGATGGCACACCATTTTCACTGTCTCACAGTGGGCGGCATCTGAAGTGCTTCAAATCTTGAGGTATCAGATAAGATCATCTGTACATATGTATAGTTGTATAGTCTTTAGTTCTGTTTTGTGCTTTTCGTTTTCGTTTTTTGGAGCCTTTTTTTTTTGGTAGCATGACTCCATAGCCCAATAGCATACTTCAAGGCACTGGAGATTTTGGTTTCTACTCCCCTCAGTTGTTCCAAGTTTTCAACTGAAGGAAGTTCCCCAACTGGAGCCAGCTATTGTCCCCCAAAAATATCACTCATTTTTGGGACAACCTATGAACTATTTTGGTTCAACAGACCAAAAGTTTCTCTTCTTTTTTCGAAATTTGTTCTGAGCATTCAAATTCCTCATTTTTCAAGCTTCTCAGGAAATCTACGGACTCTGTAGGCTTGAATCTACGGACTCTGCAGGCCAAGTTCTACAGGCTTCACAGGTTGATTTCTACGGACTCTGCAGGAAAGAAGCAAGCTCTCAGCGCTTAGGCGATTTCAAGGTTGGTTTAACGACAAGGTTCAACCAAAATGTCCATCGGCAAGCTTCAAAGGAAAGATCGTACATTGAACCATTGAACCTTGAACCATCTTGGTTCAACGTCATCAACAAGAGTTAAGCGCATTTGTCAAGGTTCAAAGTTCAACTGCTTCAAGGTTCAACGGCTTCAAAACACTTATCAAAGATAAGAAGGCTTGAACCATTGAACCACTTTGGTTCAAAGGTTCAACGGGTTCAATGGTTCAACAGGTTCAACGACCAAATGGTTTAACGCGTTTGGTTCAAAAAAATCAAAAGGACTTAGCCAAATAAAAAGAATGAACCGATTGAACCGTTGAACCTTGAACCAAAAGGTTCAATGAGTTCACAGGTTCAAAGGTTCAACCAGTGCGATGAAGATTAAAGAGCGTAGAAAGAACAAGTGACGAACAAAGGATGAACCAATGAACCGATTGAACCTTGAACCGAAAGAGTTCAAAGTTCAATGGTTCACAGGTTCAAGCAGTTCAAGGGCGGCCTCAAGCAAAGAGAGAAGCAACATGGATGATTCCAAAGGCAAGTTCAAATGAAAGCAATGGTTCAACCAAGGAGCAGGAAAGCAATTGAACCAATAAAGTGATTGAAGCAATAAAGCGATTGAACCAAGGAGCCGAGAAGGCTGCCCGAACCGTTGAAACAGTTAACCAATGACGTCCTCATGGATGTCAAATTTAAGGTAATAAAATATCCGCTAAGTTTCAAATGTGGCACGGAACCTAAAAACAAACTCAGCGACCAGCTAAAGGAGCGGAGCCGAAAGAGCCGGCAAGCTAAGAATATAGCCCCAAGGGCTCAGATTCCAGGAAAAGACAAAACCAGAAAGGGGAAAAGATAGCCCGAGAGCTTAAATTCCAAGGAGAGACAAAGCTGGAAAAGACAAGTAGAAAGAGGGAAAAGCCCGAAATGTCTGCGCAAAAGTAATTTCAGTAGTTGGAACAATCCACTAAGCAGATATTTCAGCTTGCAAACATTGAAGGCGCGGCCTGTTGGTCTCCCTTGGAGTAAAGACAAAATGGACAGCTGCGCAGACGTCAAAGGGGACAGACCAGATGATCAAGACTCAGGAGAAGACATATTAGATGAATAGACACGCCATAGTTAAGGCAATGCACTGTTCCAGGCATGGTCCCTCCAGACAGAACTGAAAGGGCATTGAAGGTGTTGACTGCAGCATGGGCCGTCCCATGGGAGAGAGCGCCAAGCCTTGCTTGGTGGCTATATATTGTAAACTCTTTTATTGTTACAAAAGAGATCTTTTTGACCACAGAAGCAAAACTCTGCCCAAATTGAAAGGCGAATACTGAGACTTTGAGCTCAGATTGTATTTCATATTATTTTATCTGAATGAGAAAGCAAGTGATTCGCAGACTTTGTGTTGTATAGCTTGTATCATTTTAAGAGATTGTTTTTATGTCTGTCTTCTGAATGTGTTCTTATTTATTTAATTTAACAAGCAGAGCTAGTGGAAGTGATAAGGAAGGTGTCCTGAAACCAGTTACTTTCAGACTTTGTGCTGACATAATTGTTTTCAGTGTGTGTGTTTAGTTTTTTTATGTGTAAAAGACCTTGGGACGACTTTGTGCCCCCATTGTTCTTCGTATCTCACTCTTGAACAGTCAAGGTGGAGACTTTGTGCTACATCTTAGATTGTTGGTTACTCTGCACCTTTGGTTACCAGTCACTTGTTACCAGAAAGATTTATGTTGTTTGCAAGAACAAGCACTTCTGAAAGAAGAAAAGTGTCTTCTGTCGCTTCACCAGGATTTCTTCTACTATCTAGGAAGGGATCTGGTTCTTGGCTGAATGTTACTTCTGAGAGAAGAGAAGTACCTTCACCAATCACCCAAGATTTTTTCTCTGTCTGTGAGCATCATCTCTGAAAAAAAAGAGATGGATGGTTTATCCCACCCCTGTGTCTTACTTTCTGCTTATATATATATAGTATATAGCGCTGCATATTTAATAAGGAACCTCCCCTTGATGAGAGGAGAGATTTGTCCCCATTGGATGTGGTAAACCTGCAACTTTGGACGACCAATCTCTCTATGCTGTGGTGATAGGAACTATTTTGCTCACCAGTTAGCTGGTCGACAAAATATTCACCCAATAGTTTTCTACAACTTTGGACGACCAATCTCCCTATGCTGTGGTGATAGGAACTATTTTGCTCACCAGTTAGCTGGTTGGGCGAATATTTTGTCGACCAGCTAACTGGTGAGCAAAATAGTTCCTATCACCACCGCATAGGGAGATTGGTCGTCCAGGTGTGCAGTTTTACTACATCAACAGGGGACAAATCTCTTCTCTCATCAAGGGGAGGTTCTTTATTAAATATACGGAGGCTATATACTATATATATAAGCAGAAAGTAAGACACAGGGGTGGGATAAACCATCCATCTCTCTTTTTTCAGAGATGATGCTCACAGACAGAGGAGAAATCATGGGTGATTGGTGAAGGTACTTCTCTTCTTTCAGAAGTAACATTCAGCCAAGAGCCAGATCCCTTCTTGGATAGTAGAAATTCTGGTGAAATGACAGAAGGCACTTCTCTTCTTTCAGAAGTGCCTGTTTTTGCAAACAACAGGAATCTTTTTGGTAAGTAACTGGTAACCAAAAGTGCAGAGTAACCAGCAGCCTGAGATGTAGCGCAAAATCTCCACCTCGACTGCCCAAGAGTGAAATACGAAGAACAATGGGGGCACAAAGTTGTCCCAAGGTCCTTTACACAGAAACAGAAAGTAAACACACACTGAAAACAACTATGTCAGCACAAAGTCTAAAAGTAGCTGACTTCAGGACACCTTCCTTGTCACTTCCACTAATTATGCTTGTTAGATCGAATAAACAAGAATGCTCCTAGGAAATAGACATAAGAACAATTTCTTAAAATAGCACAAGCTATAACAACACAAAGTCGGCAAGTAACTTGCTTTCTCATTCAATCAAAGAAAAGACAGAAGAGCGACCCCAACCAACAATTTCAATTACTAAGCGGAGAACCCCTCTTTCTTTCCAGTCAAAGGACCCAATGATTGCCAAAAAAGTAAGTACATCGAACATTTCTGCACCTTCTACTTTAAATTCACAGACCAGTCCTCCCCCTCCCAAAAACCAAAAGGATGAACTCCCATCCCCTCTTCCAAGTCCATTTCAGTCATCTGACATAATTGATTATGTCAAGAAATCCAAAATTCAAATGACTGAATTTGAATTCCTGCAAGCCAATCCTGAGTAGTTAAACATTGGTGGAGAACTAAGTGTGGACCTATCTGAGGCAAAAATTGTGGTCACCCAAACGTCAGCGCTTGCAGCTCAAATTCTGTTTGAGCCTTTAGGTAGGGGTAATTACTTCTTGACCACAGAGGATGTTCATGTCTCAGCTGATGAAAGTCCCGTAGCTGGCAATACAGGATTTGATCAAACCAGGCATCAAAAGAATTGGTAGGGCGCAATACAAATGAAGAAAGATCTTCCATCTCCAATGAAGAGAAATCTGATAGAAGATCAACTTCTGATGATGCTTGGATCCTAGAATCTTATGGCAGCAATTCTTTAACCAATGCTAGAGCCGGGACTGTGTTGATATCTCCTCAAGGAGATATTTTTCTTTCATGCAAGTTACAGTTCAGCAACACCAACAACACAGCTGAATGTGAATCTCTTTTGCTCGGATTGAAGGCTGCTCAAGACCAAGATGTCAAACTCCTTCATACCAAAGGAGATGCTGAACCGATGGTTTGTTAGGGGTTTGATGCTGACAATCAAAACATGTGTTGGACTGAACCAGCAGAACAACAAGCTATGGTGGTGGACCATACTGCCGTACTCCAAAGTCAACAAAAGGAACTCTTCGCTAAAAGAGCAAGGAGTTATGGTTTTCAGTTTGAAGACCACGTCCTGCCATGGGGCAAGAAGAAGAAAGAGCCAAGAGGAAGACACAGAAAATTGGTTTCCTGGTGGAGAGTTCCATTCACCCGTCACTGTTTCTAGGGACAAAATGGTTTCCTGTTGGTTTATCAGGATGGCACACCATTTTCACTGTCTCATAGTGGGCGGCATCTGAAGCGCTTCAAATCTTGAGGCATCAAATAAGATCATCTGTACATATGTATATTTGTATAGTCTTAAGTTATGTTTTGTGCTTTTCGTTTTCGTTATTTGGAGCCTTTTTTTTTGGGTAGCATGACTCCATAGCCCAATGGCATACTTCAAGGCACTGGAGATTCTAGTTTCTACTCCCCTCAGCTGTTCCAAGTTTTCAACTGAAGGAAGTTCCTCCAACTGGAGCCAGCTGTTGTCCCCCAAAAATATCACTCATTTTTGGAACATTTGAACTATTTTGGTCCTACAGACCAAAATCCTCTCTTTCCCTTTCAAAAATTGTTCTGAGCATTCAGGGTCTTCATTTTTCAAAGCTTTCTCAGAAATCTACGGACTCTGCAGGCTTGAATCCATGGACTCTATAGGAAGAAATCTATGAACTCTGCAGGAAGAAATCTACGGACTCTGCAAGCTTAAAACTATAGACTCTGCAGGCTTAAAACTACAGACTCCGCAAGCTCATTTCTACAGACTATTTCAAGGATCGAGAGAAAACTATGAACTCAGTTCTATGGAATTCACAGGTTGATTTCTACGGACTTTGCAAGAAAGAAGCAAGCTCTAAGCACTTAGGCGATTTCAAGGTTGGTTCAACGACAAGGTTCAACCAAAATGTCCATCGGCAAGCTTCTAATCAAGGATCAAACCATTGAACCATTGAACCGTTGAACCTTGAACCATTTTGGGTTAACGGGTTCAATGGGTTCAAAAGTTCAACGTCATCAACAAGAGTTAAGCGCATTTGTCAAGGTTCAACGGCTTCAAAACACTTATCAAAGAGAAGAAGGCTTGAACCATTGAACCGTTGAACCATTGAACCACTTTGGTTCAAAGGTTCAATGGTTCAACAGGTTCAACGGCCATATGGTTCAACGCATTTGGTTCAAGAGAACAAAGGACTTAGCCACATAAAGGGATTGAACCGATTGAACCATTGAACCAAAGTTGGTTCAATCGGTCGGTTCAATCGGCAGGTTCAAGGGAGTGCCCCAGGGCCGAAGGAACAAATGCCCTTGCGAAGGGCAGGCAACATTGGTTCAAGGGTCGAAGCGACTGACCGAAAAGATAGAATTCCTTCGGATTTGTTCAAAGGCCGACAGGGAACATTTCCTTGTGACTTTTTGTCTGAAGGAAATGACTAGGTAAAAGAGGCCGAAAGAATTCTTTCGAAAGTATTTTCCGCGGGAAAATGACTAAGGCAAAAATCCTTCAGACATTTTGTCCGAAGGAATTCACCCGGGAAGAGAGCCCGAAGAAAGCGAAGGAAAAGCCCGACTGAAGAGAAAAGCCTGCGGAAAAACGCCTGATGGAAAAAGATAAAGCAGAGCGGAAGCCACCACGTGTCCATTATAAAGCAAAGCGAAAGCCGCCACGTGTCATCTTTCACAAGACTCTCAAAAGGTTTCTAAAGCTTCTATAAGTTAAGCTGAATACGTCACGTGTCCTGTTATGACTCAGCGGAACGTGACAAGTGTTTGCATCCGCGTTCCCCTTTTGAAGTTGCTCGGGCAAGACGTGTCGTGGATCCCATTTTCCGTAAATTTCTAATGAGTTTCATAATAGCAGAACTTGCCACTTGTCAAAGACGCAGAAAGGACCCCCCAAAGACTTAGACAAGAAGGGCTAGAAAGGACAAAGAAGCAACATGGACGATTCCAAAGGCAAGTTCAATTAAAGCGATGGTTCAATCAGAGAGCAAAGAAGCGCTTAAGCAGGGAAGCGATGGACCAAAAGAGACAAAATGAACCGATGAACCAATGAACTTTCAAATGGTTCATAGGTTCAAAGTTCAACACGGTTCAAGCAGCGAGCGACCATTGACGGTTCCGCGGACGTCAAATTTAAAGGAGGGAATATTCGTGGAAATTCAAATAGAGCGCGAAATTTAAAGAAAGAACCAAGTGACTGGCTGAAAGGGGGCCCAAAGACTCAAATTGCTACAGGGGAGAGAAGATCAATGCAAAAGACCAGAAATATCTTCAAAAGAGTTATTTCTAGTAAGTGAAACAGTGGATCAAGTAGAGTTCTGAGTGCACCAAATCAAACGACGCAAGCCTGTTTTTCTTCCATGAAGTAATGGCGAAGTGGACAGCTGCGCAGACATCAGAAAAAGGACCAGACAGTCCATACTAAGAAGAGACATATTAGAGGAATGAACACGCCATAGTTATGGCAATGCACTGTTCCCAGCATGGTCCCTCCAGACAGAACTGAAGGCGCATTGAAGGCGTTCACTGCAGCATGGGCCGTCCCATGGGAAAGAACGCCAAGCCTTGCATGGTTGCTATAAGATTGTAATTTCTCTCATTAGTAAAGGAGATCTTCTCGTTACCAGAAGCAAAACTCTGCCCAAATTGAAAGGCATTACTGAGACTTTGAGCTCAGATTGTTGTTCATATTTCTTTGATTGAATGAGAAAGCAAGTTACTTGCAGACTTTGTGCTGTTATAGCTTGTGCTATTTTAGGAAATTGTTCTTATGTCTGTTTCCTAGGAGCATTCTTGTTTATTCGATCTAACAAGCATAATTAGTGGAAGTGACAAGGAAGGTGTCTTGAAGTCGGCTACTTTCAGACTTTGTGCTGACATAGTTGTTTTCAGTGTGTGTTTACTTTATGTTTCTGTGTAAAGGACCTTGGGACGACTTTGTGCCCCCATTGTTCTTCGTATTTCACTCTTGGGCAGTCGAGGTGGAGACTTTGCACTACATCTCAAGCTGCTGGTTACTCAGCACTTTTGGTTACCAATTACTTACCAGAAAGATCCCTGTTGTTTGCAAGAACAAGCATTTCTGAAAAAAGAGAAGTGCCTTCTGTCATTTCACCAGGATTTCTACTATCCAGGAAGAGATTTGGCTTTTGGCTGAATGTTACTTCTGAAAGAAGAGAAATACCTTCACCAATCACCCAGAATTTCTCTTCTGTTTGTTAGCATCATCTCTGAAAAAAGAGAGATGAATGGTTTATCCCACCCCTGTGTCTTACTTTCTGCTTATATATATAGTATATAGCCTCCATATATTTAATAGGGAACCTTCCCTTGATGAGAGGAGAGATTTGTCCCCTGTTGATGTAGTAAAACTGCACACCTAGACGACCAATCTCCCTATGCTGTGGTGATAGGAACTATTTTGCTCACTAGTTAGCTGGTCGACAAAATATTCACCCAACATATCCAACATTGTCAGCCTACAAGACCCCATAATAAGCTGACTCACATGTCTCTGCTAGACCGAGCTAAAGAGGGGACATGACAGATTCCAGATAAAATCCTCCATAATCTAAATGGCTTAGGAGATTTCTATAGCTAAAAATAAATTGATATGTAAGCTCTATAGCTGATGCATGTTACGGCTGCTATGAGTGATACGAGTAATTTTCTTTTTATAACTATTTAAGGTTTTTTTTTAGAGTGATTATCTTAAGTTTTTTTTCCTGCATTTATTAAGTTTTTTCTTAGATTGATAGTCATATATCCTATTCTTTAAGCTTGATTTATAAATCATATTGGAGCAAAAAATCTAATATTTTGAGTTGCCTCAATTGTGAACTAAAGTACAATTTTGCATGTCAAGACAATCATTTCAAATTATGTCTTGCTTTTGTTTACCGATGTATAGAGACTATCTTTTACAGAATTGAATAACGGTTTTTTACAGCACCTCCAACAAGTAAGAAACTTGCTTATTTTGATGCCAGCTAAAAGACTATCTAAAATGTGTTTTTGATACAGTGTGGCCCAAGTGGAGTTGGGAAAACACAGCTTTTAAGGGCAGCGGTACATGATTTTGCCCAAAAAGGGGAGTTACGTGTTGTGTCATTTCTGAGCAATGAGTTGAAGACTTTGCATAAACTGCTAGAAGACCTAACACAACATTGGCAGCTTCGCTTTGTCATTCTGATTGATGATTTGATTTTAAAGGTGAAAAAAAGCAGTGTGTTTCCCTGTTTCTTTTTTATTTTCTCAATGGATGTGAACTTATTGAACTTAAATATGTAACACTATGATTTAATAACGTCCAACTATAAATTCCACATCTACTATCAGTTTATATAAGTGATTGCAGCTCAAGTATAATCATATTAGAGTTATCTCCCTCTCTCCTCCTGCTTGAAAATGAATTGAACAAAAGATGCTGAATATGGATAATAAATTTGGTAGCGATTTTACAGGTACCATTTCTATCTTTGATGGTAAATGTAGGAATGTTTTCTCATGCTCCATGAGTTACCATTCATAATTGTATGGAGGATATGGAGGAAATATAACAACTATGTATGGAATCTATTCATACCCAAAAAAACAACTATCGACTCACATTCATATAAAGAAACTGCAAAGGAAATATGTGGGATTTTATTACTTTGGAATAATATGTATGCAGTGGATTATTTTCTGTTTATCACAGGGCTCAGATACAAATGGAATGACTCTCGATTTCATTGTTGGGAAATAGTGTACGGTAGCGAGGACAGTTGGAAGGTGGTGCCACCTGACAATGATTGTTGATACACAACTTCTCTCCTTAATCAAAAGTGTTGTTTTTTTTCGGTTAAAGGTACCTATGGTTAAAATATCCTAGACCCAAATAGTTGGTGAATTGCCAATGCCCAGCGGAAGTGAAAACTGAGATTAAAGAGTGCAATAATCATGAAAACTGGAAATTCAGCACTAGGAAACCAAACATACACAATGCATAATAATTGAGCTTAGCAATAAAATGTAAGCTATCCACAGATTCCATCTTTTATCAGAGAGCTCATACAAATCTAAGACTTCTTCAATCAACCTTTGATCACCAGCAGGCAGCCATGATCCTGCAGCTAATCGGAGCAAAAGAAATGAAATAAGATGAAAGGAAGCTTCAGAGGACAGCTTTTAATCAGACCGTTATCCTCCTTATCTTAGGTTCTCTCTCACTATCTGTCTCACATTATCTTGAATTGATAAGCATCCAAGATGGCAACCAGAAGAAGGCATCCTATTCCAGAGGGAAAGGAGCAAGCAGCAAAATAAATTCCACACTCTTGATCATCTGACAGTCCTAAACAATCACACAACCAGATTTCATCTTGATAACTTGAGTTACCTACACAAGCTGAATTTCATGTCAAACTAATCTCTCATCAAGCCAAATATATAGAAATAGGTTCTATCTATTACATGCATATAAGAGTCTGAATAAGCTGGAAGACTGACAAAAGCTGCTGCCATTAGAGCATAGAATCAGCTTCAAAAAAGATGCCATAAAGTCTTACGTCAACAACTCTGGTCTTCAGATTAACAGTTATTTAAACTAAACAAGGTAAAAGGCCATAAGCCATCTAAACAGCAGGGCTATCATCATCCACATTCACAGTCTCAGCCGGAGCTGAAGCATCAGCATTGTATATATCTTAAGCATGAACTGTAGGATCAAGGACAGCATGCAGATTGGCACCCAAACCCATTGCAATGGCATTGAGACTTGCCTGAAGCTGCCTCATTTGGGACTAATACTCTTTGATCATTCCTCTAGTTTTACCATGATTCACTCTGTTTTTGGGATCGCAACCCTCTGGATAATTATTGGTCTTGAAGGATCTACCTCAAATTTCCACAAGAGAGATGAGATGGTAGTTATGTGCAATGTACTAGAAAAAAGAGAGCACCCACTGCCTCTTTTCACTCCCACAAATTTTTCACTCAATCCCAGCCTGAGAGAGAGAGACTTATCAGGGAATTGGCAGGCTGTCATCGAATTCCTTCCATTTCTGCTAATGTAATGGAGAAGAAGATGGCATTAACAGCCAAAAGTGAGGGCAGTTTAACCAACTTTACTCGCATCATATAAAACATTCAATATGGGAGAAAATCACGATCATCGAAGATTTAGAGACATGCAAGAACCCTTTTTGGGGGGGCTTCTCACGTATTAAAAAGGGTCCCATTAAGATTTGCACGCTTTTCCAATGAGTCATCTCCTTCGTTCTATGATATCTCAGCCATCCTCATCATACTTCATAATGACAATCTCAGTCGCTGGTCTTTCAAGGTTATCGCTGCTCTTTAAAGGTTATCTTCTCAGAAGATGCAATTTTGAAGTGAGGATGAGTCTAGGCAATCCTTAACCATGATGACTTGAAGGTCATTCATGTAAGGGGCCAACCAAACTTTAATCGGGCACCAAACTTTAATCCTTAATGGCTGAAAGTTCTGCTAGCCTATTGCCATTGTGCCTTTTCTAGATAGACACTTACATTCCTCTATGATAACTTCTGATTTCCAAGCACTATCTTTACCTCCCTTCATAGCATTGATTATAATTTGAGTCACCTTCCAATGTCAAGTTTTTCCATCCTTTGATGATAGCACCTTTTAGTCCTTTTAACATAGATAAAGTTTCTGCTTGGTTATTGGTCTCTTTACCTATATCAATCGCATAGATTAGGAGCGTTTGATTGTCGTCGTGCCATCAAAATTTAGCATTATATATCTCTATGGAGGGGAGGCAAGGTGGGGCTGCTATTTCACTTTAGGATTTTTAGGCCTATTTGAACTAGGCCAGTTATTGGGGGAAAGTAATAATTTTGTCTTAATTGGGACCTTTTTATTATATTTCAAAAGTACAAAAGACAACATTATTCCAAACACTTGCTAACATCAATTTCTCTCTCTAGGGTAGTCTCTTTTTGAACATTGAATTCATATACAAGGAAGTTGGTAACAACAAGAAGTGTGTGTATAGAAGTTGTTGTGAATGGGGTGGAAGATGGAACAGACATAATCTATAGTGTTGGGTTGGTACCCTCTAGCATAGTAATTCCCCATTTGGCCAAGGTTGATAAAACCAAAGGCATTTCATCTGCATTAGAAAGTGCTAATCTACAAATGAGGAAGTACCTTCTTTTGAAGGCACACTTGACACTAACTGAGGAAGCTTCTCTTGAAGATGCAATTGTCAAAACTGCCATAATAGAACCATTTCATCCAGGGCCTAGGAGGAGACCCAGTGGACAACCTACTTAAACGGATTTAAGAGGGTTATGAATGAAAGTGAATTAATGAATAACAGAGAATATGAAAGTGCAATGCATTAAAGAACAAGGAAAGGAAAGAAGAAGATGACAACCAAAAGTAGAACTGTAATAGGAAAGTTTATTATGCTAAGTTTTGTACAATATTTGTGAGAACAGATGTCTAGTGTCTATGTACTTCCTAACTTCATTCTCGTCAACATAACCAACTACAAAGAATGGAAGTGTACATTAATATACAATGAAGGAAAATGAAGCATTGGTTGAATCATTACAAGAGTCGGTAGAAATCAACCGTTACAAGAGTTGATAGCAACCACTTCATAACCAAAGAATATGATGACATCACTAACTATCGTTACTAACGAGTTGAGTTCTATTGTACTAACACAGTAGGAGTTGTGCAGTAATGCAGAAGTGGAATACGATCTTACAAATTGGCACGTAGGTGAGGACCAGATGTTGATGTTCTTGTTTTGACGTTAGTGCAGGGCTAAATATGCAACAACGGTAAACTTTGGTAAGATCTACGGTCCCAAATCCTCCTAGATCAGTCACCCCCCCTTGAAGAGCAATGGCCCCCATTGCAATTGCGATAAAAAATGTGGAAACAAATTGGCAGCCTATACTTTTATAAACCATTACCCTTGGGAAGGCACTTAACCCACTTTGACATTCTAGAAGAGAGGGATCTCTTGTCAACGTGTTCTTTTGACCCGAGCATCAATGACTTGATCCAATTATGCTAGGATGATGCAATTTGAATTGATATCTGTCTGTCGAAGAGTCTCTACAGTATCTAAAGTATCCAACATAGGTGGAAAATAATGGCATAAGAATTATGTGTTGAATATTGGATGCAACCCAAGGTAAGAAGGAAGATTAAGCTCAAAATTGTTCTCTCCTACTTGCTTGATGATGGTATTGGGTCCATACTTAAGTGGATGAAGCATGTGGTAAGATCCAGTCAGTCTTTCCTTCGTAGGTGTACCCAGACTCAATCACCAAACTGGAAGGTGTGCGGTGTCTGATGCTTGTCATGGTGTTGCTTTTATGATTTGCTCTTCTTGTTGAATGTGTTGAATGTGCTCAATGAACTAAAAAACTTTGTCTACTTCCTTTTGAGCTAAAGGAGTTGTTACTGTTGATGGCGAAATAAGATAAGTTACGTTGATGGGTGCCAGAGGTTGGAAACCCAAACAACCCTAATAAGGGTTGTGCGTGATAGAGTTATGCAGAGTTTTGTTGTAGTTGTGTTGAATGAAAGGCATGCTTTCATCCCAAGTGCATTGCTTCTTTGAATTGTGCACTCTCAAAAGGTGCACTACCATCCTATTCACCAGTTTTGTCTGTCCCTCACTGTGTGGATGAAAGGCAGTGGATTTGTTTAACTTTGTGTATAGCATAGACCAAAGTGTTTCCCACAGATTGCTCAAGAATCTTGTATCCCCATCAGATAGGATGGTTTATGGGATTTCAGAGTGGAACCAAACATGCTGAAAGTAAAATTGAGTTGTTTCCAAAGCTGGTATTGCTTTCTTACAAGGTATGAGAATTGCCATCTTTGAGAATCTATCAACTACTACATAAACACAAGCATTACCATGCTTGGTTGTTGGGTAGCCTGAGAGAAAATCCATAGAACTGATTGTTGATGCTGTGGATTGCACCCTTGAGAGGAGGCTTGGCTCTTCTCTTCCACGCAGCACAATGGAGACTCCCCTCTTGCTGTGGATCTGGGAAAACTGAGGGGAGAATCTCTAGATAAGGGCTAGCTCCCTTTGATGCATCTCTATGGTCCTGAATTTTCTACTGCTAACAATGGAGGGGGATGAAAAGAGAGAAGGATTACTGAAAATAGAACCTAAACTAAAGCAGTGATACACCAAAATGGTTGATCTACTTAGCTTTGACATACACTTTATACCAAGAACAAGCTGATATACACTTCATTTGATACGAGAAACTCTTCTGCATCAGTGAGCTAGGGGTCCTCTGGAGATATAGGAAGGAAGAACTACCAGAGGTGTTCTAAGACACACTATGGCAGCCTGTTCACATACGCCTATACTCTGTTGTGGACACTTTTGGCTGACCTAAAAAAGAACTCACAATACACTAGACATGCTGGAATCATTCTGTGAAAGCATGAAAGAAAATGACTTAACACAAGACAAAACCATAGACATGCAAAAGTGCAAACTCAAAATGGAGGTAAAAAATGCTGTCTTGATTCAAGGTAAAATCTTGCAGGGCTTCGCCATACAAGCTAAGAGATCTCTTCCTCTCTTGGAGGTTACAATATATATATAGCATGAAAAAGAAGACTTTGGCGCTTTCCAGAATAAGCAGCCCATGCTGCGTTGAACACCTAGGGAAGAGGAAATTTGTTCATGCTGGGGTCATCCTTCTAGAAACGTCCTGAAAAATCCATGCTGTAGATGTCGCAGGTCTTGACTTTGGCGTTTAAATCATATTAAATGTCTTTGTAAAAGCATGGGTTGCTTGATCGTTTGAATGACCAGGCCGCCCCTCTTTATGAAACTTACGCGATTGTCTGCTCACCCATGCTCAAACAAAGAAAAACAAGCTGTGCCATTGAATGCTTGCGCTTTGTGATGACCATTTCTTAAGGACTATTTCACACGCAGTAATAACTCTTCTGTCGATGCTTCTTGTGCCACCTGGACTATTTTGTCTTCTTCTGTGCTTGGCTTATGTGTGCGTGGTCACACTTTCACCGTTTTTGTCTCTTTCCTTGCAACTCGGCTCTCGGGCTATCTTTTTGTCTTTTGTTGGCTCTTTGGGCTCCTTTCTCGACGTGTCGCTAAGTTTACTCATGTCTGTGCCATGAGCCTTTGGCCACTTATCGTGAAGGCCTTAGTCCTTTGGCTCCTCCTCAACGGTCGACGCATCCTATCAAAAATTGACATCTGCGGGCCCGTCGCTATTTGAAAACCAAACGGCTATTCCATCATTGTAAATTTGACGCCCGCAGGTCCATCGCCATTTAAAAGCCCGTCATCCCTTTGGTATTTCTTTCGGCCTTTTGCAATTGAACTTTCCCGAAGGGAAGGTGACCTTTCAGAAGAGAGGAGAGGGTCTCTTTTCAGTAGCCGTGAGTCCCCCGCAAGGGCACTTGCCCTTCGAGCTTCTTCGGGCTCTTTGTCTTCTCAATTCCTTCGGACAAAATGTCTGAAAGAATTCCTTTGGACATTTTGTCCGAAGGAATGTGCCTTTGGATTTTTCCTTGTATTTCCCCTTGACCTTTGACCCTTTTTGCCGTGGATTTCCTTCGGACAAAATGTCCGAAGGAATCCTTTGCCTTGCTCACTTTTCCAAAGGAAAATTTCCTTTCGGGTCTTCTGCCTTGGTCTCTCCCGACCAAAGTGCCCTCCGAAGAAATTATGTTGCCTTTTTTGCGAACTGCTTAGGCCATTTCGGGTTTTTCAATTATGACTTTGAACCTTTCGATTGAACCTGAACCCTTTTTCGGAGTTCAATGGTTCAACGGTTCAATAGTTCAACACTCTATGTTCTGCAAGGAGTCGTGTTCACTCAATTCCCTTGTGAATTTAATGTATTGTTGAACCTACCATTTGAACCTACCGCTTGAACCTACAATGGTTCAGCGGTTCAATATTTCAATATTTCTAAGTTCAAAGTTCAAAGCTCCTGGAAAGATCATGTGACTATTGGTCAGTCTGTGTAGTTCATTTCATATCATTGAACCTCGACGTTGAACCACTTTTTCCAATTTTTAGGAAATGTGCCTTCAAATTTTGGTCTTTTCAAATGTCCGAAGAAATCCCTTCGGGCACTTTGTCTTTAGAGCTTTGTAAAAGACTTATATCTCTTTGAAGTTGGCCCATTCCCTTGCCGAAAAGGCTTGTGCAATTGACTGCCCAAAGTGAAAAAAAAACTGTGGATCAACCCGAGACGTCTACAAGACTCAAGTCATTTGGTTCTTTACAGAAACAGGCCTATTCAAAAAGGGGGAAAGCACAATTGCAGAAAGGTGGATACATCAAACACTGACTGCTCAAGATAGCAGGGAAGGAAGGAGACCGACTTTTTGGCCTGCAGGACCCAAAATGGTCAACACATATTCCCAAGGTCTCGTTGGAACCCTCAGAGGTGGGTACAAACCTTGCTTCTTGTTAACCGGCTTGGTAATTGCACATACGGTTCAAGACTTGATATATTTGGATACATTAGACCTGAGATGTGCCCAATAGTACTTTTGCAACATCGCAGGAGTCTTTTCGACTCCAAAATGTCCTACAACTTTGTTAAAATGAGCCTCTCGTATTATTTTTGGTCTCTTTGCATCATTCATAATGCACAAGTGCCCAAGATGATATAAGAGTCTATCTTGCAAGTAGAAATATGGCATTGAATTATCGCAAAGCAAGGTCTTATAGATATCTACAAAATCCATGTCAAATGGATACAATTTTAACCATATGTTGACTTCATGTCCACATGCGTCAAGTAAAGAAAGGAGAGATTGAATCGGCGGATGGCTCAGATAATCTACAACTAGATGGGTACTTCCTTATGCTTGTGTTCAGATGGAACTGTTGAAGATAAGAAGACTATTTCTAATGCCGCTCTTGGTGCAACTTGTTATGAGTCTGCAAGAACTAGAGCTACTTGTGATCTGTGTGGATCACAATGTCGTTGCTATAGATATAATGCTTCTAATGCTTACATGCTTGAACAAAAGCATACAACTCTTGATCATAGGTTGGGTAGTTTTTTTACTGGTGTGGTGACGTTTCGTTGTGGTAAGCAACCGGGTGACCATATTCAATGAGGATTGCTCCAACTGCAAAGTCAAAGGCGTTTGTCTCAAGCTCAAATGGCTGTTGAAGGTCTGGGAAAGCAAGTACTGGTGTGGAAGAGTTTGCATTTCAATTCTTCAAATGTTTTTTGTTGTGCGGCTTCCTAGATGAATTTTGCTTTAGAGCCACCTTTGGTAACTTGGTTCAGAGGCCAATTCACATGAGAAAAACTAACTAAAAATATCCTATAGAAATTTGCTAACCCTAAGAAGTTGTGAAGCTCTGTGAGATTCTTTAGTTGTGGCCATTCATGGATGACTTGAATCTTGGTCGGGTCCACATGCACTCGTTGTGCGTCTACTATGTATCACAAATACTATATAGCAAATGAACATTTCTCCATTTTTGCATATAACTTGTGTTTCCACAAAGTGCCAAGCACTTTCTCTACATGGCTTAGATTGTCATCCCATGTTTTGTTGAAGATTAGGATGTCGTCAAGGTAGACTACTACAAATGAAGTAGTGATGGCCTAAGAATGTCATTCATCATCCACATGAATGTAGCTGGTGCGTTTGTCAAACCAAAGGGCATGACTAACCATTCAAACAAACCTTCTTTGGCCTTGAAGGTTGTCTTCCATACATTTGTAGGTTTAATGGGAATCTGATGATATATGGACTTAAGATTGATTTTAGCGAAGTATTTTGCACCACAGAGCTGATCATACAAGTCCTCAATCCTTGGAAGAGGATAGCGGTTCTTACCTAGATAAAATGAGAGACCACGTAGAGAATAGTCATTAAACAATGATTTTAAGAGAAAACTTGTTCTGAAAAATCCAATCATGCCTCGTATTTGTGGTTTACTCAAAATTCACAAACTTGACAACCCTCTTATACATAGTGGACACTATTCTCCTACTTATGAGCTAGCCAGCAATTTAGATAAGAAACTGAAACCATTAGTTGGTAACACTTCTTCCTTCATCAAGGACTAATGATTTTGTGAATATTGTGGTAGACATTAAGCTCAATAACAATAACATTGTAGTTAGCTTTGATGTCATGTCCCTTTTCATGAAAATTCAATTGGATGAGGCTATGTAAGTTATCAAAGAATTTATCGATTGTGAGAATGTTGATTTGGTGGAATTTTGCCTAAAATCCACCTTTTTGAGCTTTCAAGGTGAAAATTTTGAACAAACAAAAGTCATGGCGATGGACTCTCCACTTTCCCCAATTGTAGCTATTCTAGCCATGGAAAAATTCAAAAAGATTGTTATTTGGTCTTCCCCTCTAAAACTTGTTTGGTGGTATCGTTTTGTAGATGACACTAATGTGAGATGGTTGCACGGTATGGACACTCTTATTGAATTCCTGGTGTACTTCAACTCCTTATTTGAACATATTAAGTTCACAATGGAGGTAAAAATAAACTTTTGTCTCCCTTTCCCCGACGTCCTTATTACCTGAAAATTAGATGGTTCCCTATATATATATATTAGAGAAGATTCCCACCACCACCCCTCTGAAAAAAGATGGTGTTTTGAAAACATTGTACGTAAGAGCCCTTAGAATATTCGATCCTAAACACCTAACAGGGGAAGAGAAACACATACAAAAGGAACTTAAGAAGAATGGGTATAAATATTATCATATTAAGAAAACTTTCCACAAGATTAAAAGACCCCAAGTTCACCTTAGGATCGAGACTAACAATGAAGGCAAGAAAGCCTACTTACCGTGTGTTCAAGTCTCAAGGTACCACGGAGAAATTTGCTAGGATTCTCAAAAGAAATGGCATTAAGACTTATTTTAAACTCATCCAAACAATTAGAAATTGTTTAAGAAGCATTAAGGATCTTAGAGAACCTTTGCTTAAAAAAGTTGTTTATGAGATCCCTTGTTCTTGTGGCGTACCCTACATTAAGGAAATAGGTAGATCATTCCATAATAGGTTCAAAGAACATGCTCAGGACCTACAACATGCTAACATCAAACGGTTCACCCTAGTTGAGCATGAATACAAAACCAATCACACTATGTTCATAGGTAATGCAAAATCTTGGCTTTGGAAGGCCAGTAGAAAGGTAAGAAAATTTGAGGAGCTATCAAAATCGAGAAGCGTCCCCACAATATAAAGAGGGATGATGGTTTCAAACTAAGCTATTCATGGAAGCCCCTCATTCCCTTGCTCAACCCCGCTCCATAATAAGTTTGTTATTTCTATCCCCTTCCCTTTGTTATTTTATTTCATTATCAGTGCCTTTTGTTTATTTATGTTTTTACTTTGCTTTTCAATTAATAATTTAATACATATAATACTTTTATCCTTTTAATGTTTTAAATTAATTTATTATTAATTGTTTGTTTATTTATTCTTATTATATTTTTTTATTGTATTTATTTGTTATTCTTTATTTTAATTTTATTTGTTTATTTTAACTTTAATTAATATTTTTTCTTCTTTTAGTTTTTATTTTAATTTTTTATTATTTAACCTTTTTCTTATGCTTTTTAATTAATTTTAAATCTTTTAATTTATTTTAAATCTTTTAATTTATTTATATTTATATTTATATTTTTATCTTTATTTTTATTTTAATTTTAAAATTTAATTATTATTTTATTTTATGTTATTTTTAAGCTTTCCTTCAATAGATTTTTATTTATTTATTTATTGTTATTATTATTTTTATTTATTCTATTTTTTCCTTTTCATATATTTACTTCTTTTTCAAATTTCTTTTCTTGTTGTAATATTTTGTTTTATTCTTTTTATTTTCAAAAAAAAAAAATGTTTACCTTTTTCACCAAACTTTCCTATTTCTTCCAATTAATTATTTTTTTTAGTTTCAATTATTTTAATTTGGGTATTTCTTTTCATTGATAATATTGTTCAAAAATTTGTGTTCAATTATTTTACTTTAGGTATCTATTTAATTAATTTTTTTAGTTACTATTTTTTCTTTCCTTTTGGTTTGGCTCTTCTTTGCATGTAACGATTCAATTGTTATTACTATTATTGGTCTTAGTTTATTGTTTTCATTCGTTTATTTTTTATCTCAATTCTTTGTTAATAATTATTGTTCATATTTTATTAAATTTATTGTTCATATTTAATTAAATTTTTTTTGTTTTTATTTTATTAAGTTTTTTTCTTTTTCTTCACTTTAAACATTTAAATATATATTTTTTTCTTTTTGTTTTCAACTTCTTTTGTTCTTCGTAGCCGACTCTCCCCCTTTTTGCAACTTGATTATTCACCCTTCATACAGCCCCTATATCTATTTATGGAAGTAGATTTTCTTTTTCTTCCCGAAGCATTGGCTTCATTCTTTTCTTTCGTGAAGATAGATCCAATGGTGAGGTCTGAAATGTCGGATAACAATATTTTTATGCAGTCGCCTCTAGAAGAATTCTATCATATTTTATTTCGTGAAGAAATCAAACTCAATACATCTATAGTACCAAATGTTTTGGTTAACATAAAGTGAGGGGGCTTACTACCATAGATTATCACTAATTGGTTTTACAGTGGTTTGTTTGTTGTAAGGCCACCTTGAACTTTATAGAAGGAATCATGTTCTCATTCCAAACCACAAATTGGTGATGACGAGGTATGTTCTTATAGGCATGATTGGCCAAAGCATCAATTCCTTTATTTTGTTGTCTAGGATGATGTTGAAAAACAACCTTGTTGAGCTGATTTATATTTTGAACTATTCATCCACCTATCTGTTTCCATTGCTAATGACCTGGATTTGTGCAACAATCTTTGTTTGATTTTTGGTTGCAGATAAAGTTGATGATAAATTTGGAGTCCCCTTCAATTATGTGTTGCTTTATTCCCCTATTAACAACTTGTTGGACACCTATGTGCATTGCAATCAACTTGGAATAGTTATTTGTTTGAATGTTGTTGAATTGAGAATATCCTTGAATTAGATGGCACTTTTGATTTATGATGACACTTTTTGGTCAACTCATAGGTATTTTAGGACTAGTCGGTAAACATGTCTTGATAAATTTTGATGTGGAGCAACCATTACATAGAGTTCCATTCACTCTTAATAAGAGGTCTACTATATAGTTTGAATGTTTATGACCTGAAACTAATGAAAGGAGTTGGGCAAAATCCTTTGGTCTCGTGTTGGGAATGCGTTTCAAATTTTCATGGATCTTGCGCAAGGTGGTTGTGTGCAAGGTTGTTATTGCATAGGGTTTTTACGCAAGCACTACTCTACAGGATGCATGCACAAGCACTATTGTGCAAGATGTTTACACATGACAATGATATTACGCAGGAATTCTATATGGTTGTTGTGCAAGGAAGTTAGTGTGCAGGAATGATGTGCTTAGCTGCGCAATTTTTGCAATGCAGTGTCATTGCACTCGGAAGATTGTGAATTGGTGCACAGTGATTTGATGGGTTTCACTGTAAGGTGCTGAAAGGAAATGTGCAACACAGTAATGCAATGCAAGTCAAACTTGAGGCATTACTATACACTTTTCAAATTGGATTGGTCTACTGGAGATGTGAGATTAATGTCTTGGTAGTGCTTTGACATGGAGTTGTTGAGGATCATTGCACAATGATCACTTTGCTTGGTAGTTGGTGTGATTAGATTCCCTTACTGGGTAGGCATTACAAAGTGATGTGTCGGTTATAAGCGCGGATCTTCCTACGGAGATGGATGATGTTGAAGAAGTAGATGGTGCATGTAATTGCATGACTGTGGATAATACAAGGCGAAGTTTATGCATTATAATATACATGGTATAGTGTAGATAAAGTGTTGTAAGTTGCAGTACCTTGTAAATTGTAGTATTGTAAACAATTAAGTTGATGCAATAAACAAAGAGTTTATTGTGCTAGGTTTTTGCCCGAAAGGATTTTCCCAGGTGAAATCTTGCGTATTCGGTGTGCATGTCTTTGTTCTTGTATGTTTAAGATTCTTACAACTTAAGTCTTCTTTGTGTTAGTTCATTGTGTATGAGTAATATCCCCAACATATGGTATCAAAGCCAGTGTAGCTTTGTGTAGAGTTGGGATAACTTGCGATAAACAATTTTCTTAAGTGGGAGTTCTAGGTAGAAGAATATTGTGTGAAGAAAAATGTTTGGAAGCACTAGAATAGAGATTGACAAGTTCAATACTCAACATTTTTAGCTATGGAAACTCAAGATAGATAGAAGATCTCTTGGTAGATAGAGATTAGCGGGTTGTCATGTCAGGCACACCACCCACGGGGATGAAACCTAAAGAATGGGAGAAGATTGATAGAAAAGATAAGATCTCTATCAGATTGTCTTTGTCGGATTCAGTACCATCTAATGTATCAATTGAAAACTCTGCAAAGGAACTTTGGGGTAAGTTGGTGGCATTGTACCAAGAGAAATCTTTGGTGAACAAACTTTTCCTATGAAAGAAGTTGTATTCACTGCAAATGAATGATGATGACCTTCAACACTAGGATAAGTCACTGTCTATTGAAGTTAAAATGGATGATGGAGAAAGGTGTATTGCTTTGTTGTGTTCCTTGTTAGACTCTTGGGAAAATCTAGTGATGGCTATTATTAGTACTACATCTAAAGCTAAAAGTGGAGGATATAGTCACAACCTTGTTTTTAGAGGAGATGTGGCGCAAGTCTATGGAAAGCTATCAAACAAAGGATGCCTTGTTTGTGTGAGATCGATCGCAAGAAAGAAGCAAACAAAAGTCTAGGGATAAGTAGAGTGAAAAAGGTGGAAAATGCCAAACCATCAAATGTTGTGCCCTTAGGTGAAAAAGCCTCCTATCATATGACTCCTCATAGAGAGTGCTTCTGTGAATATGAACGATATGATGGTGGTGATGTCTTATTGGGAGACAGCTCAACCTACAGGATTGAGGGGAGAGGAAAAGTGAAGCTAAAGTTTAGATATGGGAGAATCAAGACACTCCCTAGTGTCTTGCACATTCTTGGCTTTGCAAGGAATTTGATCTTTGTGAGCAAGATGAATGATGTGGGTGTGCAAGTCTTATTCTTCAGAGATGGGTGCAAGATGGTGCGCGAAGCCATGGTGTTGGCAAAGTGTGCGTGTAGGAACTCTATTCAGGCTTGATGTGAGTGCGGTAAGCAGCACATGTAATCGCTCTGTTTTTCTTGAGGCCAAGGCTGATTCATAAAAGTGCACATTACTTCTGGTGGAGAAGACAGTGCTCTGGAATCAAAGGATGGGCCATATTGGAAAGAAAGGTTTGTGTGCATTGCAGACTGAAGTTATGGCAGAAGGGATTGCGGATTGTCCCTTGGATTTTGAATTCTGTGAACATTGCATCTATGGTAAGTAAAGTTGAGTGTAATTCTCATCAAATGCTACCCAAGCAAATGGTATTTTACAATTAATTCATAGTGATATGTCTAGATTGGTGGATGTTCCATCACTAAGCAGGGCTTTCTTCTATGTGTCCTTTGCAAATAACTTCTTGTGGAAGACCTGGATATATTTTCTCTAGAAGAAATTTGAGGTATTCAAAATTAAAGGAGTTTAAGGCCCTTGTGGAGAATCGGATGGAGAAAAGGATAACAGTGTTGCACCCAAACATTGGGGGTGAATATTGTTCAAATGAGTTAGGAATTCTGCAAGCAATGCAAGATTGAAAAGCAAAAGACAACTCCTACGCACCGCAACATAATGGAGTTGTAGATCAGATGAAGGGGATGTTGATGGACAAGTCCCAAAGTATGCGGAGTGGTTCACACTTGGAGCAGAAATATTGGGTGGAAGCAATGGCTACTGTTTGTTATCTTGTCAACAAATCACCCACATCAATGTTGGTTGACAAAACTCCACAAGAAGCTTGGACTAGTAAGAAACCATCTCTATGACACTTTCAAACCTTTGGTTGCGAAGTTTATGTCCATATTCCAAAGGAAAAGAAATCAAAACTTTTAAGTTTGTGAAGGGCATCTTCATTGGATATGGGAGTGGTGTCCAAGGATACAAACCGTGGAATCCTAAAACAAAAAAGATGGTCTAAAGCCAAAATGTGGTTTTCAAGGTGGTAAGGAGGATTCCTGCGCAAGAACAACAACCAATGAAAGAAGCAAAGGAAGGAACATAAAAGATGCATGTTGACATAGATGTTGAAGAGCCTGCATTTGAGTATGAGGCAAGGGATGAAGAGTCACAAGAAGAGGAGGAGCCAATGATTCCTAATCTGAGGAAACTAGAACAGGTGCACAAAATGCCTAGGAGGTATAGCCCATTGGATTTCCATTATGCATTCTTGTTGTTGATGGTTGATGAAGATCCCAAGACGGTAAAGAAAGCTCTTGGATCATATGAGAGCAAGTCTTGAAAGAAAGCCATGGAGGAGGAGATGGAGTCCGTGGATAACAATTCTACTTGAGACTTAGTAAATTTGCCTTCTGGTAGAAAACTTGTAGGTTGCAAGTGGGTTTTCAAGAAAAAGCACAATGTGCAAGGAAAACTCGAAAAGTATAAGGCTCGCCTAGTAGCAAAGGGATTCTCACAGAGAGAAAGAATTGATTTCGATGAGACTTTTTCTCCTATTGCGAAGTTGACCTCTAATAACTTTATTTTAGCTATTGCTGTTGTGTTTGATCTTGAGATAGATGAGATGGATGTTAAGACAACTTTTTTGCATGGAGATCCTGAAGAAGAAATCTAGATGTCGCAATTGGAAAGTTTTGAGGTGAAAGGTAAAGAGAACTCTGTCTGAAGACTAAAGAATTCTTTATATGGCTTGAAATAATCACCAAGGATGTGGAATCATAGGTAAAACAGCTATGGTTGGACTTTGTTGGACTTGGGCTTGCGTGAAACAAACCTAATCCTTTTGTATACTATAAGCAAGAGGGTGATAACTTTGTTATCATAGATGTCATGCTCTTGAACAAGAATGACAAGGAAATGATCAAGCAAGTAAAATCTCAATTGTCTGTGTAGTTCAACATCGAATATCATGGTGTCACATGATTCATTTTGGGCATGGAAATCAAACACGATCGTGCAAGTAGGAAGTTGTGATTAGACTAGAGAAAGCACGTAGAGAGTGAGACAATATTGGAAAGGTTCGGGATGCAAGATAGCAAGCCCATGTGCACACACTTTCCAGTTGATCAGAAATTATCTACTGGGCAGTGTCCCAAGACACAAGCGAAGTTGGAGGACATGGCTTAGGTTCCATATGCGAGTGCAATGGAAAACTTGATGTATGCAATGCTTTGCACAAGACCGGACATTAGGCATGTGGTGGTAGTAGCAAGCAAATTCATGTCCAATCCAGGCAAGGAGCATTGGATGGTGGTGAAGAGGATCTTGAGGTATCTATGCGGGAGTTCTGACTATGCAATCTGTTATTAGGGTACACCTAGTAAAAGCAAAACGTTGAGTCTAAAGGGCTTTGTGGGTTCTAATTTGGATTGAGATCTTGATTGTCATAGATCTACTAGTGCATCTATGTTCAACTTGTTTGGTACACCTGGTGAAAGCAAAATGTTGGATGAGCAAATGGCAAGCAAGTGTTGCGATATCCACTACAGACGTTGAGTACATGGTAACTACTCATGCGTGCAATGAAGCGGTTTGGCTTCAATGGTTGTGTTCAATTATTGGGTTCACTCAAGGAGTGGTGAAGATAGATTGTGATAGTCAAAGCGCAATATGTTTGGCAAAGAACCCTATGTATCATTCTCGGTCAAAGCATATTGGTGTACAATGCCGTTTTGTAAGTGAAATGGTGGAAGAGAAGAAGATACCACTGGAGAAGTTGATCATAGATGAAAATGTTTCAAATTCATTGACTAAGGTAATAAGTGCCGAGAAGTTCTCTTGGTGCAAGAAATCAATGGGCATGATTGCCTGTAGCTGCTGAAAGTTTGGATTCATTCTCCCTATGCAAAATGTTCAATTCAACAAGTGGGAGATTGTTGGGAATGTGTTTCCACTTTGCATAGATCTGTGCAAGATGGTTGTACGCAACATTGGTGTTGTGCAGGTTGTTTGCACAAGCACTACTGCGCAGGATGCGTATGCAAGCACTGTTGCATAGGATGTTTGCATAAGACAATTATGTTGCTCAAGACTTGCATTGGTCTGAGGCCCAGGAGGAGACCTAGTGGACAACCTACTTAAACAAATTTAAGGTGGTTATATGAGAAAGCGAATTCAAATAGAGTTGCAAAATTGCAAAGCATGTAATGGAATCTAAGAAACAAATGCAGAAACAACCCTTACACATTCAACACATGAGATTGGTAGAATGATGCCACTTCTATTCTATAGAAAGAATAGGTAAATGTACATATGCGTACAATGTGCGATAAGACAAGGAATGCAAGTTCCTATGATTAGAGAGGGATAAACATCCTAACTAATTTGTCTAGATTGTAGTGTCATCAAAGCAGGGAAAGCAAGTTCTCGTGATCAGAGAGGGATAAACATCCTAACTAATTTACCTAGTTTGGGAAGGGATCATCTAATATGAAATGCTCAAGGCATGCAAGTATTCAGGATGTTGTAGACATGGTCGATTAGGAAAGAGGACAATGGCCTCTCACTTGATTACTGTGTGAGTCTCCTATGTGTATGTCCCCATGTTCGGTGTCTTACAATATATATCATTACAAGGATGCATTTACAACAAATGGTTGCAAAAGTAGAAAGTTAAAAGAATGGTTCATCTTTTGCCCGTGTGACGGTTTGACTTCCTTGTAGATGTGATGGTTACACTTCCATCGGTGTTGCGTTGCTAACAAGATCCATGACATGGCGCAAACTTGGGTAACACCACCCGACATGCCATGCAATAGAAGAGTTTTGTTACATGAATACTGAGTCATGCGTTGAGCTAGACTGATGTGCAATATGTTGTAAGGTGTTATGGAAGCACGTAGGGCTGTCACGTGTCTATATGTTTGGCGCAATATGTTGCAAAGGTGCTAAGTCATGCGCAGGACTAGAGTGTTGTGCAATGTTCGTCTTGACACTACGTAAGCGCACGAGGATACCGCAGAGGTTGCATGAGTGCCACACATTACCACGGAAGCATGCAAGAGTGGAGAGTCTCTACGAGTGCACATACACATGTTGCACGGGCCACACAGGTTGCACAAGCATGCGTGGAATTGTGCGATGTGCACGATCTTTCCTTAGTGCCTCACAACAACTTGGGATGAGCTAGACAAGTTGAACAATGCACAAGGAGATACCACATATTCTAGAGTAAGACAATTCACATGGCACAACCTAACTTTTTTTGGTATGCTCCGATTGTGGATCATACTACCTTTTCAAATTGTCGTCTAGAGGTTCACACAGCTAAAGCAATGGGAGGGGGCGTGTTGAGCCCCATAACACTCCAAAGACCTCCAAAACTGACTTGCAAAGTTTGTAGTGTTGAACTGCAAGGTTGTGCAGTAATGTAGAAGATGCATAGGATCTTGTGCTTTGGCACATGGATGTTGATCTTGATGTAGAAGTTGATGACATGCACAAAGCTAGATCAAAAACACCTGATAACAATGATAAGATCTAGTGTCTCAGATCCTCTAGGATCAATCGTCCCCATTAGTGAGTGATGGTCCCCAACGTTGTTGACTTTGGTTCCATGATAAGGGTATTGAAACAAGCTTTAATCAAAAAAGCTAGTGGCATGGTGATGCTAACTCCAATCTCTAAGAAGGAATGTAGAATGCCAAACCGTAAAAAGTGATGTACATTTGTTATGTTTCCTAATGTGGCACAATGCATGGGATGCCAATGATCTTCCAAGTGTTGAAAACTGAACCTACAGTGCTTTTAAATTGTGTTGTTGCTCTTGATAGCAAAGTGTAGAATCTGCTATGGATATCTACAAATGCCAAAAGATGTATGTAATACTTTTACTCTAGTGCTAAGAAGTAGGAGTTTTATGTACTCATGTTGCCTTCTCGAGGAATATGAAGAATCCATGTATGCAAGAGCGGATTGCAGATGAAGCATATCCATGTCAAATGGATGTTACATGCTCAGGAATGTAGTAAACCTTGAAGTTTGATCCACTGACCTCAATGCTACGATGATGTTGATACATTGATCTTCGTGATGTATGAGTTTGATGTCTACCATCAAAACTCTAAGATACAGGAGTGAAGTTAAGAATCTCCATGTGCTCTAGCTTTGTGAAGAACTGTGGGCACAGAGATGTTGCTGCAACAAAAGTTGGCCTATTAACAATGCAGAACTACAAAAGTGTTGGTACATAATGTAAGGCATGCTTTTCAGAGATCAATGTATGCATAGATTTATAACACGAAGTTTTGTTATCTAGTGCATTACTGATGTGGAAAGCTTTGCACTTGTAAGATTGTTGAAAAGAGGAAGACTTTTCCCCAACTATCAAGGCCCATCCATCCACAGTGTAGTTTTAGAGAATGCGCAATTCTTTGCACTGGAATGTCTGAAAACCAACAGGTGGATCATGAATCCTTGCTTCTTCCGTAGAGAACACAATGATGAAGATCTCAACATTGCTTAGTTGTATGACCGCTATGATGACAATGGCTACAGGTAATAGGGGAATGCGGTGTATGTCTTTGACGAGAGCTTCTTCACAAATGGTGCGGTTGAGCCAAATGATGTTCTTTGCACTAGCGGTGTGCAGGTTGCCACCAAGGCATATGCCTTGGTTGGCACTATTGTTGCGCAAGGTTCTTCTTGGAAATCTGTGCATGTGCCTAAGGTTGCTTCTTTGTGGAGCATTGTTGAGAGGCTTGCACTTGTGATTGTATGCAACGTTGTTGTCGAGACATACGTCGTCTTTGGTATTGTGGTGGCCCAAGTTTTCGCTGATAAGCTTATGTGCATTGCAATAGTAACTTATGCGTGGAGCAAGGATGACTTCTTGCCATGGCTTCTTTAGCTTTCTCGAAGAGATGTTGGGATGAGGAACTCGGTGCACAAGTGAAAACACTTGGGTTGTCTTCCGCAAAGTGCGTTGTGGAAGCATCCTCGACACGTGATTGCGGTGAGAAATGTATGAAGCCTTCTTTGGTTGTGCTGCAACTAGTGTAACCAAGACCCATGTTGTGCGGTCTCATCTTCGTCTAAAGGGGATTGATGATGCCTTTACCATCGTTGCCCAGACCTTGGCCTTCATAGCCCATTTGCTTTAGCAGCTTGGAACTAATTCCCATGGTATGTTTCTCAAAACTGCCAAACAAGATTGTTAATGAATTGGACTGCAGTGAATGACAGTTACTCGTAAATTTATCGCCCGTCATTGTCTTCGCATCACATGTCACAATTGGGCATGGAGCGTTGATAACTGGGGGATCAATGGCGTGAAACTTTGTGCACTCAGCTTCAAGTCGCTCAAGTTCTTTCTCTTTGGCAAAGAGCTCTTGTTGTAGATTTCTCATGACAAGAAAACATCTATCCTTAGCTTGAACAAGGCCGTGGAGGACATGCTCAACAAGATTAATGTTGCGCATCATGAGATCTATTAACTACTCCATGACAAGATTGAAGCCTTTCTCCTTGGATTGGAGATTGTCTTGCAACTGTTGATTCTAGTGCTTGAGATGTCAGATGTCAGATCTCCTCAAGCAAACGCATGTTCTCTTCCAGAGACTTTGAAAGAGACTTCCATCTGGGAGTTGTTTGCCTTCTTGCTTGCATTGCCTGTGACTACGACAAAGGAGGAAAGAAGCATGTGTTTGAATACCAGTTCTTTGGCTTAGCATAGACAACTAAAGATAGGAAAGTGTGACAAACTGCTTTTATACCACTGATATGGCGTCGGGGAGAGACCTAGTGGGCAACCTACTTAAATAGATTTAAGGCGGTTATATGCGGAAGTGAATTCAAACAGAGTTGCAAAATTGCAAAGCATGTAATGGATTCTAAGAAACAAATGTGGAAACAACCATTACACATTTAACACGGGTGATTTGCAAAATGATGTCACTTCTATTCAATAGAAAGAATAGGTAAATGTACATATGCGTACAATGCAAAATAAGACAAAGAATGCAAGTACCTGTGATCAAAGAGGGATAAGCATCCTCATTGATTTGTCTAGACTACGGTGTCATCAAACAAAGTGGGGAAAGCAAGTTCCCATGATCAAAGAGGGAAAAACATCTTAATTGATATACCTAGTTTGGAAAGGGATCATCTGATACGAGATGCTCGAGGCATGCAAGTATTCAGGATGTTGTAGACATCACTGATTAGGAAAGAGCACAATGGTCGCTCTCTTGGTCACTGTGTGAGTCTCCTATGTGTATGTCCCCATGTTCAGTGTTTTACATTTTATATCATTTCAAGGAAGCAGTTACAACAGACGATTACAAAAATCGACAGTTACAAGAACGTTCATCTTTTGTCCTGTGACGGTTCGACTTCCTTGCAAATGCAATAGTTACTCTTCCATCGATGCTCCGTTGTTGATAGGGTCCCTGACATGGCGCAGACTTGGGGAACGCCACCTAGCATGCCATGCAGTAGAAGAGTTTTGGCACATGGATGCTAAGTCATGTGGTGAGCTAGACTAATGTGTGGTATGTTGCAAGGTGTTACAGAAGCATGCAGGAGTGTCGCATGTCTGTATGCTTGGTACAGATGCTACGAAGGTACTAAGTCATGTGCAAGACTTGAGTGTTGCGTAAGCACACAAGATTGCACAAGTGCTACACATTACTACGGTGAGTCATCTTGGTGTTGTGGAAGCACGCAAGAGTGCAAAGAGACTCTATGAGTGTTGCAAAGATAAACAAGCTACGTGGGCCATGTGAGCATGTGTGGAATTGTGCAATGTGCACAATCTTTCCTGAGTGCCTTGTGCCAACTTGGGATGAGCCAAACAAGTTGAACAATGAATAAGGATATACCACAGATTCCAAAGTAAGCCAATTCGCATGACACAACCTAAATTTTCTAGGTATGCTCCAATTGTGGATTATAAAACCTTTTTGGAAAGCTTGTCTCGTCGTCTAGAGGTTCAAACAAATAAAGCCTTGTGGGGAGGCATGTTGAGCCCCACAAACACCCTGAAACTAACTTGCAAGGTTTGTAGTATTGAACTGTAAGAGTTATGCGATAACACAAAAGATGCGTAGGATATTTCACTTTGGCACATTGATATTGAACTTGATGCAGACGTTGCTAACATTAGCGCACGGCTAGATCAGAAACACCCAATAAACTACAGTAAGATATGGTGTCTTAGATCATTGAGGATCATGCGCAAAAGTTGTATATAGCTTTGCGCAAGGAAGTTAGTGTGCAGCAATGATGTGCTTAGTTGCACAATGTTTGTTGTGCAGTATCATTGCACTCTGGATAATTGTGAAGTAGTGCACAGTGGTTTGATGGATTTCGTGGTAAGGCATTGCGAGGAGGTGTGCAACATGGTTGTGCAATGTAAGTCAAATATGAGGCGTTACTATACACTTAATATATTGGATCAGTCAACCAGAGGTATGCAAGTAACGTCTTGGTAGTGCTCTGATATGGAGTTGTTGAGGGAACATTACGCAATGATCACTTTGCTTAGTAGTTGGTGTGACTAGATTCCCTTGTTGCGCGGGCATTACAAAATGATGTATCGGATATAGGCATAGATCTTCCCACGGAGATGAATGGTGCAAATGAAGTAGATGGTGAATGCAATTGAATGAATGCAAAATAAAAACATAGTGTAAGTGTATGCATTGTAATATACACGGTATAGTGTAAATACAATAAACAAGTTAGAGTTCCTTGTGAATTGTAGTATTGTAAACAATTAATTTAATGCCATAAACAAAGAGGTTACTATGCTAGGTTTTTACCCGAAAGGGTTTTCCAAGGTGAAATGTTGCATATTCATTGTGCATGCCGTTATTCTTTTATGTTTAAGATTCTTATAGCATAGCTTTTCTTTGTGTTAGTTCATTGTGCATGGGTTATATCCCCAACATCTTGGACAGACAAAGTAGTCAAGAGACTTCATAGTTCACCGGAGTTAAATTGAAGTCTTCAGTTGCATTTATATATCTTGTAATTATCTTCCAAACTTACTCGCAACATGCTACATTCTAAGTTTATATTGGATGCATTTATTGGTAGAGTTAATGTTAATTTGAGGTGACAACTTAATGTTGCGAACCTAATCATGACTTAGGTGGCTAAAGTGTCACTTTATGTATGATAAGATCAACTTAATGTGTAAAATCTAGTCATGTTTTAAGTGACTCAAGTGTCACTATATGTAGCAGTAAATAATCAGGTCGCAACTTAATTTACAAAACCTTTTCGTGACTTTATAAGTGACTGTGTGTCTTGAATCCATCTCATAAGAGTTTGAGACAAGTGTACATTCACGATATGCCATAATTTAATTCTTATGCTTTTGTAAACTTTTTATTGACAATAATGAAGAGTTTACAGCATATTTTTAGTTGCGGCATCCTTTCTTTTCTTTTTGTATCTGTCTGTATTTATGCATGTTGCTGCCTTACTCTGCCTGTGTACATATCAAAGAAAAAGGTGAAAAATGTGCTTGAAATAATATTCTAGAAACTTGCCTCTATTGTATCTGAAACAAAAAGTCTTGCTAAGCATTTAGTTAAAATATAATTTTAAAAGAGTATAATATCTCATGTCAGAGTTGAGTAACGAATTCAACTTTTTTCAACAATATTATAACTTTGAAGTGGCGATTTCTTGAAACTAAGTGGCAATATATATAAATTAAATTAAATTATCTTAGGAAGCATTTTAATATTCAAAATCTCATTGTTCTGTAATTAAAAGTACAAGTGTTACTAATTGCTTACATTATTGGAATATGAAAGCTTGAAGTAACATGGTGATTTTCTTCTTTTGTTGTTTACTTAGAAGGCAGTGGGCACCTCAAACATCTACTGAATTCAAAATGCAGGGTCATCCTAACCCAAAACATTCAAGCATCAAAATACTGCTGATGACATTATAGATCTCCTCGTTGCTGTCAAATCAGTGCTACAAGCTGCCTGGCACTTTATATAATACTAATCCCAACAACATTGGCATATCTAGGTATGATTTGTTCTACTGAAGCATAGTTGTGCTTCTTGAACTTATTGAGGTTCCATGTATTGTTCATAATTCTAACTGTAGCTACAATCTTATCATGAATAAAAATTATGGGTTCATGTTTCAGACATACGGATTTAGATCAAAAGTAGAAATTCATATCCAAGACAGACGGGACAATCCTAACCAAGCCCAGTTTAGTTGGTTATATAATTAGCTTTCCCAAATTCCCAGCATCCCACCAAAGTGTCGCAGGTTGGATTCTAACATTACCTAATTCTATGAGTCATTGATCTCATTTGCCATTTGCATGGGTGGAATTATCCTACCACTGCTATTCAAAAATTTCTATTTTTTCCTACCAGATGTCAAAGAAAATTTCTATCAAGTCTTCTCTAACAAACATTATTTGGAAACTGATTCTCATTTCATGTTGCATTTGTTTTTAATTTTCACCCACGATGGTAGTGAAGATCCCTATTGTTACTCTAAGCAGCACATCAAAAGCTTTAAGTTGTTTAATTTGATTAAAGTTAAGACTACTAACCCTGCAAAAAGTGGGCGGTGAAGGTAGATGATTTCAACTCACCTTGGCAACTTCAAACCTTTGTGGGATGTTTGGATTGGTATATTTATCTTACACTAAAATGCAGATTCTGCTTGACTGCTTCCGTGTAACAGTGAGAGGCAGAATTGAATTGATCCTTGCATAATATGTCAATATACCCAACCAAGTGAGACTTAAAAAGCGGACTAATACTGATATTTGTTTTCTGCATTTGCCTGGCAGGGTGGAGATGAACGTATCAGGCTTTTGAAGTCAGCCCTAGAGAGATCTCAGGTTAAAAATGGAAGGGCCTTCATATTGGGCCTTGAAATCTTTCATAATTGACTCTGCAATATCTAATATGATAAACATTTTGTGCATCTCAGATTAAGAGTACAGGAATGGACTTATCCTTTAGAGGACAGTAATTTAAATAATTTTTCCCTTGTTTAGCAGGACATGCCTAGCAATATCATAGTATGCGGGACAAGCACACATTCCTTGCAAGCAGAAGATGGTTATATATCTTTCTCAAACTTGAGATCAAGTTTTGGGATGGTTATTCAGATGAAAGATTTGAGTCTTGAAGAATATCTGGTGTGTGTGGAGGAGCTGCTGAACTTCAGAAAGAAGCATTTTCCATCAATGACGGTAGATGTGGAGGATCTTTTAAATAGAGCTAAAGGATGGGCTGAAAGCCAAAATCTCTATACAGTCCAAGATGCATCCCAGTTTGTGAATAGTTTCTTCAACTCTGATTAGAATCCTAAATTAAGTCATGTCTTAAGTGGCTCAGACTGGCACATTATGGACCTTTATGTGCTTCTACACATTGCACAAATGCTATTTCGCGATCTTACTATTTCAACAATTTCAAGCATAGGAACATGTTACGGTTTACCAAGTGTACATCTTGTCTAGGTGCAACTATTAGACCAAAATGTATCAGTAAGCCAAAAATATTTAAATTTGCACTAAGCATTGATACTAGGCAACCATAATTTGTAGTAAGATTTGGACCAATTATTGATATTTAAAATTTTGTACTGAATATTGAATTTCAATATATTTAAACCCAAGAGTCCAGGGAGCCAAGTATGTGTATTTTCATACTTATATCAATTATTAAACTAGTAAGAATAACAATGTTATGAACTTCACAAATGCGTAATTGGACAAAAGCTTTAGGAGCTTCTTCACAGTGTATCCAGAAAATGAGCACCCAATCACAAGCATGTACAAGAAACAAGATTGAAGCTAATCCAAATACACTTGGATTCCATAATAAGAAATTTGTATTGAAAATGAAAATTATGCTCTTTCCATATGGTACCTATTTCTTGTTCAAGAAAAGATATTGTGTGAGGTTGTTAGCCCTTTCAAAAGCCACATAATCACAAAAAGGAACTTGAGCCAACTCAAAATAGAGACAATTTTATTATTGGCAAAATACTTGTGTTACATGATGAAAGAAACTTGTAATTTTTACATCTTTCTTACCTAGAGAATCGTGCAATCTAGGTGCACTTACATAAAAATATGCACCAAGGTAGAGACCAGTTGCAGTGTCACAATGAAGTTAGTCACGTAACACACTAGAGTTTCTCTTCTTAGATTAACAACTAATCAGCTTCGATGAGATTGAGTCTAACAAATAGCAAGTCTCTCTAATAGATAAATAATTCTAATTAAATGTTTAGAAGAATTTTATTTATTTTGCAATTAATGTATTACAAAATGACAATTAATCAACTTCGATGAGATTGAGTCTAAAAAATAACAGGGCTTCAATAGATAAATAATTCTAATTAAGTGTAGAATAATTTTTATTTATTTTGCAATTAAGTTATTACAAAATAATCCTAAACTATTACAAAATCATAAGGTGCATAAAGATACATCAAGATCCCTCTACAAGATAATTTTCCCAGAATGAGGGAATTGGAGAAGGCTTTACAAATAATCTCCACACAAGAATTACTAACTTCACTCCAAAAAACGTATGAAGGATGAGAAACTCTAAAGTTAATGTTGAAAGAAGCATAGTAGGGCTGATGTCAAAGCTAAAGTGATCTAATGAAGATGTCGGTCCAAGGCAATTGTTATAGCCAACCAGATCACCGCAACCCTGAAAGGTGTTGGTTAACAAAACCAAACAAGTGCTCCATGACAAGTGCACAAAATTGTGAAAAATAAACAAACACCACAAGCCATACAAAAGTGGTTGGAGACAATTGACAAAGTTGTTGAAGTCAAGTGGAGTGGACAAAAATCCAAAAACCCTTGATGTGATATGGCAAAGAAAGTGATGTGGGGCTAATCCACTACCATGATGGTGTGATATACATATATATACCACAATTTACAATATCACAACACCACCATGAACAATACAACATAAAATAAACATATGAGCAAAAAAATCCTTTTTCAATTTACCAGATCACTCTAGGCGTCGGGAGAGAGCACCCTTCAGAGGATATAACTTTTGAACCCTCGAAGGACTCCTAAAAAAAAAATTAAGACTTGCCTTCCAAATCTATCAAGAGCATAACCCAATGCCATTATTTATAGTAACTTGAGAGGCATGGGCATCATCAGATTATAAGAGATTCCATATCTATGGATAGGAAGAAAATGTTGTCATAAAGAGAATGTATAAGAGGAGTGGCTACAATAATAGTGTCCATTAGGCTTCCACATGATTGTACTTAAAGTGCTACCTAGTGGAATCTAGCTTTGGTATCTTATGTCTAGTCATAGTCGCAACACTATCAACACACGATAGTGTTCTTTCTCCTAGGTCCTTATTGTAGCACTATCAACACACGATGGTAGACTTCATTCACTTTCATTGTCATTATTGTTGCTAGATGCTCTAATGGGTGGAGCATAGTACGCATGAGTAATTTTCCCATACCTTCCATCTTGGACAATGTTCCATTCAATTCTTATAGACATTTTTAATTTTTTGAGAGAGAATTCGGTGTTTTGAATTAAGTCCTGAGGATACTGTTGTATGCTAGCCCTAGGAAAATATTCAACCCTAGGAATAATATAATTTTCTTGATCAAACCATGTAATTCGTTAACCCCCTGACTGTCCAGCTATAGAACTAGGATAGTATTTGATTGAGAAATATTATGTCATCATTGATGGTTGGTCTGCACTTATTAACATGGACTTCAAATGGCCAATTTGGAAGATAAATACTATTTACAATTCACATAGAGCATAAATTAAGAACCTTTTGTTTTGCTTCAAGGATCCACCAGATTGCATCAAAGTGTCTTATGGCTATATTAATGATGCAATTATTCACAGGTTCTATCAATATTGGTGCAATTTCTAATTACCTTGCTTTAACAATAAAATTTTCAGGTATGTCAACAATCTTTCAATCATGGTCGTTTCTTATGTTTGCCTTGTTTCTTAGAAAGGCCTTTCCATCCCTCTATTAGCATGGTAGCTTCATATTAGCAATTCCTTGATAGGTTCTGTAAGGTCCTCCCAAGGGGTGAGTTTGATGAACTAGAATTGGCTTCATGAATCATACATACTTTAAATTCTCTAGTGAGGGCATCTGCTATTGCATTATCCTTGCCTTTGATCCACTGGATAGTGAAATCAAACCCTCTCAACCAGCTCTGCCATTTGGGAATCCTTGGCTAAGTCTTTGTTTGTCTTTTTGGTCATCAATGTTCTCCTTGCTTAACTAGCAATTCTAATGGTAAATTTTGTTGGGTTCAGAGATATTTTGAATTTTTCTATGCAATTGACTACAACCCAAAAAAAAATCATATATATGGTATCTTTTTGAGTTTCAGTAAAAGTACCTAATTTGTAGCCATATATATTTTTCTTACCATCACAGAATATTTGCATGAAAATAACTCCCTTTGCATCATTTAATGCGTTTGTATGCAAAACCAAGGGTATACCTTCATGTGGCAGATGAAGTGCTGAAATATTTTTACATTTATCTTTGATCTTTCTAACCATAGTTCACATAACCGATTGGGGCAAGTACTCACCAAGGGCCCATTTTGGGTAACCGGTGGCTATTTGACAAAGTTGGTCAAATAACTGGGAATAATCGGCAAAGGCAAAAAATACTTAAATTTATCAAAACAACATTTTTTTTTAAAAATTGCAAAAGCAAAATAGATGAAATGAGTTTGTAAAACATAAAGTGTTTTCTATTAGATTTGAATACAAAATACAAAATCGCATAATCATGCGAATACAACAAAGTCACAAACTACAATGATATTTATAGACTAATAGTCTTATACAAGAATCTACATGACTACAAGTATAAATTACAGTAATCTATAATTTTCTCTTCACTACTCTCTATAAAACTAATGGAGACAGAAACTCTAGTCCTCCCACTTAGCTATCATGCCTCACTTTGTCTAGAAGGTTGCACTTGTCGTTGTGGCTCCACTTGTACCTTTGTGTATGCCTCATCTTCAAGGATGTCCTCCAATCCAATCTCTCCTCCTTTTGCTTCAGTTGCACCCTCCATAGCTTGTCTCTCGAAATCAATAATCTCTTCCTCTGTGAACATGGGGGCCTCCCCCTGTGCAGTCCTATCGCAGTAGGGATCGATTTGATATAGATCGATAAGATCCTCTGATGCATTCTTAAACTTCTTTGTGCAAAGTTGAAGGTTATATTGCACAAAAATCAAGTCATTGAAGTGTTGTTGACTCAAATTGTTATGTTTTTTTGTGTGAATGGAGTCAAACAAACTCTAATTGCGCTCACATACAGAAGCGCTACAAGGTTGAGATAAAATCCAAATGACTAGCCTTTGAAAATTTGGGGTATTTCCACCCCAATCTTCCTATCACAACCCAACAAACAAGATATTCAAAATTTTGTAAGAAATTAATAATTGTAAATATGTAACTGATCAAGTACAAGTAAAGACTTCATTTTGTATTACCTAGTGACTGCGTGGCTCTCCCTCAAATAGCTAATGTTGAAGCAAAGAGCCTCTCCCTTGCCTACTTGTAGTTCTACAACTTTGCAATAACAAGGTTTCTCACCTCAACGTTGAATGTCATACTCTCAATACATGTTGAGCCCCTTCAAAACCTCTCCACTAGCATATGTGAAGCCATCGAAGTATAAAAACTTGGGGTTAAAGTAGTACCCCACTGCATGGATGGGTTAATGGAGTTGATTGTTCCACCTCCGATCATTTAACTCACAAATGAGATCAAATTTGGCACGATTCTCTCTATAATAATTTTGGACAGCCTATTTGGCCTTATCCATGGCCTCATATATAACTCATTGGATTTTGCTCTCCATCCACCAATCACAAAACCTTCACCAAAGGCTCAGACACCTACAAAATCACAAACAAATTAAAGTTAAAGTTGTAAACTTATAGATAAATTATAAAATAAATACTTTAAGTTTAAAAAATTGAAAACAAAAGAAACAACCTGAAATTTTAATTGCAATTTCAAGTTATCTTGATGATCTTTGTAGCTTTTTTTTCAAATGCCTCATTGAAAATCATCTTCCTAACCTTCACTCCATCAGCTTTATTAGAATATGACGACTCTATCCATGTTTGAAACACAAATATCTGCTTTAAATGAGTCAACAAACTACAAATACTTTGCAATATAAGAAAGTTTATTGCAAACTTAGTGACCCATGCTTGAATAAACTCTTTTCTCTTGGTGTGCTCTCTCATCAAGTTGAGAACTCAAGGGTGATTGTAGATATATTTTGTTATTTCTCTAGCTTCTTCTGCAACTAATATCACCCAATCAAATTTATCTGTCTTTCAAAAGAAGGTCAAGGCAATGGGCCATACAAGGTGTCCAAAAGAGAGATGGGTGTCTCTCCCTAAGAAGTATCATAGCCACTACATATGTTGTTACATTGTTTGTGATAATTTGGACAACATTTTCGATATCCACCTCTAAAACAACCTCTTCTAGCATCAAGGTTAAAGTTTTTGATTTTTTATTTTGCTAGATGTATCAATAGACTTTAAAAAAAACAGTTCACCACTTGAAGGCACCAAAAAATTGATGAGGGTTCAGTTCCTTCCATATGTCTATCCATTAGAAAGAATGGTGTATCCGATTTTACGCCACCTCTTCTGAACTTCTATAATTAGCTTTGCATTTTCAATTGCATTCTTGAGCAACTTCCCACTCAAGTCTTTTGGAGAGGGTTCCTTGTACCATTTTTTTGCAACTATCAATGTTGTAACCAAATATTATTAGTATGGGCTCCTCATCACGTTGAAAGAAATGTTGTTGAAGTACCAAAAATTTATGTATGTTTTCTTTGCTTCCGCATGTGCTTGCTTGTTGAGATGAATTATGTCTCCGTCTAAGCAAATGGTTCATATTGAAGAAAAAATATATTTCTTATTAACATATTAGCTTGTTGATAATTATATTCTATGAAAACTACATAAAATATTAGGCCTTGTATGGTTGGAGGGACCTTATGTGCATACCTACCAAATTTGAGCTTGTCACTGGTAATAGAAGTTCCTGTGACATCTAAAGGATTTGCTTTCCAGTATTCATTTGGAATGGAAAGCATTTTGTAAAATGACTTGGGTGAAACAGTATTTAGAAAGGCAAATAGATTATACTTTTTATAACTAGGAAGCTTAATATCCACAGAAATGTACGTAGCATTATTAGTCATGAAAATGTTGGAAAGGGATTCACATTGGGGATTGCTAAAATGATTTCTTCTAATTGACTTGATCTATTTCTTACTTCTATAACATCTTTGACCGAGTCTCTTACATGAAGTCTTGTAGATTTTACCTCTGCAAGGATAATATCCTAACTTATCATTATTTGCTTTTGTCATTGTGTTAATCCTAGAAGTGCATCTACCTAACCCTCTCCTCCTCCTTATTCTTAATATTTTTCTTTGTCTTCATTGTCATCTTCATCTCTGATGAAGTATGACACTCTGTAACCATGATCAAATTTTGGATTTCTTCTATTTGGTGTTTTTGAGGTTTTGATTTGGGTTGAAGCTTTGTATTGTCCTAGTGTTCTGTTAGCACTTTCTTTTGTTTTAGCAGTTCAACTACCTTTCCTTGCTGCTTGATGAGAGCTTTATTTATATTTTTCTTTGTACGAGCATTCTTGTAAATTTGTTTGTTGTTATGGGTATTTAGCTGAATCTTGAAATACTTGAGTCGTTTTATTATGTTGAAAACTAGATCATCTTCTTCCTCACTTTATGATGATGACTTTTGTTATTTCTTTTTCTTTTCTTTTAACATTCTACTAACTTATCTCATCATACTATATTATTTTGAGACTTCTTTCAATTTGTAGTACTGGTCCTCCGGTTTTGAGAGAGTTTCTTCCATGGTAACGTAATCCCACTACACTTGTGCTTTTGGAGATTCAAAGAATAATTTTATTAGAAATTTGCATTTTTACCAGCACAGTATGTGGTTGAATGTTGACCTCGGCAAATGTAACATTTGACATGTGCAGGAACAGTTCATGGAGTGGATCGTTTCCTAAGAATTGTTATGGGTTTATTTTTTACCTAGTGAGGAAACTTGGTTTTTGTAATATGAACCGCCTTGAATTTAAATCTTTACTCGGGTATCTTCTTCTTTGGAGGATTCCAATTCTTTGTTTGTGACCATTGCCACATATTTCTTTTTCTAAACTTGTTGTTTGGTTACCTAGGCCCTAATGCATAACTACAGCTACAACCACCCTTACATCCCCAAGAACTACTAACAAAGGATTTTTTTACAAAATCCCTAGAGATTGCAAGATGCATTGGATTGACCTAAATTACTAGTGACAAGCTTTTGTATACATTAGATTTCTAATTTCTTATAAATAAGCTACCTTAGCTCAGTTAATGACAAATCTTCTAGTTGTCTTATTTTGACTAAATGGTTTATTGTGATTAACCTAACTTATAGGGGAGAGATGTAAGATAATATCTTTTGAGTATCTTCTTCTGTGGAGGATTCCAAGGCTTTTTTTGTGACCATTGCCACATAATTCTTTTTCTAAATTTGTTGCTTGGTCACCTAGACCATGATGTATAACTACAGCGATAACCACCCTTACATCCCCAAGAACTACTAACAAAGGATTTTTTTACAAAATCCCTAGAGATTGCAAGATGCATTGCATTGACCTAAATTACTAGTGACAAGCTTTTGTATACATTGGATTTTTAATTTCCTATATATAAGCTACCTTAGCTCAGTTAATGACAAATCTTTTGGTTGTTGTCCTATTTTGACTAACTGGTTTATTGTGATTAACCTAACTTATAAGGGAGAGATGTTATAGGGGAGAGATGTAAGATAATATCTTTTGAGAGTTAGTCGATGTCAGTCCCTTTCTTTGTATGCCAACCTTTCAAAGACTAAGGAGTATTCATTGAATTTTATTCAATCACAAAGTTTCATAGCATACCTAGATTGAAGGGCTAGCTCCCTTGCATCACATTTATAACTAACCACTAGTCTACTTACTTTGAAAGAAAAGGGATAGAAGGGATTAACACTAACCTAACAGAGGTGATGCACCAAGTTTAACTCCATAATACTACCATGAACTTGCGCTATGAAATGTAATTCACAAAACTAATCTCAACACCCAAGATTTCTCTAACAAAAGTGTTTCAACATGAAGGTAAGATGCAATGCATTTCTCAAGGTAGATGAATAGAAGGTATGATCATAGACACTAGTACTCTTCCTTATACTTAAAGACATACAAAAACAACTAACTACACTTCATGTGACCTGTTAGAGGGCAGACTATTTGCACAAAACATGAGAGAGTGAGATGAACACAAGGAGATATAACTATCACTTGCCATTCAACTACTTCACACACTTAAAAAAGAAGTTGAGAACTCAAAACCAGTTTGAAATCTTTTATTCAAAGGCAAAATCAATACTTAAACTAGCAGTGCTTAGCCTTACCATATGTGGATCCTATACAAAGCCAAAAGTGGTTGCTTATAAAGAGAATTGAGAAGAGAGAGAGAGAGAGGGGGGGCGTAGTATAAGGGTACTGCCAGGTGTCCATCATGATTTAAAAAAATAAAGGAGTTATAGAATATTCCTAAACAAACTTCCAAATCCATGTGTCTCTCCTCTGAAGATGCTCCAATCCTCCAAATGGCATAGGAGTTTAAACTTGGCTTAACACCTTGATCATCTTCTTGAAAACTTACCTTCCTTGCATAAGAAGAATGAAAAATGGACTTATCAATCATAAATTCACCATGAATTCCTTCAAAATTTATCGTCTAACACCTTACCATGCATTAGGAAACTCCTTTAATCTGACATTTCATCATTCATATGCCTAGGTGTCTTGAAACTCCTCATTTCACACGCCTAGCTTGGTCCAAGTGGCTCAAAGCTTGAGTTCATCTTCTCCAAGTCACTATATATACATGGATGGCCTTCAAATATCTCATTATACCTGCAACAATCTATTTTGGTTCCTGAAACAACTCCCAAGACTCAATTTTTCTCTTCAAGCTCTCACTAGGCCTATTTTCTTTGTAGCCCTAAAAACTATAAACCTCTTTGTGTATAATAATGTATGGATGGTACTTTCAAACCAAGTGCATATTTTAGGACCCAGTATGGCCTTATAGCTTCATGTCAAATTTCATGTTCAGATTCAAGGTGGAATTTTTTTTTTTGCCTTTCTCTTTCTTCAAGTAGGCCTCAATTAGGCCTCCTTGCCTAGAACCCTATTTTTTTGCTCTAGACATCTCCCACACATGTGAAATCACCTAAAAGCATGTGATTCACTTTTCATAGGCTATCACCAATATCCATGTCAAATTTGAGGCCTTAATACCCTGTGGAAGTGTGAGAACCATGAAATGACCTTGCCATTTAGTCTCATTTTAGGCCTGTTTGAGATTGCCTTGGAAAATAAGCTTTGTTTGACCACTTCCAGAATCGTCTATGCATATTTTTGGGCTTGAATAGGTGAAAAGCATCCCAAATTGACTCCTCCAATGGTTGACAAGTTTCCCTTTGCTAAAAACCCCTACAAAACACCAAAAAATATGCAAAATAGTGCATTTATTATAGTCTGTATAACTAAAAGTACGAACAAATTACTCATGTAGAATATAATTTGAATCCTCAACAAAATACAAGAATTTTCAAGAGAAAACTAGGTCATTACATGTTCTTTAAAAGTCTATTTCTCTTGACTAGTCACTATTAGGGTTTTATGAGGGTTTTAGGCATGTTTTATTCTTAAGGATTGTTCATAAAGAACGCATCCTCTTTCTCTCTCCTAATGCCACAAGATTGTATTTAGGGGACCCTTACATCACCTCTAAACACCACTTGGTCTCATGAAAGTTCTGAATGTGAGAAGGTGTTCCTCAAGTTGCAAGCAAGCCATTCTAGAGGGGTTGACGGTTTTAGCTATTGTTCATATATATCAGATACTTAACGAAATAGTTGATGCCTCAATAATGAGGTGTGGAGACCTACTTCTCATCTCTAAATGTCACTTAGCTTCATGTAGAAGATCATGGCTTCATCAAGTAAGAGAAATTCTATTTTGAAGTGTAGTCACCATTAGAGGAGCTTGAGATGGTATTGAGAGATCAATTGTACTTTTATTGCTTTCCCCTATTCATGGATGATCTTGAAATTTCTATGATAACATTCTATACTTTTCCATGCCCTCAGGCCTTCACTTTACCTTCAACCAATCACTTTTTTCGTGACTGTCCATATGGGTTTGTGTGTGTCTTAAGCTTGTTTGGCCTAGAACAGAGTCTTGACCAGATTGTATTCACGTTTGCTATTAGGTCTGAGGTATTAAATGAGGTCTTCTATCATCATGAACCATCTTCAAATATTCTTCATTCCTTCAGACCTCTTGACAAACCTTTACCCTTCTCAAATCAAGCAAAAGCTCTCATGAACCTAGGCAGACTTGTAGGTTGTTATCTAACTGTGTATAAAGGTTTTGAACTCAGTTTCGGCCAGCCTCAATAGTCATCTCTTAACATTTATTTTTGTCTTAAAATGATCCTATTGACTTATTTTTCCACTTGTGATAGACCTCAAGCTTTTTGTACACATTTTTCTCCTCACTCAGGCTTGGAACCAGCCTACGTCCTCCTAACAACCTGTAGATGCTTATTGGGATGGTCTGACTACATTCTAGTGGTTTTATGACTCCATTACTATCTTTGACATCTCAATGACTCAGTCTCATTATTGGGAGTTTGGAATCCTTCAAATTTGTGCTTTTAAGTCACCATGACCTCACCACACATAATACCCTTCTCACTCTTCAATTAACGTGGTTGTAGGTGTCAATTGGAAAAATGGTATTGATTGTGTCTTAGGGGTTTAGAACCTTGTTGCAAATCCTTGGATGTAATAGTCATGTTACTGAGTTTTCAAAACCTTTCACACTAATGTAATATAACAGTCATCTTATTGAGGTTTCCAAACCTTTCACACCAATGCAACCTTGTCAAGGTATTATCTCTTCACTGTATGCACCTTTTAGCTCACACCTTCCAAGGCATGGTTATAGGTGTCAATTGGAGGGAAATTGATCATGAGCCCTAGAAGTTAATCTTATCACTCCATCATTGTGCCTTGAAGGTTTCAAACCATCATTGAGAGTTCCTTCTCACATCCTTACAAGGTCTATTTGACTACTTCATGACACTCTTCAGGTCTTTGCCTTCTCAATTTCGTACATAGTCATGTGTAGGCATGTTAGGCTTGTAAACCTTGTCTCCTTATCTATCTCCTATCTTGCATGTGGCTAGGTGATTTCCAATGGCTTGTCTCCTTTATCATCTACATTGAGTTTTGGTTCCTGATTTCACTTTGCCTTTGTTAGTTGATTTGAGTTCAAAATGAGGACCTACAGGGCTAGGGCATGTAGGTCTCTATTTGCTTACATAGGCTGTGAGAATCAACTTCTTGAATTTTTATACTTTTCAATAGTTTGCCACTGTCAACCTTGTCCCACTTCTTTTTCACTATTTTAATGACTTACAGAGCCTATGACCAAACATTACATCATCTTCAACTTATCTCTACAGTCCGTACAGGGTTCAACTTATCTTCAACTTGATCTATAAACTCCACTAATAAACTCTAAATGAAATTTTAAAAGTACAGATTCTGAATTTCTCAACTTATAAGATGTTGGAATGATTAAATATGATTAAAATTTGATCCAAATCAAGTTTCAAAACTGAAATAAAGATGAATTAATAGATCACATCAAATATCTATTGAAACTGTCAGATATTTCAAATTCTCGATTTTATCCAATTTCCCGTAAATAATCAAATGAGTAATTTTTGCATTCTGATTAAACTCTGAATTATAATCTGTAAATTAACTAAAAATAAAATGCAAAACTGAATTCAAAGATCAAAACACAGAAATTGTTTACGGGGTTCAGAATTCCTACGTCCCCAAGTTCGTATCGAACCGATCCATTAATTGTTGATAAATTTGCAAGCCAAAATAATACTTAAAAAACAACAAAGATCATATCTCTCTGTAAAAATAGTGATCAGACCTTTGAAAGACCTTGGTTGACTCAGCACGTCCTTCACCTTCCTGAATCACACGCAGAGGCTTCTCCAAAATCAAATTCGGCAATTTTTATAGCTCAAAATGGCATCACCAATTCTCTAAAATAGACAAATGAATATACTACACAGAGCGTATCAAAATTATAAACAACTTTGTAGTTTACTCTGAGCTCTTATTCGACCTCTAAGGGCTCCAAAATGACTAAATACTATAATCGGGTCTATAATCTCCAATACACAGTCGGCTTCCTATGTCTATTCAAGTAGAAATTAGTCCCTTTTATAACACTTCGACCTTCATGGCTGAAGTGGTCAAAGCATTAACCTTTTAGGCAGCAGGTCAAAGGTTCAAAACTTCCTCCCACCTTTCTAGGCGCTTTGAAAGAGTGAAAAGGTCGGCCTTCCTTCTTTCTAGGCGTTTAGCATGAGATTTGAAAGTTTTTCCCTCCTTTTTTGGCGCCTTTGACTTGTCTTTGTCCCACATGCATTGGGTATGACAGTTTAAATGCTTAAAATAACCAAGTTTGTTCCTTTTCAAATGCCTAAGGCTTAGGCGCCAACTTACGCTGTGCTTTGACTTGGTTAATGCATGATTGGTGAGATGACGTGGCGGGTGACGTGGCAACTTGTGCAAGTTGGCACCTTGTTTGAAATTTTTAAATAACATGTGAATAAAAACACCAAACCAAATTTTTTTTGCACTGAATTATTTTGCCACGTGTCAAATGGCTATTGGTCCACTTGGCATATTTCCACAGTGCCACGTCACTTTCGACACCCCTGTCGCAAGATTTCTTCAACTGGCTATATCTTGAGCATCCAAACTCCATTTTTCGAACCGTGAAAAGTGCCAAAAAACTCTCGACGAGATCTACACTGTGAAATTGGTTTCATCATGATTTAGAATTTTTTTCTAGAATGAACTCTTGATCACACCTCCCTATAAAAGAGGCTTTTGGTCTCCAAAAGTCGACTATCACCTGAAATCTTATAACTGGTCTACTGCATCTATGAAAACAACCGAGAATGTTTTATGCCTAACATTTTGCAAGTTCTTTTGAGTTTTTTGAGAATTTGTTAAGTTTGAGAATTTTCAGTATACGTACTTAAAACTTCACTTTGAGTTGAGTTGAATCAGTTTATTGGTTATCCATATCACTTGATTAGATTGCTGTGTGCAGTTGTGGAATCAGTGTGTTTGCAGGAAACCATGGGCAAGTTGTCACATAAAGCCAAGATGGAAGAGCTTGAAATTATCAATAGCCAGATAGGATGAGAATGCATTCCTGAGATGCAAGCTCTATTCCCTTGAAGAGCAAATTGCAAGTTTAAAATCGGAGCTCGAATCCAAGGATGAGCTCTTGATTAAATTGCAATGTGGTGATTGTGAAAAGGTAAAGCCTTCCACTTCAGATGCAGAGACTATGACTGAGTGAAGTGTAAGTTATTCACCACGTAATTCATCTACTTCTTCTTTCCATTTAGATTCAGATTCAAGTAATGATGCTTTTGGTAGTTTTGAACAACACACTAAGGGTATAAGATCCAAATTGTTGATGAAAATGGGATTTAAAGGAAGATGTCTTGGTCGAGATAGCCAAGGAATTACTAACCCAATACAAGTAGAGCATAGATCTCTTCATGCAAGTTTGGGTTACACTCGTGAGCAGGTGGAAATTTGAGAAACTTCCTCCATGGCTAAAGGAAGACAAGCTTCTGATAGCAAAGGACCGAGGCCACTAGTAGAGCATGTGCCGTGTAAGAGGACACGTAGCCGAGGTATTGAGATTCCACCTCCTAGTTCTTACACTAGAGTTAGTACTAAATCTTCTGATCCACTTTTTATGTTTAAGAAATTTGGATTTAACATTCAGAAGATAATGCAATCATTTCCATGCACTTTTTGTGGGATGCATAACCACAGTGTTGCATTTTGTTGGAAGAGACATGCTTTGTTGAAACAGATTGCATGTTTGAAAGACCATTCTCATGATAAAATGAGAATTGGTAAAAGGGGACCCTCACCTAAGAAGGATGTTTGTACTCATTGTAAAGTGAGTGAACATAGGGTGGATAGATGTTTTAAGCTTCATGCATCTTCACATTCAAGTAATGTTAGAACTAAGATGATTTACAAACCTCTCACTGAGGTTAATGAAGCTAAATCAATCCATAATGCAGTTGACAATACAACCCAGGATAAGGTAAAACCTACAAGTGAAAATCCATTAAAGAGGTTAAGTCAACAATATGCAATTGATAATGAATCCACATAGACAATCAATTTCACTAGGAAGAAAGAAATGGTTAAGTGGATTATCACTACATTATTTTTGCAAAGCATGGTTATGAATTCACCTAAGAGAATGAACAAGCTTTGATAGATGTAGATTAGAGTTGGTGAGAACACTTCAAGACAGGTTTATCATATGAAGTTTTTCAATTCTCACTTTTTGATAACTCTAAGTTTTGAATCTCCATTTTTACGTTGTGTGAGTTGTCTAGAGGACTTGAACTCATTTGATCAGTTGGAGATAATAACAGAGTGCATGTTGTAGGTTGAGTTAATTCCTTACAACACTTATTAGACTGTTATTTTTTAGAATGTATCTATTTTTGGCACATGGATGTTTAGATGCATTTTTTTAAGACCCTTTGCGCATGTTTAAATGTTAGGCAGCATACACTTTTGGTTGTTTGCATTTTGTTTAGCATATAAGTCCCATACTAGGGCATTGTATTGCAACATGTCTACATCATTTATTGTATATTGTCAGCATTATAAACTTGTCTTACAGTTACATTGGGAGTTGTTTCAATTTTTAACAATTCACCGCTTTATAGGATGTGACATTTGGGCAGGCAATTTTGGTATGTTGTAATCACTTTGGCAGTTGCAGATTCACTTAGTCATGCCTTTGGATTAGGGATTTTTACAGTTTGATTGTGAATCATTTTAATGCAATTATTTATACCTCTTGCTATGATTGGGTTCTGTTTTCATGGATGCAGTAGACCAGTTTGCAATTACAGGGGATATTGGACTTTTGGAGACCAAAAGCCCTCCATTGGGGAGGTGTGACCAAAAATTAAGTTCTGAAAAATAGTTTTAAGTTAGAGTTTTAGTGGTGGCACACTATAGAGCTCATTGAGAGCTTTTCGACGCTTTTTTTGAAACGTAAATCCGAGTTCGGGAGCTCCTGTTATGGCCATTTGAAGATTGGTCAAAAAATAGCACTTACGACATTGGGCACGTGTTTCGAGGTGGTTTCGACATTTGGACTTATCGGAGGTCGACACTTGGCAAATGCTAAAATTTGAAAAAAAAATTGGTTCAATGACATGTCACGTCATCAACATGCCACGTGGCAGCGTGAGATAAGCTCTTTGACCAAGGTGGCGAGCAAGGTGGCGAGTTTGAAGGAAGGACCAAGTCCAACGGTGCATGTTTGGCGTTTTGACCAACGTGCATGCTAGCTAAGCACCTAAAGGTGGGCGTAGACATGTTTCAAGGAGGCACATACCTTATTAAAGCCTATACTTATCCCAAAAAATTTGTGCATGTGGGACAAATGTGCCCAAGAATAAGTCAAAGCGCCTAAAAAGGAGGGAAAGAAGATTTCAAATGCATGCAAGGTGCCTAAAAGAAAGGGCGGCCAGTTTTGAAATTCTGACCTGCCGCCTAAAAGGTTAATGCCTTGACCACTTCAGCCACAGAGGTTGAAGTGTTATAAAAGGGACTAATTTCTAGTTGAATATATAGAATTCTATACTGTGCTTTTTATTTTAAGAAGCCGAGACTTTGTAAAAGCTTTGAGAAAGCTTATGTAATAGATTTTTATCCATTTTTCGGCCATAATACACAGTATTAATACTCTTTTTATCCAATTTGCATATTGGAGGAGTATATTTAAGCCCATTTTGGAGATTTTTAGGACTTTGAAAGCAACTTTGCAGGTGTGAAGACTCGCAGAATTCGAAGGTGCCGAGCTTGATTATCAATCACGGTGAAGGTGAATTTTTGCATTGAGAGATCAGCGTGCAAGAAAGTTGTTTATTGTTTCCAGGTGTTTGAAGTGCCCTTAATGGAAACGGTCCACTCCTTTAGAGAACCCAGAGATGTAGGCATTAATTATTGAGTTGAACTCTGTTATCACGTTTCGTGTTTTGGTAATTCTCATTTGATCCATGTTTTTGTTTCAGTTTGTTGATTTGGTATTAATTAGTAAATGAACTCATGCAAGTAATTCAAATTTTGACAATTATAACACAAAGTTATTAAAAATTGGTTTAATTGGTAATTGGAAGTAATCAATCTTTTGACAACTCCATTCCATCTCAACAACCGAGAATGTTTTATGCCAAACATTTTGCAAGTTCTTTTGAATTTTTCGAGAATTTGTTAAGTTTGAGAATTTTCAGTATTCGTACTTAAAACTTCACTTTGAGTTGAATCAATATAGTTTACGGATCAGCTGTGAGACTCAACTTCTTGAATTTTTATACCTTTCAACATTTTGCCACTATCAACCTTGTCCCACTTCTTTTTCACTATTTTAATGACTTACAGAGCCTATGACCAAACATTACATCATCTTCAACTTATCTCTACAAACTGTACAGGCTTGTACATACGGTCATCTCGTGGGTAAGGTTTGTGAGTTAGAATTAGAATCTCTCATGAGTCCATTCATGCCTTTAAAATTTTGTTAAGGTTATGCAAGTGTTTAGGGTTCTATGTCACCCCTCTCCATGGTTTGAGTACTTCAAGATAAAACTTTAGACTTAATGGATGCTCACCTACAAGTCTGCAAACTTGTAGGTGAATGAAACATGTCTAAAGCTCTCATTGAAGAGTGCATTAAAATTTATGATCCTTTCTTGAGTTATCAACCTGATCAATAGTATTTTTATCATGTTACATTATTTTCTCATTACCATTTAGATCCAACATGGCACTCAGACTTGTGGAAGACCATTGACGAACTATACCATGTTTTTCAAAGAGCAAGGCATATGACATTTCTTGAAGACTATCAATAGGGAGCCATATTCAGAGAGAGAACATATGAATCATGAGAGGATGAGGGGACTTTTCATGAGTAATGGAGTACTGGAAGCCTCTGAAAGTGACAAGCATCTCAAACAACCAAAACTTGCAGCAGGCGTGACTAAAACATCCTATACATTGAGACACTTTTCCTCCTATTGAAGACACTTCATGGAGATGAGTTAGTTGATAAAACCACCATTTAAAGGATCTATTTGACCTCTACAAACATCCCTCAAAATAATTCTTATCTATCAAATTCATAAGTGGAAAAATAAATGCAAAAATAGACCCTACTTAGAAGGACAAGGCATAGTGACCTGCTATCACTCTTAGCAATTGCTCATAAAGGAGATTCCATGAATCTTAAAATAAATTCCACTAATTTCAAGATTACTATTACCCCTAAAATGGCCAAAGTTTTAGCTCCTAACTCTCTCTTTTGATTGTACCATCCACTTAAATTTTGCCTTGTTGAGCTTGTGAAGGCAGTGATGGAGGAAACATAATGTCTGAAGCGTTTGTACGACCTAAAACTTGGTCCAAAGCTTGAAAATTATCTGAGGGATCCCAAAGGACACTTTGAAACTATTTCCAACTGAAATATGATATTGCAAGGCCATACAAGTGCCCAAAAGTGCTTATAAAGTGTCCTTTTGCTTAGTTCAAGCATTGAACTGACGATTTTGTTAGTCTCTGACCATCTTTGAACATTCTCTAACTTATTTATGACATCAGTTATATTAGGAGTCTTCTTCAAACGTTTGTCTTTTGGAATGGTACGTGCAACTCCTCCAAATAAGCCAAAAGGTGACCAAAATGTCATTTTAGCACATAAGAACCAAATAAAAGGTTAATGCATGATACTATGACCTTAATGACACATTGATAACCTTTTGTAATGACTCTAAACCATATCAAATTTTTGACCATGTTTGACAACATCAAGAACTCATAATTGACCCCTAGTACTAGACAAGTATACATAAAACCAAGCCTTGGACAAGGCATGACAAGGACAAATATGACCATATTGTTGTCCCCAAAAAATGTCACTCATTTTTGGGACAACCTATGAACTATTTTGGGCCCTGCAAGACCAAATTTGTCTCTTCCCTTTTCGAAATTTTTCCTAAGCATTCAAATTCCTCATTTTTCAAGCTTCTCAGAATTATATGGACTCTGCAGGCTTGATTCTACGGACTCTGCAGGCGGGGTTCTATGGACTCAGTTTTTACGGACTTCACAAGAAGAAATCTACGAACTCAACATGCTTGAAATTAACAGGTTCAAAGGGTTCAATGGCTTTAAAAGTTAAATTCCTTCGAAGGAGCAAGTTTCTAGCACTTAGGCACTTTCTGGATTGGTTCAGTGGTTTAACGGGTTCAATAGTTCCAAGGTTCAACGCATGGGTTTTTTAGTTTGCATGATTTTTCTAGTAAGTCTCAAAGCTGAGCGGAAGCTGCCAAGTGTCGTCTGCCAAGACACTTTATAGTTTATTTTCAAGAAGTAGCGAAAGACGCCACGTGTCCCTTGTAAAGCTTGTTGGAAGCCTCCAAGTGTCAATTTCCGTAGTTCCTTCCTTTCATTTCACTATTTTTGAGTAAGGACCGTGGTGGGCCCCAGGCAAATGGCTAAAAACAAGCAGAATGCACCAAGTGTCTGCATCCACATGAATGCAAATGAGTCCTGAATGTTTCTACAGTGTTTCTAGGAGCTCGGTGGAAGCCGCCATGTTTCATCTTTTGCAGGACTCTCAAAAGGTATCTAAAGCTTTGTAGAACATGCCACGTATCTCATTTAAAATCAGCGGAGCAAGACACGTGTCTGTGTCCGCATTTCAAGCTTCAAAGCTTCTTTCAATAAATCTCTCTCAGAGTTCTGTGGAGGGCGACAAGTGGCAACTGTGAAAGGTTTCAATACATTTTTCTAAGAGCAGCGGAACGTGCCACGTGTCCCTTACAAAGCTCTGCAGAAGCTAACAAGTGTCAACATCCACAACTTCTTCTTTTTGTGACGTAAAGACTACGGTGGGCTCCAAGTGAGTTGCTATAAGTCAAGCAGAAGCTACCAGGTGTCATCTACCGAGACACATTAAGATTTATTTCTCAAAGAAGTGGAACTTGCCACGTGTCCCCTGTAAATTAAACGGATCACGCCAAGTGTCAACATCCACATGAATCCAAGTGAGTTCTAATGTTTCTATACTATTTCTAAAGCTCAGCGAAAGCTCCCAGGTGTCATCTTTTATAGGACTCTCAAAGGGTGTCTAAAGTTACTATAAGTTAAGGGATGTTGCCACGTGTCCTCACCTGTTTCACAGTGGAACGTGCCACGTGTCACTTGTTGAGATCAGCAAAAAGTGGCAAGAGCAAGCAGAAAAGACACGAAGGAATTACTAAGGAGGATGACGGGCCCACAACCGTCAAATTCAGGGCAATTGAGTAGCCGTTGGCTTTCAAATGATGACGGACCTGCAGACGTCAAATTTGCAGCAATAAAGTGTATGTTGATCTTTGTAGGCTTAAACGTGGACCCGAATACATTTGAAGGCCTTAAGGCCAAGGCCAAAAGGAAGAACTACCAAAAAGAAGAACCAAAAGAACCAAAAAGGGGGAAGACGAGAAATATCTACGCAGTAGTTATTTCAATAGGTGGAACAGTCTGCAAGGTGGATTCTTGAGCCCTTAAACATTGAAGACATGACCTATTTGTCCCCCTGGGAGTAAAGACAAAATGGGACAACGATACAGACACCAAATGATCCAGACCCAAGAGTAGACACTTAAGATGAATCGACACACCGTAGTGAAGGAGGCCGCCTTGTTCCAGCATGGCCCTCCTTAACAAAACTAAAAATGCATTTAAAGCATTGAATGCAGCATGGGCCACTCCATGGAACAAAGTTCCAGGCCTTTCTTGGCCTTTATATATTTTAATCTCTTTTGTTTGTTTTGAGAGAGATCTCTTTATTATCAGAAGCAAAACTCTGCCCAAATTAAAAGGCATTACTGAGACTTTGAGCTCAGATTGTTTATCATATTTCTTTGTTTGAATCAAAAAGTAAGTTACTTTCAGACTTTGTGTTGTTATAGCTTGTATCATTCTAGGAGATTGTTCTTATGTCTATTTCCTGAGTGTATTTTTGTTTATTCAAATTAACAAGCAGAACTAGTGGAAGTGATAAGGAAGATGTCCTGAAGCTAGTTACTTTCAGACTTTGTGCTGTCATAGTTGTCTTCAGTGTGTGTTTTCTTTTTGTTCTTGTGTAAAGGATCTTGGGACGAATTTCTGCCCTCATTATCATTCGTATTCTATTTCTGTGTAAAGGACCTTATGACGACTTTGTGCCTCCATTATCCTTCGTATCTCACTCCTGGGTAGTCGAGGTGGAGACTTTGTGTTACATCTCAGTCTGTTGGTTACTACGCTCTTGGTTAGTAGTTACTTGTCACTACCTGAAAGAACTCTTGATGTTCCCTACAAGATCACTTTTGAAAGAAGAGAAGTGCCTTCAATGTCTTCACCAGGATTTTTTCCTCAATTTGTAAACATCATCTCTCAAAAAAGAGAGATGGATGGTATTATCCTACCCTTGAGTGTTATTTTCTGCTTATATATATAGTATATAACGCATCATATTTATAGGGAACCTCCCCTTGGTGAGAGGAGAGATTTGTCCCCTGTTGATGTAGTAAACCTGCACACCTAGCCGACCAATCTCTCTATGTTGTGGCTGAAGAGACCTATTTTGCTCACCAGTTAGCTGATCGACAAAATATTCACCCAACAATTTTTGGCGATTCTGTTGGAGATTTACGTGCAATCTGAAGCCTCAAGTTTCAGATTGAAGCAGTCCCTATCCTTATCCACTATAGACTCTAGCAACTCCATTATGTGTCTTACCCATTATCATTATAGCCTTACCATCTTCCTCCATCTCTATTATATTATCTGGTCTGCAAAACCAGAGCCACTGGGATAGAAAGTGCAGTTTGAAGCCTCAAGCTTCAAGCTGAAGCAGGGCCAGTTCTTTCTCATTTTTATTCTACAATTTGGCAACTCCACACTATACTAGAAGCTAGAGAGCCTAAGGTGTTGTTGACCCTGTCTTTGAGTTGGTGCAGCAAAAAAATTTTGATTTGTTCCATCCCCAACTTCAAGTTCAACGATCCAAGAGTGTTCCTCTTACCCGTACCAAGACATCAACACAAGGTAGAGTTATTTTTTCTGTTGTTAGCAGAGCTTTGCCTATCCACACGCTACCCAGATTTGTTATCCTTTTTTTCATAATCCAATCATGGTTGTTCAAAGCCCCTGGGGTAACTCATTTGACCCACTTAATTTGACTCCACCCCTGCATGAACTCCCACGCAGCTCAAGAAAAAAATTCTTAAATTCTTTAGTGATGGGAGAGTTCACCCTAATGAACACATTGCAGCCTTTAACATACCTTGTGGTGTGATAGACGTGGAATTTGAAGACATGACAGTCAGGCTCTTCGTGAAAACACTACAAGGTGCTGCTGCAGACTGGTTCTACCATCTACAAGCTAGATCAGTGACTGACTGAGACACACTCAAAGCTAAATTTGAAGCCAAGTTCAAGGCTGCAGAAGATGCACATGCTTTGTTGCCCTAGCTCACATAGATGAAGAAGGAACCTCATGAACTTATGAGAGATTTCATAGCAAAGTTTGACAAGCTGACGAACCGAATTCCTGCTATTGCTCAGCCTACACCTGAAAACTTCAAACGCTTCTTCATCAACTCACAGTTGCTTGAAGTGAGTTTTCTACTAAAGCGTGTTGGCCACATAGACCTTGAGGCTGCTCAAGACTTGGCTACTGAGGTAGAAGATGACCTTATCTTGGCAGGAAAGATAAGGAGAGATCCAAATAAAGGTAAATCCTCTTCATCTTCTGAATACTTCCCTTCAGCCACCACTGATCTAATGGTGCAGAAGCTAGCAAATGAATTGTTGGCCCTCAAAAAGTAAATGGCATAAGGGATGTCCTCTGTTCCTTAATACAGAGATGTACCAAGGATGACATTCCCAAATCAGTCATATCAAGGCCATGCTGCTAGGAACCAAGGGCAAGCAAATCATCTTCCTCCCCTACCAGGAATAACCTTGCCATTGAAGCACCTCCAACCAAATCAATGGTTGGATACCTTGAAGATGAATCAAATTTCTCATTTCAGCCTGAATCAAATCTTTAAGATGATGCTAATATCTTCACTGAAGAAGAAGAAGAATTAGCTGGCGACTCCAACATTGGTTTCCTAAATTATCAAGATGAACCCAGAAGTGAAGGTAATGTAGCTGAGGGATCATATGTTGTATTCACCCAGTCCAAGAATCAATCAGCCCAGCCAGCTAATAAAAAAAAGTTAGAAGAGCGACCTCAACCAGTAGTTTTAATTGCTAAGCGAAGATCCACTCTTCCTTTCCAACTAAAGGACCTGGTGATTACAAGAAAGGTAAGTACACCAAACATCCATGCGCCTTTCACTTCAAGTTCTCAGTCAAGTTCTGCCCCTCCCAAAACTCAAAAAGATGAACTCACATCCTCTGTGCCTAGTTCATTTCTAGCATTTAATATAATTGACCATATAAAGAAAACCAAAATTCAAATGTCTGAATTTGAATTTCTGCAGTCCAACCCTGAAAAATTAGATAAATTGGTTCAATGTGTGAGGAATCAAAACATCCTTGTAGGATAAGCAATTCCCAAGAATGCACCCACCAGGAACAACCTTGTCATTACTCTTCATGCTGCTTTTGGTAGAATTGAACCTTTTTATGTCTCATTGCTGATAAATGGACATCAACTGAACAACTACATCATTGATTCCGGAGCCTCAAACAATGTTATGCCTGCTAAAGTGGTAAAATCCTTTAGTCTCACACTGACCAAGACATTTGGTAGATGCTTCTCCATGGAGAACAAGCAAGTACCTCTGCTAGGACAAATCAAAGACGCTCAATTTGCATTTACAGCCTTTCCAGACAAAAGAATCAAGATGACTATTTTGGTGGCTGACGTCCTAGCATCCTATGGCATTCTACTTGGACAAAATTTTTACAAGGATGTGGGAGGAGAACTAAGCATGGACTTATCCGAAGCAAGGATCTTAGTCAAGGGTGTTATGAAGAGGTTGCTCCCTGAGAAGGAAGTGAAATATGTGGTTACCCAGACCTCGGCACCTGAAGCTCAAATTTTGTTTGAGTCTTCAGGCATGGGTAACTACTTTCTATCCATAGATGAAGTTCATGTGGCATCTGATGAAGCCCCTGTAGGTGACAACCTAGAAATGCATCCAGCTAGAATGGCAGAAGAATTGGTGGAGTGCAATATAAGTGTGAAAGAATCTCCACCTCCAAACGAAGGAGAATCCAAAGAAAAAGCGGTGTCAAATGAGGTATGAATTCTAGAATTTGATGGCAGTTGCTCCTCTATCAGTTCAAAAGCTAGGGTTATGCTGATATCTCCTCAAGAAGATATTTTTTCTTCATCATACAAGTTACAATTCATCAATACCAACAACACAACTGAGTATGAATCTCTCTTACTTAGAGTAAAGGCAGCTCAGGACAAAGACATCAAGCTCCTTCATGCCAAAGAAGATGTTGAACTAGTGGTTTGTCAGGTGAGAACCCTGTATCAAACTAAGAATGAAAGATTGCGCCACTACCGCAATCTAGTCTAGGACCAAATTGAAAACTTTGATGCTTTCAGCATCTCTGCCATTCCTAGAGAATTCAATGATCGGGCTGATGCACTAACTGTTTCAGCTACTCTCTTGGTCCCCCACCCAGACTTCAAAGGAGACAGGTACACTATTGAGCTAGTCTTTTGACCAAGTGTACCTAATAATGCCAATTCTTGGCAAGTGTTTAACCATGACAACTAAATCATTGCCTTCCTAGAGCAAAAGGACAACTTTGAATGGCTGCATTTTGAAGGCTGTGAACCTCAAAAGCTTGAACTAGCCCCTGAATCAAGTTCAAGCATGAATGGAGAGTTCCTACAGCTGAAAGGGAATAAAATTTTCAAAGGCTTAGTTTCTTTTGAGAAACTGTTTGATAAACATGACAGATTCATCAAACAGTAGCAAATGGATTCAAGTTCCTCTCAGGAGTTTGATGAAGTAAATCTGGGTACTAAGGAAGATCCCAAGATGGTGAACATTGAGAAATATTGTACTCCTTAGGAGAGGTTCAAGTTCGCTACTTTGCTCAACCAGTACATGGATGTCTTAGCTTACTCCTATGATGACCTGAAGTCACTCAGGGCTAATAAAATTTGACATGACATTCCTCTCAAGGTTGATTCGGCACCTTAAAGGGAAAAGTCCAGGTAATATAATTCGAAGATATCAGGGACCATTTTGTCTAAGATACGAGAAATGCTAAATGCTAGGATAATCTTTCCAATCCATCATTCCACATGGATTACAAATATATTGCCTGTAAGGAAGAAGAATGGTGAAATTCGCCTTTGTGTAGATTTCAAGAACTTGAATCAGTCAACTTTGAAGGACAACTACCCTTTGCCTATTATGGACCAAGTGCTTCAAACAGTGACTAGTTCTGAAATGTTATCAATGCTAGACGGCTTCTCAAGATATAATCAGTTTGAAGTTGGTGAGGCAAACTAGCACAAGACTACATTCACCACGCCTTGGGGCACGTTTGCATATAGAAGGATGCCTTTTAGCTTGACAAATGCTGGCACCACTTTCCAAAGAGCAATGGACTTTGCCTTCAAGGATGAGATGGGTAAGTTCATCATAGTTTATCTTTATGACTTGACCGTCTTTTCTAAGCATCGCCTAGATCATGTGCGCCATTTGCAACAAGTTTTGAAACGTTGCCGCCAAAATGGCATTTTCTTAAACCCCAAGAAGTCAGTTTTTGGAGTAACAAAGGGAAAACTTCTCAGACACATTGTGTCCAAAGGAGGCATAAAGATTGACTCAGACAGAGTCAAGTATATCCAAGAGCTTAGCTTGCCCACAAGTAAGACTGTCGTTCACTATTTCTTTGGAAAGGTGAATTTCTTACGAAATTTCATCTTTGAGTTTGCTAAGAAGACTAGACACATTGTAAACATGATGAAGGGAAAGGCCACCTTCAGCTGGGCTGAAGAAGACAAGCTAGCCTTTGAGGATATCAAGACTGCCATTGCCCACACCCCAATTCTGGTTTGTCTAGATTATAACAAAGATTTCACCATGTACAGTTATGCTTCTTAACACACGCTTTCAATAATTTTGGATCAACAAAACCAAGAAGGTGTGGATTCTCATATTTTCTTCATGAGTTGTCCACTCAAAGCTCATGAGCTGAAGTACTCGAACATGGAGAAGCATGCTTATGCAGTGGTGAAAGTAGTAAAGCATTTCTGCTTCTACATCTTAAATTCACACACTACTACCTTGGTTCTTGACACCACGGTCAAATCCATACTAACTCAGCAGGAGTTTGGGATGAAAAGAGGCAATTGGATTGCAAAGATTTAGGAGTTTGATCTGGTCATCAAGCCAACAAAGCTGGTATAGAGAAAAGGCCTATGCCAATTGATTGTTGATAACAAGCCAGAAGGAACAGAGCATGAAGAATCAGAAAAAAAAGACACACCAACAGTCCTCTTTGTCTCCACCACGAATGAGTGGTATTCAGGTATTGCTCATTTTCTTACTTATGGTGAGTGTCTTGCTCACCTATCTTATAAAGAAAGGAGACCATCAAGTTGAAAGCTGCCAATTTTGTCCTCTGAGACAACGGCCTATAAAAGAGGAGCCTTGATGGAGTATTCCTTCGCTGCGTAGACAAAGACCAGCAAAACCAACTTCTGAAGTCTTTCCATAATTCAGCCTGTGGAGGACATTTCTCTGCTCCTGTGACTGCCCATAAGATTCTGTGAGCCAGGTATTACTGGCCAACTCTCTTTCAAGATGCATACAAGTGGGTAAGAAAATGTGAACTATGCTAGCAGTTTATTGGGAGACCCAAGTTAGCTACCCTGTCTCTCAAGCCAGTGGTCATAGAGGAGCCATTCCAATAATGGGAAATTGATTTCATTGGTGCTATAAACCCATCTTCTAGTGCAGGACATGATTATGTCCTTATAGCCACAGACTACTTCACCAAGTGAGTGGAAGCAATTCCAACCAAACATGTTATTTCAGAAGTAGTGTGCAATTTCCTCAAAGAGAACATCATTTTCAAGTTTGGGGTCCCAACCAAGATTGTCATTGACAATGCAGCTTGTTTCACTTTCCGGGAGATTACTCAGTTCTATTTTTACTATGGGATCACCCTCTCTTATTCTTTTGATTACTTTCCACAAGGGGATGGACAAGCTGAATCAAGCAACAAGAACTTGGTGACAATCATCAAGAAGCTGGAAGATGACAACCAAAGGACATGGCATAAAGCATTGGTCGATGCTCTATGGACAAACATGATTACACCAAAAAAGGTAATTGGTATGTCTCCTTTCCAACTTCTTTATGGACTCAATGTTGAGATACCAATCACTCTGGAATTGCCAGCATTGAAATTAGCTAAGGCAATTGAATATCAGACATATGAAAGCTCCATTGATAAGAGGATCATGTCCCTGACTGAGCTGGATGAGTAGAGAAACATGGTGGTGGATGGAATTGCTACCCATCAAGGTCTGGTGAAGAAGCTCTTCAACTAGAAAGCAAAGAACCGTGATTTCTAGATTGGAGATCAAGTCCTCTTGTAGGATAAGAGGAGAGAGCCAAAGGGATTGCATGGAAAGTTTGACTCCCTATGGAGAGGCCCTTTTACTATTCATCAGCTCAATGGTGAAAACAGTATCCTGTTGAGGTATCAAGATGGCACACCCTTTTCTCTGCCTCACAATGGGCAACATCTGAAGTACTTCAACTCTTGAAGTATCAGATAAGCTCATCTGTACATATGTATATTTGTATAGTCTTTTTTTCTACTTTGTGTCGTTCATTTTCATTTTATAGAGCCTTTCTTTTTGGGTAGCATGACTCCGTGGCCCAATGGTATACTTCAAGGCACTAGAAATTATGGTTTCTACTCCCCTCTGCTATCCCAAGTTTTCAACTGAAGGAAGTTCACCAACTGGAGCCAACTGTTGTCCTCAAAAATGTCACTCATTTTTAGGACAACCTATGAACTATTTTGGGCCCTACAAGACCAAATTTGTCTCTTCCCTTTTCAAAATTTGTCCTGAGCATTCAAATTCCTCATTTTTCAAGCTTCTCAGAATTCTACAAACTCTGCAGGGTTGATTCTATGGACTCTGCAGGCGGGGTTCTATGGACTCAGTTTCTACGGACTCAACATGCTTGAAATTAACAGGTTGGTTCAATGGCTTTAACAGTTAAATGCCTTTGAAGGAGCAAGTTTTTAGCACTTAGGCACTTCCTGGATTGGTTTAATGGTTTAATGGGTTCAACAGTTCCAAGGCTCAACTCGTGAGTTTTTCATTTTGCATGGGTTTTCTAGTAAGTCTCAAAGCCAAGCGAAAGCTGCCAAGTGTCATCTGTCGGGACACTTTATAGTTTATTTTCAAGAAGCAACAGAAGACGCCACGTGTCCCTTATAAAGCTTGTCGAAAGCCTCCAAGTGTCAATTTTTGTAGTTCCTTCCTTTCATTTCACTTTTTTTTAGCAAGGACCGTGGTGGGCCCCAGGCGAATGGCTAAAAACAAGCAAAACGCGCCAAGTGTCTACATCTGCATGAATCCAAATGAGTCTCAAATGTTTCTACAGTGTTTTTAGGAGCTCAGCAGAAGCTACCACGTGTCATCTTCTGCAAGACTCTCAAAAGGTATCTAAAGCTTCGCGGAACATGCCACGCATCCTGTTAAAACTTGGCGGAGCATGACACATGTATGCGTCTGCATTTCAAGCTTTAAAGCTTCTTTCAATAAATCTCTCTTAGAGTTCTGCGAAGGGTGACAAGTGGCAATTGTAGAAGGTTTCAATACATTTTTCTAAGAGCAGCGAAACGTGCCACGTGTCCCTTGCAAAGCTCTGCAAAAGTCGACAAGTGTCAACATCCACAACTTCTTCCTTTTGTACCATAAAGACTGCGGAGGGCTCCAAATGAGTTGCTATAAGTCGAGCAGAAGTTGTCAGGTGTCATCTACCGAGACACATTATGATTTATTTCTCGAAGAGGTGAAACTTGCCACGTGTCCCCTGTAAATTAAACGGATCACGCTAAGTGTCAACATCTGCATGAATCCAAGTGAGTTCTAATGTTTCTATATTATTTCTAAAGCTCAGCAGAAGCCGCCATGTGTCATCTTCTATAGGAATCTCAAAGAGTGTCTAAAGTTGCTATAAGTTAAGCAGATACTGCCATGTGTCCTCATCTGTTTCACAGTGGAATGTGCCACGTGTCACTTGTTGAGATCAACAGAAAGCGGCCAAAGCAAGCGAGAAAGACACGAAGGAATTACTAAGGAGGATGAAGGGCCCGCAATTGTCAAATTCAGGGCAACTAAGTAGTCGTTGGCTTTCAAATGATGACGGACCCGCAGACGTCAAATTTGTGGCAATAAAGTGTCTGTTGATCTTTATAGGCTTAAACGTGGACCCGAATGCATTTAAAGGCCTTAAGGCCAAGGCCAAAAGGAAGAACCACCGAAAGGAAGAACCAAAAGAACTAGAAAGGGGGAAGACCAGATATATCTACGCAGTAGTTATTTTAGTAGGTGGAACAGTCTACAAGGTGGATTCTTAAGCCCTTAAACATTGAAGACACGGCATGTTTGTCCCCCTTGGAGTAAAGATAAAATGGGACAACGGCATCAACACCAGATGATCCAGACCCAGGAGTAGACACTTAAGATGAATCGACACGCCATAGTTAAGGCAGCCGCTCTGTTCCAACATGGCCCTCCTTAACAAAACTAGAAATGCATTTAAAGCATTGAAGGCAGCATGGGCCACTCCATGGAACAAAGTGCCAAGCCTTTCTTGGCCTCTATATATTATAATCTCTTTGTTTTTTTTGAGGGAGATCTCTTTATTATCAGAAGCAAAACTCTGCCCAAATTGAAAGACATTATTGAGACTTTGAGCTCAGATTGTTTATCATATTTCTTTGTTTGAATCAGAAACCAAGTTACTTTCAGACTTTGTGTTGTTATAGCTTGTATCATTATAGGAGATTGTTGTTATATCTATTTCTTGAGTGTATTTTTGTTTATTCAAATTAACAAGCAGAACTAGTGGAAGTGATAAGGAAGATGTCCTGAAGCCAGTTACTTTCAAACTTTGTGTTGTCATAGTTGTCTTCAGTGTGTGTTTTCTTTCTGTTCTTGTGTAAAGGATCTTGGGATGACTTTGTGCCCTCATTATCCTTCGTATTCTGTTTCTGTGTAAAGGACCTTGGGATGACTTTGTGCTCCCATTGTCCTTCGTATCTCACTATTGGGTAGTCGAGGTGGAGACTTTGTGCTGCATCTCAGTCTGTTGGTTACTACGCCTTTAGTTACCAGTTACTTGTCACTACCTGAAAGAACTCCTGTTGTTCCCTGCAAGATCACTTCTGAAAGAAGAGAAGTGCCTTCAATGTCTTCACCAAGATTTTATCCTCTGTTTGTGAACATCATCTTTGAAAAAAGAGAGATGGATGGTATTATCCTACCCCCGAGTGTTATTTTTGCTTATATATATAGTATATAACACATCATATTTATAGGGAACCTCCCCTTGATGAGAGGATAAATTTGTCCCCTGTTGATGTAGTAAACCTGCACACTTGGCCAACCAATCTCCCTATGTTGTAGCTGAAGAGACCTATTCTGCTCACTAGTTAGCTGGTCGACAAAATATTCACCCAACACATGTGAAATTATTTAAGACCATGACAAGACCATATACAAGTTTTTGAAAACCCTATGAAGTTTCAACCTAGAGGGGTCGACCAATTTTGACTTTGGGTCAAAATTTGGTCAACATGAGTTATGGGTCCACACAGATTTTTTTTTAAGGTTTGGGGCATTGCTTCATTGTCATATAGCTACACCACTTTCTCACAAGTTGATGTTTTTGAAATACAGTCATACATAAATGTCTAAGGCTGATAACAGGTCTAGGTATCTTCTTCAAGACCACCCTTCCTCTTGTTCATCATAATAGAATGAACACTTTTATTACTTGATCAATCTATAAATATATGGATAAATCAAGTGCTTAATCCCTTAGGCTAGTGCATGGATCACAAGGTCTAATGGTGTCGAACTCAAGGGCTTGAGATAACCAACCCAAGCCATTTTAAAAGAAAACATAAGTTGTATGTGGATTTTCATTTATCCACACACTTTGATGGACATAATGACCATCAATATAAAATAGGGACTCACATGCTAATATGGTTATCCGTGCCATGGTATTTGATTATTGGGTGATGTTGTGTCCTTAGGCTAGGTGTTTGATGCTATGTGGCATCATCTCACTCTAACATGACAGGGCTTGGGTGATAGACTATCAGCGTTATGTTATCCATGTGAATCAACATCATAAAGATGCATGGTGCCCTAGGATTGGATTGCTTCCTCATGGCCCACATCTCTATATTGAGAAAGCACACTACAAAGTGTGTTACTGCAAAAAGGCATCACTTGGTTGTAAGTGATTGCTTTGTGTTGGGTGAATATTTTGTCAACCAGCTAACCGATGAGCAAAATAGGTCTCTTCAACCACATCATAGGGAGATTGGTCAGCCAGATGTGTAGGTGTACTACATCAACAGGGGACAAATCTCTCCTCTCATCAAGGGGAGGTTCCCTATAAGTATAAGGCGCTATATATATATATATATATATGCAAAAAAATAACACTCAGGGGTAGGATACACTATCCATCTCTCTTTTTTCAGAGATGATGTTAACAAACAAAGGAGAAAATCTTGGTGAAAACGCTGAAGGCACTTATCTTCTTTCAGAAGTGTTCTTGCAAGAAACAACAGGAGTTCTTTCAAGTAGTGACAAGTAACTGGTAACCAAGGGCGTAGAACCAGCAGACTGAGATGTAGCATAAAGTCTCCACCTCGACTGCCCAAGAGTGAGATATGAAGGATAACGAGGGCACAAAGTCATCCCAAGGTCCTTCACACAGAAACAGAATACGAAGGATAATGACGGCACAAAGTCGTCCCAAGATCCTTTACACAAGAACAGAAAGAAAACACACACTGAAGACAACTATGACAGCACGAAGTCTGAAAGTAACTGGCTTCAGGACATCTTCCTTATCACTTCCACTAGCTCTGCTTGTTAATTTGAATAAACAAGAATACACTCAAGAAATAGACATACGAACAATCTCCTAGAATGACATAAGCTATAACAGCACAAAGTCTGAAAGTAACTTGCTTTCTGATTCAAACAATGAAATATGATGAACAATCTGAGCTCAAAGTCTCAGTAATGCCTTTCAATTTGGGTAGAGTTTTGCTTTTGATAATAAAGAGATCTCTCATCAAACAAACAAAAAGTTTCCAATATATAGAGGCCAAGGAAGGCTTGGCACTTTGTTCCATGGAGCAGCCCATGCTGTGCATTCAATGCCTTGAATGCATTTTCAGTTTTGTCAAGGAGAGCCATGCTGGAACAGGGCAGTTGCCTTAACTATGGCATGCTAATTCATCTAATATGTCTCTTCCTTAGTATGGACTACCTCTTCATTTTCCTGGTGTCTGCATAGTTGTCCCTTTGCCTTTACTTCATGGAAGAAAAATAGGCCTCATCCTTGATTTGGCATGCTCAGAAGTCTGCTCGATCCACTGTTTCACCTACTAGAAATAACTCCCCTATAGATATTTATGATCTTTTGTATTGTTTTCTCTTCCTTGCAGCAATTAGGGCTCTCGAGCTCTCTTTTTAGTCGGTTGCTTATTTTACTTTCCAAGTTCTGAACCATATTTAAATATTAACGGGTATTCCATCACCTTAAATTTGACGTCCGTGTAGACGTCACTGGTCACCTGAACCGTGTTGAACTTTGGATATCTGAAGGCTCTTGTTCATCTAAGTCTTTCAAAGCTTCTTTCTGTGTCTTTATCAAGCCTTTGGAACACTCCGAAGGGAAGGTGTCCCTTCGGGCTTTATAAATGGTCCTTTTTTGAATATCAAGTCCCTCCCGCAAGGGTACCTACCCTTCGGGCTCAATCGGGCGGCCTTTGGGCTTTTGGTTCTTCGGTGGACTTTATACTTTATTTCCTTCGGCTTTGGTTAACTTGAAATGGGAACGGGGAAAGGTGGCACTTTTCGCTAACCTCAACAAGTGAGGAACTTGGCAGCATCCGCTTAAATTACAAAAACTTTAGCTACCTTTTGAGAGTCCCGCAGAAGATGACACATGGCGGCTTTTGCTGAGTTTTTAGAAATAGTGTAGAAACATTCAAGACTCATTTAGATTCACGTAAATGCAGACACTTTGCGCGTTTCACTTGTTTTCGTGACTTACCCGGGGCTCACCATAGTCCTTACTCAATAGCTGCGGATGTCGACACTTGGTGGCTTCTGTCGGGTTTTACTAGGGACACGTGGCAACTTACGTAGCTTCTTAGAAACAAATTACAAACTTTTTGTTGTTGCCACTTGGCACTTTTCATGGGGTTCTGTGAGAAGCTTATTCAAAGAAGCTTTGAAGCTTATGAGAAGCTCAAAATGCGGATGCCGACACTTGGCGCACTCTGCTGAGTTACAATGGGACACGTGGCACATTCTATTTACTTTTAACAATCACACGGATGGTGACACTTGGAGCGTTTCTCTTAATTTTAGCCATTCACCCAAGGCCCACCACGGTCCTTACTCAATATAGCGAAACGAAAGGAAGGAACTACAAAATTTGACACTTGGAGGCTTCTGACAAGCTTTTCAAAGGACACGCGACGTCTTTTGATGCTTCTTGAAAATAAACTATAAAGTGTCCCAACAGACGACACTTGGCAGCTTCCGCTCGACTTTGAGACTTAGACAAAACCCGTGCAAAATGCAAAACCCGCGTGTTGAACCTTGGAACTACTGAACCCGTTAATTCACTGAACCAATCCAGAAATTGCCTAAGTGCTAGAAACTTGCTCCTTCGAGGGAATTCACCTGTTAAAGTCTATGAACTCGTTGAACTTGTTTCTTTCATGCAGAGTTCATAGAGACCAACCTACAGTGTCCATAGAATCAAGCCTGCAGAGTCCGTAGAATTTTGAGAAGCTTGAAAAATGAGAAATTTGAATGCTCAGGACAAATTTCGAAAAGGGAAGAAACAATTTTGGTCTTGCAGGGCCCAAAATAGTTCATAGGTTGTCCCAAAAATGAGTGACATTTTTTGGGGACAACACTTTGCATCCTCATAATTCTCAAGTTCTGCACTAACTCCCTTTCAAATTGTGAAGTGAAAGAGTGCAAGATTGTGCCAACTGTTCAATGGTGATTGGCTCACAACCCTCATAGTCCTTGAGCTATGTGCCAACTTTATTTGCTCTACAAGAGTGTGAATGAACAAAATTATGACACGTGGTTGGCAATGATTGTGTTGCAGTCTCATAGTCCTTGAGATCTGATTTGACTGGCTTCACAACTATGAGAGTGAGAAACCATGCCGCTTGGCACTAAGGAGTTAAGGCAAAGGTTTGCCTTAGACAAATGTAAAATATTGTGCAATGATGTGATAATGATACATGTCAACTTGGATGACTACATGAATAAGTGTGAAACAAGTCAAAGGAGACCAGGTTATGAAAAGGCAATGAGTTATAAATTATGCACCAATCAATGACCAAACTAAAATTGGCTAGGGAAATAAATGATCCCAAGTTAAGCCAAGTGGATAAGCCAAAAACATAGATGTTCAAACATGAACGAGCATTAAGATATACTACAAGGTAGAGGCCAAATCCTTCTAATAATGGTTAAGTAAAAAGGCATTCTAGTCAAGCCAATTGTTGAGCCAAACTAGTAAGAATATAATCATTTTAAAATTTGGACTCATGCGATTAAGCCAAAAACTCATACAGACAAGCACGAAGACAAGGAAATAGGTCTTCAGGTCTACATGACAAAAGAATGACTCAAAACCCAAACCTTAAAGGCGATATAACAAATGAGACTAGCAACATAATCTGCCAACAATTCCTTTATAAGCCCTCAATTTCTAGTTAGGAATAATTCAATGAAGAGGATTCAATCCTCTTAATTTACCCAGATTCAGCATGGCACGAGTTAGATAACCCAAAATTCACTTGTCCCATTTTCATCATAACAATGGGAAACCATCTTGCCCCTTCCTGATTTACTCAAATTTAAAAAATATTGGAATTATACCTCAAGTAGTATTTCTTCAAGCCTTTCTCTACTAGATGGGATACACTTAGATTTCTTCCAGAATCATTTCCCAATGACTAAATGTTGGATATTAATATTTATTTAGGCTAGTTTATGTTAATACTAAGTCTATTTTAGTCGTGCATTTATTATTATAATAAAATCACTTATCCTAGATCTCTTATGAGATTTCAAACATCTTTTATTCTTTTGTAGGGAATCTTATAGTTATATTCACATGTAACTCCTCCCACACTTGTCACACACATCCCCCTCACCTTATGGGGATTAAGAACATTTGGCACACAAAATAAAGTTATGTTAATAAATCATCTTTCCTTCTAGTTCTTTTTATTGAACTCTCTCATCTCTCATTATACACATTAGACCACCACTAGTTTTATCTTAAGATTTATCACCTATGGTTCGAGGCCCATCTCTCCTTTATATTCTTTTTTCTTCCATTGAGATTGTACTTAAATAATTTTACTTTGCAAGCATTATTTATAGATATGGAGTTTTCTTTCATTTAACAGTTTCCTCGCTTGATAAATCTTGTCTTTTATGTTCTCTTGTGGCTTACTATTGAGGTAATACTATTTTATTTACACTTTTATTATTTTATGTTTTTTTACATTATTTTATCGATATTGACATGATTCCTAACATGGTATTAGAGCAAGACTTTTTTAATGTTGAACTTTGAGTATGTGTAAGTGTTTGGATGGAGAAGCAATATATTTTTTGATACATTTTTTGCAAAGACTCACACTCTTGCAAATATTTTTGTGTCTTTCATTATTTCTCGTAACCCTTTATCACTTTGTTATGCTTTTATTGCATTAATAAATCATAAATCACACATAATTTAGTTTTGGGTGGTGAAGAAACCAATTTAATTTCTAAAAATCCAATTGATAAAAAAGATACATTTTTTTAGGATCTGGGTTTTTCTATTTTTTTGATTTGTTTATTTTTAAGTTAGGAACAAACTGTCAAAATTTTATGCAAACCCAAATTGTAGTTTGAGAGATTGTCAAAAAATTAATTTTTACATTTGTTTTAATTATATTGTATAACATCAAAATTAATAATTTAACTTGATTTACACTTATGCATGGTAAAATATTGAAGTTCTAAATTATTTAAAATTATAAAAACTTGATATTTACATTTTAATTATTAAAGTAAGATTTTTAAATGCTTTGTTCAAACAAATTCAAATCCATAATCAAACCCTTTCTTGAAGTTTTTGTACAAAAGAAATTCTTATATAAATGAAATATTATGTGCTACTTTTTATTCATCGGTATAACATCTAATGTTAAAATTGGTTTTAATGTTTTGATAAATTCATTTATGCATTAAATATTTTAAAATCTAATATTTTTTTAGCAAATGACTTTTAAATTAGCCTTTTTTAGCATTCAAAATTTTTACACATAAAATTATTTTCAAATTATTGAGATCCAAACTCTTAAATGCCAAATTACATGTCAAACTTTGAATTTAATACTTTTAAATCCTCATTTAATGAGAAATTGGACAATATGCAAGCCTCTTTTAATGTAAACATAAAAAATGTGCATAATGTAATTGACACACTTAATGCAAAAATTGTGTCTTTTAATCGTAATAACACCTTTAATGTTGATAGTACATGTGTTTCTGGTAACACTTGCATTCATATGCAACAAACATTTTCTAACCCTAGTTTGTGCATTATGCACTCAATGGGTTATTTAGACTGAGGGCTTAGCAAACACGAAAACAACATTCTTGAACTTATTTAATTTAAATATAATATAGACTAAGTAAAGCTTGGTTTCAATACCTCTAAAGATAATTTGAAGTCATATTGTACCTCTCATTGAAGGGTATTGCATAATAGTGCTTCTCAATCTCATAAAACTTTTTTTGATTCTAGTACTTTTCATGCTCATAATTTGGTTAAAAATGATAGAAATTTGTGAGCATTGTGGTAAACACAAGTATCATATGTCTAAATGTTAGAAATTACATCATATAAATATTGTGATAAATCAAATTATGAAATTTTGAATTATTGAAAAACCACTAAAACCACAAATTCTAAGGTTAAACCAATTTAAATCCCTGAAACTTTGGTATTTTCTCGAGACTTTGATGTGTCTTCTTTTGTGAAAAATGACAAATCTTTTCTCTCTCTTTTTTTATAATTTTAAAACTCATTTTTTTTAATATATTCCTTGCTTTTATGCTTACTTCTTGGTGTAGGTTGTCAAAGAAATATGTTTTATTTAGAACTAATTGTTTTTGGACTGACTTCTTTTATTTTGTACAGATTCCACACTTATAGAATTTATGTTTTGTTCTTTTTATCTTGATTTAGATCTATTTTTATTAATTTAATTGTATGTAGATCATATTTATGGTATTTTGTTTCGTTAACGTGAAAGATTGGTATAAACATATGTTTTATAGGTACAATGGATTTTTTTTGCGATCTCTTTTATTGATGGTCTTTGTTTTTATATGTATTGACCATCATGTTCAAATAGGATTCTTGAATATTTTTTATAGTCACACATTCACCTTTGAAAGCTTCTTGGCAACATCTTCTCTTCTTCTTTCTTCTCTCATAACATTTTAATTTCTCTCAAAGGAAGTTTCTATAAAGATGAAGTATTATGTAATGTCAATTTTTTTCTATTTGTTTAATATTTTTTCCTCTTTTATAACCTCAAAATAAAGCTTAAGAAGGCTAGTTTATATTAATCATAAGTCTATCTTAGTTTTACATTTCTTATTATCAAAAAAATCACTTATCATAAATTTATGAGGTGTCACACCCCTTTTGTCATTTCCTAAGAAATCTTAAATTACATTCACATGTAACTCCCTTGACATTTGTCACATCCATCTCCCTCACTTTATGAAGATTAGTGATATTTGACACACACATGAAGGTTATGTAATTAACTTCTCTTTTCTTCTAGCTCTATTTATTAAGCTCTCTCATCTCTCATTCTACACACTAGACTACCACTAATTTTATCTTGAGATTTATTTATTATAGTTTGAAGCCCATATCTATTCTCTATTCTCTTTTATTCCATTGAGATTGTACTTAGATAATTTTACTTTGTAAGTCTTTTTTATAGATGTGGGGTTTTATTCCATTTAACGGTTTCTCTAGTTGATAAATCTTTGATTGCATTCTCTTGTGGATTGCTATTGAGGTAATATTATTTCATTTACGCTTTTATTATTTCATATTTTCTACATTATTTTATCCATTTTGGCATAATTCCTAACACAAAAATACAACATTAAGACATCTCAAACCTTGTGTTGATTATTCAAAGGAATGCCCAATCTTAATTTGAGTTCCCTGTAATAACAAAAGTCCATAAATCTAAAATAAAGTGCAGGGTTAATGTCCTTATAACAAAAGAGGCCTATTTCAACTGATTGAGGGTTTGAATGCATTTTAAATCAATAATCTTTGCCATATGATAAATAATAATAGAAAGCTTCAATAGTTAAGTTATTTAGATTGTAAAAACAACTATAAGGTGAACTATTTCATTCTTATCATCTAGATTTGTTAAACTTAGATCTTAATTAGGCCTTCTCTCTTAAAACCATTCATTCAACTTTGAGGCTATTCCTAAAATATCCAACACAAGATACATGTAAACATACCCATCACTCATTCTTATGCTTTAATTTTAATTACCATTAGGTTTGGATAGCTGAGTTATTGAATGAGAATCTCAAATCCACACACACAAGTCCATATCCAAGAATGCACTCAACTCTGTTAATTCCAATATTAATGTTTCATTACAAACATATGGAGCTTACATGAGGAACAAACTTAGTGCATCAAGTTTTTGAATTTAACTCAACCTTATTACCAATCACTATTATATCTCATCTTCATGAAGCAATAGGTGAAAGATGGACTACCGCATTCATCCTATCAAATGAGTATTGACTAAGGCTTACAAGAAGAATAAATAGGGTTATTAGCCTATTACTAAGATTATTGATAATCCAATGATTATCCCAAATATGCAACAAAGAAAATTGCATTGCATAATCTACTCTTCAATGAATATGATGCAAAGGTCGAAGCTTAGACCATTAACATATTAGTTAAACCAAGCTATCTAATTTTATGAATCATAATACAAAAATAACCTTAACATTAAGTATGGAGGGATGACAATGTATAAAATCCATTCCAAGGAAATAGATCTCATATCATTTAACTCTGGCTCCTTCTAATATCTCCAACAACAAGAGAATTTTTTTATGCCCTTAACAAATTAGCAAGATCAAGTTAAGTACTCCTTTCTTAAGTAGTCTATATCTCTCAAATAATTATGAGTGTTATACCCTGGTTAGTCCCAACCATACCCAATATAAATACTTAGATTTACTATCATTATCTCATAATATCAAAAGAAATGGAAAGCAAAATTGAGATAGAATGCATTCACTTGAATATCAAACATGTTTTTTGATCAGTAAGTTGCATCATGTTATCATTGTAACACCGTTTATGAGATGATTTGGTGCCATGATCTGCCCGACCACCTACATGACTTTTACATCAAGTCCATAGGGAGAAACAAAAAAGGCCAATTCATTATTCCCAAGATCTCCATTAGTTGAGCAACATATATGGTTTGTCTAACCAACATTGCAACATGTTGATCGAACTTCCATCTCATGAAATACTTTATTCCTCCCAAGAAATAATAAAAACCAAAAATAGGACCAATCCAACACCAAAGGTGAACCAATATAACTCTTAGAACCAACCAACTAAAACTAACCCCTTCTTCTTTGAAGGGCTCTTCTATATATACTCTTCTTATTGTCAAAGGAGTATTTTATGATCATTTAATGCTTGATCTGCTTGAACCACTCACAATCAATCCAAGATTATGTTTCATGCTATTTTTTAACTCCTAGATTGTTTGTAACTATGTCTTCTTCTTGTCTCATCTACTTTTTTGTAAACTATTAAGTTAGTTGTCATTGTTTGTTGCAGTCTCCCTCCTTCTTCTAAGAGTTGTTTTCACTTGCCTCTTATTGTATCCAATTTCGATCTTGGCTGCCATTAATTTAGTTGTTAAAAAGATGTGTTGCTTATATCCATTCTAATTATAATAGTTCTTTGACTGTCATAGTCCACCTACTTATCCTGAGTTCTTTATAAAGCAAACATGGTGATAACTCTACCATCAATTAATTGTAGGTATATCATCTATATAATTCTTCATATCCATCTTCTCTTGGCAATTCATAGCCTACCTACACACAAAACAATATTCAATTAATATGGTTTTAATCATAGTTACTGCAATAATATAATTTATAATTTACAATTACATTATACATTGATGACTTCTAAACTCTTGGTTCTTCTTTTATTTTATTCATCTCCATATACACATGGATAAAATCCTCATAAACCAATAATATCATGGTGTGTTTATGTTATATAGGCACAAGGTGATAATATGTGGCATCCGACGTACCTCATTATTGGTTACACTCGAGGTGAACCTTATTATCAATCTATTGTTAGGATTTATGTTTGTTGTAGATGTCCATTATTGAAGATCTCGCTTGTGCAAAATTGACTCAAATAACACATCAATGGACTAAATGCAAACCCAACTAGCTCATTTCATAGTCAGTATATAATCTTAGGACCCTTTTAGAAACACATATTCCCTACACATGCACCAAATTCATCATGACACCTTTATGGTATGGAGAGATAGAAATGAAAGCACATTAATCAAATGTTTATATATTATAGAAATAATAAATCTATCTTATTTTATTATCCTTTATAATATATCCAATGTATATATAAGGTAAAACATGATAACAATCATGAATAAATGACATAACAATGTGCACAACTCCTAATTAATACTTAACCATGTGCCTAAGCCAAGGTGAGGCTAGGTGGGGCAGTACATACTTTCCCCCTTTAGGAAACTTCATACTAAATTTTTATTGTCATAGTAAGTATGCTCATATTTGCATTCATCCAATGTTAGTGATGTCTAATTTGATAGCTTCAATATAATATCTCACTCAAATGCTAATAACAATGAAAATAATATGCAACTTTCACATGTGTTAGCAAGATCATAAAATTCACACAAATTTGGAAATCTCTCACCAATTTAATACAAACCATTGGATACTCAATTTTAACACCCAGCCATGAGGTAGCAGTGAGGATCATTAGCATGTCAAATGGTACATTGAGCATAGTATCAACAATGTCATCACTAACTCGGTTGGGACATCTAAATTTATGTAGCATCAACAAATCTGACTAGAATGTATGCCTTGTTATCAAAAAATGATGCAAGCATACTCTTATTCATATAGGGTAGCAAATAATGGATCATCAATTGTAACTAATTGACATCAATTACTGTTGGAATCTAAATCTAAGACATAACCACATTTCTCGGCAACCTAAGGATATGAGCTAAATATTTACACTAGGCATGAAACTTTCCCCCCTTTATCAACATCCTGATAGAGATATATTCATCTGATTCACCTAGAATAAGCTCACCAATCTCATCCACATGTGAAGGTGTACATAAATAGGTTGTGTGCATAATCATCCAGCCAAGAAATCTTGAAGTTTGTGGTTAGTATGTCACTTCTCCTTCATGCATCAAAGTATTGCACAAGGAGGAAAATAATACATCTCAATAATAGGAATCATATCAATATAAGTGCACACAAAATAATAAATTTCTTCTCCTTCATGCATAAAATTAGAACACAAAGAGGAACATAAATGTAAACAAACAATGTTCATGCACATAATATTTTTTACAACCCAACAATAGTCCAGAATTATAGCAATCAAAACACATAATAGAGCAAATATCTTCAAATAATTTGTAATAGACAAGTAATAGTCCAAAATTGTGTTAACCATCTCATATGTAATACAAACATTCGTAACATATGAGAATTACATTAGCTAAGAAATACTCTGTGATTATTGTCAGTAAACATAATAACAAACATCCATTAAATATATGGAAAATTATATGGTTCAAGTACATAATAGTCCATCATTATTGCAAGTAAATATAAATAAACAAACATCCACAAAGAATTTGTGAGAGTTAAGCAATAGTTTGTCATTGTATTGACCATCCCATATAAGAAAACATTTATAAGTATTATGAGAAATTGCATATTTAACACAAAGTAATTGTCCATCATTGCATTAAGAAAGTATCCACATAAGCTAGTTGTAAAAAATAGTGTTATATATCATTTTATAGAGACTGGATTAACCATTCATACTCCACTCTACTTATTTACCCAATATTTGGCATGCATATTTTCACAACAGTTTTAATCTCTCAATCATTGAGAGAAATAATCCATGAAATACACATCCATAGAATCAATATACACACTCAATGGATGGCCCAAAGGCTCATTAAGAATTGAAAACATGATCAAGAGTAACATACACATAACAACATACATAATCAACATATACATAGCAACAAACACTCAAAGGTAGCATACAACAACATTTTCAAAACAAAATACATCATGGCTACAAACATGTTCATACATCATACAAAAATGAATACATATTGAGAGAAACATCAAGAAATTTAAACTATCACCCCATCAACATGGTCTTGAAATCACACACAACCAATGCTCTGCCAAGCAAAACAATTATGTCTACATCAAGATGCCATACAAATTTTCCATTTGGATGCAAATTAAACTCTATCATCTAAGCACGAAGTTACTCATGCCTAATTTATTCTATATGAATTTGTGTCAAAAATAAAACAAGACATTATTGTTCATAAATAAAGTATACTAAGTCAAAATGACTTCTACCTTAATTACTCTATCACAATGTATATGTTTCATTAATAACCTCAAAGATCATGGTTATATAAATTATCTCAAGTATTTCACAATCGAATGCTTTTGCCAAACATTTGAAAATTGGTGTCCACACCAATGAGCCAAAATATATGGGGAACTGAGTAGCATATTAACCAATGAAAATGCCATTCGTAATGCTACAGTTATTTACAATTAACCTAGCAAGATCATTCCAAAAAACTATGCCTTTTAATTTAATCAAATCTTATTAATTACCCGAATTGATGAAAGAATAGCTTAACACACCAAAGCTCTTATTCTTGTTACAACAAGAAGGTCCTCACCCATCCCCAAATGGGAAAGATTTACCATTGACCACACCCTTGTCAAGGTGTGTTGATGTCACCTAAGTTCAACATTATAGTGTTAATCAGGCCAAAATAAGGGGACAACATCAACCTATGCATTCACATTTTCCACAAAGGTAAGTTATTGTGCCAAATTCATCACTTACCCATGGCACTAAACATTGGGCATTTTTACATTAGTTGTGTATATCATATGTAGATCATATTGCTAAACTATAAAGCAATAATAAATCAATGTGATAAATCATAAAAGGGATTGAAATCCAATTAATAAATTATAATCAAAACAATATCTATAAAATTTGCATCAATGTGAAGATCAAGTCAAATAACCAAGGCAGGAAAAATATCATAAGGTCCCCAAAACCCACAACAACTCAATATTTGGGTGGTGTCAAGCATGTAACACATACATAATAATGAATAACTTTTCATTTAGTGAAGATATATCACCCCACGAAAGATAATGTCCCCTAAAAAGACTAATTTAAGATTTACCACCTCTCTCATGCCCTAACGGAGGCCTCTATGTTACATAACAAAAAATACCTGATGAATTCAATGACACTACTAAATGCAAAACATTATTCTTTCTTCTTCTGCAACCCTCCCAAATAAATCATATATGAAGTAAAATAAAAATCAAGAAGAATAAATCTTATAAATTTAAATAAAAACATGATAGCCATTATTTTACCAAAATGCACAAATCCATAAAGGTGTTTGCCAATAAATCAAATCAGATCCAAAAATCATAATATTATACTTAATCTTTCAGTAAAAAGGAATAAAATGAAGTCGTAAAGATATTCATAATTACAAATCATAGGTGTGTTTGTGATCAAAATAACAAAATTGGAAGGTCAATAAAATCCTATGTATATATACAACTAACACACACTAATCAAAAGAAGGCACAATCAAAATACTTGGACATATCTTCCTACAAAATAATAGGCTATCAAGTTCTTTCTCATAGAGTCTTGAACGTAATTCAAGACAACAATAATTGATAAATCACTAAATTCCTAGAGTTGAAAGTGGTTATAATACTGACCAAGAGAAGCTCAATCAATCACTTGGGCACCATCTCCTACTCAAAAATAGGCTTCCAAGCATTTTTTGAAACATTTTTTAAATCTAAACTGGGTAGAATTCCATTTTTCTAACAAGGATTGCCATGTTTTCCCTTTTTAAGGGAGTTGTAGTAACACCATTCAGTCTATTAGCAATAAATGCGGGCATATTGGTGCATCTATAAGGCTGCCAACACATCATACTGATCATTTGCTCAATCCAACCAGAGGTTGAACATACTTAGAGACTAACTTATTTTTAGGCCTTAAATTTAATTACCATTAGGTTTAGATAGCTAAATTATTGAAGGGGAATCTCAAATCCACACACAAAAGTCCATATCCAATAATGCACTCAACTTTATTAATTCTAACACAAATACTTCATTACATAGCATATGGAGCTTACATGAAGAACAAACTCAATCCCTCAAGAGTCTAACTTTAACATAACCTTCTTACCAATCACTCTTGGGTTTCATCTTCACACTATAATAGGTGAAAGATGGACTACCACATTCATCCTATTAAATGAATATTGTCTAAGGCTTATAAGCAGAATAGGCATGGTTATTAGCCTATTACTAAGACTATTGATAGTCAATTATGTAACAAAGAAAATACATTAAATAATCTCCTCTTCAAGAAATAAGATGTAGAGGTCTAATCCTAGACCATTAACATTTGAGTTAAACCAAACTATTCTATTCTACGAATAAGAATACACAAATCTACATGACATTAATTATGGAGGGATGACAATGTATAAAATCCATTTGAAGGAAATAGATCTTAGAGATTGAACCTTGGTTCCTTTTAATACCTCCAACAATAAGAGCAATTGTTTATGCCCTTAAAAGGTTAGCGAGATCAAGCTATATACTCTTTTCCTAAGCAGTCTAAATCTCACAAGTAATAATGAGTGTCATACCATGGTTAGTCCCATCCATACCCAATATCAATACTCATATTTACTATCATTATTTCATAATATCAAGTGAAATGGAAAGTAAGATTCAGATAGAACACATTCACCTGAATATCAAACTTGTTTGTTTATTAGTAGGTTACATCATGCTCTCATTGTAACATAAATTATGAGATGATTTGGTGTCATGATCCACCCGACCACCCACACGATGTTTGCATCAAGTCCATAAGGTGAAACTAAGGAGTCTAGTTCATTGTTCCCAAGCTCTTCATTAGCTAAGTGATGTGTATGGTTTTTCTAACCAACATCACAACATGTTGATCAAACTTCCCTCTCATGAAAGACTTTATTCCTCCCAAGGAAGAAGAAGAAAAACCAAAAATATGATCAATCCAACACCAAAGGTGAACTAATATAATTCATAGAACTAATCAACTAAAACCAACCCCTTCTTCTTTGAAGGGCTCTTATATATACCCTTCTTGTTGTCAAATGAGTCCTTTATGATCATTTACTTCTTGATCTACTTCAACCACTTAGAATCAATCCAAGATTATGTTCCATGTTATTTTCTGACTACCAGATTATTTGTAGTTATGTCTTCTTCTGGTCTCATCTACTTTTATGTAGATTGTTACTTTAGTTGTCATTACTTATTGCAGTCTCCCTCCTTTTTTATCAGGTTGTTTACACTTGCTTCTTCTTGTAGCCATTTTCCATCTTGTCTACCATTAGTTTAGTTGTTGAATAGTTGCGTTGCTTGTAGTCATTTTGATTATAATAGTAATTTGACTGTCACAGTCCACCTACTTGTAGTGAGTTCTTTATAAAGTAGATAGGGTGGTATTTTTGTCATCAATTAGCCATATACAACTTCTTTTGACTATTCATAGCCTTCTTGCACATAAAATAATTTCTAACTAGCATGGATTTAATCATGGCTACTGCTAGAATATAATTTACAATATACAATTACATTATACATTGATGACTTCGAAGCTCTTGGCTTCTTTTTTATTTTATTCATCTCCATAGACACATGGATAGAATCCTCATAAACTAATAATATCATAATTCATGTTTACTTTATATATTATTCAAATTTGGTACTCTTATGATTTAGAATAATTCTTACTTCTCTAATAATTCTCTTCTTCGACATGTAAAGGAGCTTACTTGTGTCGAAGACATTTGCATAAAACAATCTTGTTAAGTAGAGATGACAATTTCTATTATCAATATGAAAGAAGAGGGATACCCTTCAAGATGATACTTTTGTTGCAATAATTCTATCTTTGTTAACATTTTTGTATTGGTTTTCTTGCTCCTTCAATTTTTTGGTGGATCTTTTTATGTTGTCTATTTATTGTAGCAATGTATAATTATATTGATTTTTATATATGTATTTTTTTAATAATAATTATTAGTATAGAAAATATATCGAGAGAGATCAATTTCAAGATTTTTATCCTGAATTTTTTATATATTATATTGATTAATAAATGTATTATCTTCTCTTCTATTTTATTGTTAATTGGTGATAAATGACATCCATTTAACTACATTAATGTGTTAAGACTTTAAAAAAATTTGGGAAAAAATTAAAAGAAAAAAAGAAAAAAACTCCAAACTCTTTTATGTGGGCAAGATATTACAATTTTTGTATTAACTTCTCCAATCAAAGGAAAACACTTCTCAGTGAGTATCAAAAGGACGTCAAATTTAAGGTTGAAATTCACCAATGAACGCAAATAGATGTCAAATTTAAGTTTGAACATAAAAATGAACAACTCACTCCATTACACTCCACCTCACCATTTTCAATGTTGTAAAACGTCTATCAACATAATTAAAAAATTTAAAAATTATTATTTATCCCCATTAAAAAAAAGTACTCTCAAATTTTAATCCCATTATTAATCTCAGTAGTGAACTTGAACACCTAAATCTAAAGTATAATTTAGATTATTTCTTAATTTATGTTTTTATTTGGCCATGTTAATGTGGGATAAACACATACCTAAGAATATTTGTCATGTCCCCTTCCAGTTGACATCTCTCAGAGTTGATGATTAGCCAATTATGCGACCCTCGTAGGCTGATAGGATGGATAGAGGGTCTTGATGGAGCTTGGCTTGACTTTGACTATCAAAATTTTTCCAGTTGGCTTTTGTTCGGGCTCTTTCAGACACTGTTTGCCTGAGTTCCTATTTTTTAGAGATATTTGACACTCAGCGGAGCACCCTTGTTATGGTCTGGTCATGTGCGGAATCACTCCCTTGTTCACCAGCTTCAGACGGTTCGAGAATTAGATACTTTTTGAGGGAGATATTAATATTTAATTGATTGAATTAAATATTAGTTATTTGGCGTAATTTAATGACTTAGGCGTTTTGACCCAAGGGGCGATCATTATGAAGGGGGCCATTTTAATTATATTTTATAATTAAAATTGTCTTTAGACTATGGACAAATTAAAAGAGAAGAAAACCCTGATTTTTAATTATGAAACCCTAATTAGGGAAAGCACACTTTTTAAGAATATAAGGGTTTCTCATTGGAAATGGTGCCATTCATGTTGAAGACAAAATTTTTGCTAAGTATTTTTTTGAGAACACAGAGCCAAGGGTTCCAGTATTCGATTTGCATTGAAGAACATGCAATCTTTAGTGTGTGCAATTTAGAGGTTGTGAGATATCAGCTGATCTATTGCCAGTTTGAGAGATAACTTCACACAGAGGTTATCACAGAGATTTGTTTCATCAGGGTTTTAATCCAAAAATCATTCAGAAAGAGATCTATCATATTAGCGTTATTTTTATTGAGATCTGGCGTCACATCAGCAGGCTGTACTGTTTTAAAATTGATACTGTACGGAATTCGTACGGTTCTGTACTAGGACGTACAGTTCCAGCAAAGGGACGTGTTTCACTTCTAGTGCAAAACGCCTTCCTTTTGACAAAACTCCTGATACCCATTAGGGAACCTATTCATCTAGCATCATTCTGGATCATTAGAAGCATGGAGAAAAGGGTATTTATTGCAATCATACCAGCCGTACCAGATTTAGGGTTTGCAAAAAAAAATCAAGTTTTTTGAACAATATTTTATATTATTTTTGTTGCATGATAGAGATTCTCTATTGTAATCATCTGAAACGAACAATAAGATCTTAGATTACCCAGTTATAAGTTTTACTGCTTCAATATTTATTTATTTGAATTTATACAAATTTTTCTGGCAAAAACACATTTTTCTTTTATTCATGCAAAAACACCAAAAAAAACAAAATACACAAAAACAGTCAAAAAAAATATTCAGTATCAGAATTCAGGGGAAACAGGGGTTTCTACAATATTTTAAATATGTTTTAAATAAATGTTTTTTAATATCTAATAGAAACCAAACTGAAACATAATGATTTTATTAATATTTAACAAATATGAGAGTTTATGGCACTAAAAAGTCAAATTTGTATAATATAAATACCAAATATTGGTATTAGACATTTTGATAACATCAATTTTGGCATATTTTAACATATTTAAACTTTGCATACACATTTGATTTTTGTGCACACTTTTCCTTATCCGTCTACCCATCTTGTAATGCCCTACCTAGCCTCACTTCGACTTAAGCACATGGTTAAGTATTAATAAAGCGTTGGACCTATATTTTATAAAAGTTAGTGTTCCTTTGCCTTTTCTTGTGTAAAAGGTAGGTGTCTTCGTAGTTCCTTCTTAAGTTTCTTTTTCTTTTATTTTTATTTGTCTAATACTTCGTTAGCAATCATTAGGCAAGTCTTTCATTTTTTGCTATTTATTTATTGGTTTAACTTGTTATTGTTTTTTATGTTGAATATTTAGAATGTATTTATGAAAATACCAAAATTTTTATCCTTATATATGATTTTTACTAGGTTTAATTTAATACTATGATAATTACTCTATTTATATTGTTACTAATATTTATAATATTTTATTATAATAGTGATAGAAATATTATCACAATATTTTAAAGTTGAAATATCATTAATATTACACTATTTTCGTTATAATTTACAATATTCACATTATTAAATTTTATTAGAATTTAATAGTATTTTAATATAAGTACTTTAATAATAAGAGTAATATTTATATTATTATTAATAATTATTATAATTTTATATATTTTAAAAAATTTTGACCTTAAATTTAATAAAATCTTAAATTTTAATAAAAATAAATTTTTTCTTGCGTAAAATATATTTGATGATAATTTACACTATTTTTTTATATGTAATATTAAAAATAATTTTAATATGAAAATTTTAATAATTATTTTTAATTTTTAATAATCATTATAATATTAATTATTAAACATTTTAATTATCATTAAATATTATTTATAATACAAATATTATTGAAAAATCACCGTTTATAAATTATTTCATTTCATACAGGGTTTTTTATTCCTTAATAGAAACTTCCTTATAGTTCCCTGTGTTTTCTTTTTCTTGTTTATTATTTTTGAAAACTTTGTGCAACGATTAATTTTTTTTGGGAAATTTTTTGTAACTATTATTTTTCTACATCTTTTATGGGCTGCAAGGTCACGCTGTTCTTCATTCAATTTTTAATTTTTCTTGAGGAAAGATCACAAATTTGAATCCGAAATATTGAAAAACATTAAAAATTTCACACAATTTATCCCAAAAACTACTTTACGGCCTTATATGATCTTATATAATATAAACTACATTATAATATTTAAAAAAAATGGAAATACCATTATATAAGGTTTTTCATCCGAGTGGGTAGAGAGAGCGACCGTTCTGTCGTCTCCCACATTGGGAAAGGAAAACGTGGAAACCAAGCAAGAAAAAAGTCGACCAAAGGATTTGAAACATGAATAAAACATTCCGGCGGCGGCTTTCTCGGTAGAATTAATTCGGCATTCAGTGAAGGATATTTGCGCAAGATTATTCGCAATGGTAGAATTTGTTTGAAGAGCCGGATCCGATCATCAGGTTTTTCACATCAAATTTATTTTTATGTCCGCGACAAAAATGTCGCGGCGGGTGGAATTGGGCAGCAGCAGCAGTGGTAGTAATAATAACAATAACAGAGGGCAGAGCATAATCGAAGACCGTGGCGTTCACAGGACTACCTGCGGTTACTGCAAATCTAATAAACGCACTAGTACTGCGCATGGTATCTTCTCGACCCTTCTTTTTTTTAGGGTTTAAGTTTTGTAAATTTCTTTCACTATTTGAACAAACCACAGCTGGTTGGATTCATTCTGATGTAAATAAGGTAATGGAATAGCCAACATATGGATTCCACGATAACTCTATGTTAGTTATGGGTCAAAGGAGTAAAGTTTGGATAAGAGTTTAGAAACCCTAATTAAAAGTTAAAGGTTGTTTTTAGGTCACAGCCAAGCCAGATGTCAATTTATGCCGCTTGGAAGCCACTCTGGGGGTTTGAAAGCCTCAGAGGCGGTTATTTCAATTTACCTTTTAAATATTGTTTGCATTTTACACTTTTGGGTTTTGATCTTATAACCAAGCTTGGGAGTAAACTCTACCTTGCCAAGGAGTAATGATATTTTTTACTGTAATGTAATTACATTGTAATTTTATCTATTATTCAAATATTATAGCTGTGGGCTTCAACCTTGTGGCCAAGCTTGGGAGGGAACTTAGACACAGTAATGATATCTTTGACCATAACACAATTAAATCAAATATAGTATTTTTTTTGATTTTGTACTCTGTAATTACATTGCAATTTTATCTATTGTTCAAATTTTATAGCAGTGGACATCAACCTCATTACCAACATTCTTGAGGAAACTTCGGCGCAGAGTAATGATATCGTTTACCATAAGACAAATATATCAGATATAGTATATTTTGCTGATTTTGTACAGTTTTTGACCTCATAACCAAGCCATGAGTGAACTGTACCTTGCCAATTCACCTGGCCCAGAACTATGATAGGGTTTACTATAATGCAATTACTTCATAATATTATAAAAATTTCAAGTTCTGTACGAATGTTTGGACGTGGGGACTACTCTCAAGAGTAAACTTTATGTCGTCAATCCACTTACATCCCGGGTAATAACATGGTTTATTGTGATACTGTTACATTGAAAAATCATATATTTTTCAAACTTTGTACCTTTGGGTTTTGACAGTCATGTCTGAGCTGAGCTCAGTCGTGGGGTACCTTTTACGTTGCTAATCCACCTACACCCAGAGTAATGATACGGTTTACTGTGATGCAATTGCATTGTAACATCTTATATTGTTCAAATTCTATAACCCTGGGTTTTGATCTCATGGCCAAGCTTGGGAGGAACTGTGCCTTGCCAAATGACCTAGCCCAGAGTAATAATATTGTTTATGGTAATGCAATTATATTGTAGTTTATATATTGTTCAATTTTTTTACACCTAGGTTTTGACCTGATGACCAACACGGGGGTAATCTGTAAATTTTTTTGAGATCCTTTCCACAGTTTTTTGTTTTTCCCATATCTATTTGGAAAAATTGTGTTCTATCAATGCACAAACATATACCTTTTGAATAAACGTCAGATGATTAGCTAAACTTTTTTTCTTCCCAACAACATTCCCAAACATCATCTTATTCCAAAATTTCACCTCATTTTTCCCATTTTTAGTATATTTTTATGGAGGGTAAGTTGTTTACATCCAATCTCAGTTGTTTTCCACCATTTTTCCAAGTTTTTCTCAAAGGAAGGGTCTTGAAACCACATGAAATCCATCTCAAAAGGAATCCTGTCCAGCTTCTTATCATTTTTCAAAATTAATGAAATTGGCCAATGCTCTAATCTGGAGAAATTCAGAATTTTAAAGCTGAACATGATATTTTCCATCCCCCATGCAAAGCATAAGAAAAACCTATCTAGCCTTTCCATTATCTTCTAGTCCCCCAACCTTCTATTGGACTAGGTAAAGATTCCCTCCTCGGTCTCCACATCAATGAAAGATAAATTACTACAAAACTCTTTAAAGTCTAAGAAACTAGGGGGAACATAGAATTCCCACCTACATTTTCCTTGTCCTTAAAGATTGCATTGAAGTCTTGCCCACGATTCATCTTAGCCCAGAGTGACGAAGACACAAGCTTTTCAAATCTTTCCAACAAGTCTTCTTTTCCTCCAATCCAATTTGGCCATCGACATTGGAGATAACACACTTCACATCTCCTTTGAGATCCTCAAAGAACAGATTGATGCCCTTTACCGAGTGACCAATAGTGGTACCTTTGAAAGAACGAGGGTTCCATAAAACTGCCAAGCCTCTAGCACTACCTTTTACGTCCTCATGAACCCAATCATACTTATTACCTACGCACCATGCTTTCAAACTGGCTCCTATCTACTTTAGTTTCTTGCAACAAGAGAATTTCAGGCCTTTATTCTTCCATCAGTGACTCAACCAAGTAGTATTTGTCAGAGGAGTTTAGTCCTCTAACATTCCAGCTTAGGACTTTCATGACTTCTTTGTGGAAGGTTTCTCCCTTCCACCAGTGACGAAGGTCTCTAAGGTCTTTGGTTCTCACTTTTTAAGGGTTCTTGAGCTTCTAACTGGATATTTTGGGCTAAGGTTTTCTCCCCTTCACATTCTGAGGCCCTATATTTGGTTGCAATTTTGCAGTTGGGGTAGTCACTATTTTGCAGCTACTCTTTGTGCATTTCTTTTAGCTATACAATTATTCCACCTTTATCTGGCCAACTTCCTTGCCTAATTGATTAGGTTTGAACTGATACTCCCTTGAGTGTGATTGGACACTTATTTTTTCTAAAGCCTCCCTGCTTTTTAGACTAAACTTTGGCTGCCTTACCCCTTCCCTTGCATCTTCATAGGCAATGGGTCTATTTTCCTTATCCTACCAAGATCCAACCCTATCCATCTTGGGTAGCAAGAGTTTTGGGATGTCTTCAATTCCCGACACCTTTTGGGCTGCCTCACCAAATCCTTTTTTCCAATGCTTCCTTGACCAAAACTTTTAATTGATCTGGAGAGAGATTAAAATTGTCACTAACTTCCTTCCCCACACTCAGCCTTAAGCCCCCAACCCTCAGGAAGGAGCTTGGGTTTCTCGATCTCCAGGGCAATCATCCTTTGACACTCCCTACTGTTCCATAGTTTGCTTGGCAAAGAGTTTTCCATGATCATGCCATTAGAAGGTCTTTCGATTTGCTGGGGAGGACACTTTAGGAAGTTCCATTGCCTTGTGGTTGTCTTATCTAGGGGCCTTTTTTTAAGGGACCTAGTCTTAAATCACTTAACTTGGGGTCAATTTTCCACCTTATGACCTATCATTTTGCACTTTAGTGACTGGAAGGGCAGGCACTCATAGTCTAAGACATGTTTCCAAATCATAAAGGAGCAAAGGTGTAAAACATGGAGAATGGGTTTGGATAAGTTTACATACAAATAAATCCTTACATAAGTCGAAAGTTCCTTATCCAAAGTAGCCTCTCCTATCCTAAGGGTTCTTTGATGGTCTCGGCAATGCTTTACAAGATTTTTATATCCCAAAATTCTAGTGGTAGTTTATATAACCTGATCCATAGCTGGTGGTAGTTTATATAACTTGATCCATAGCAAAACCTTGGAAATAAGATCTTCCTAGAGGTTAAACAGAGGCGTCCACGATCGCGCTTACATCCTTGCTTGCTTGAAAAACTAGGACCCTCCAAAGAAGGATCTATCCTTGTCCTCAGTAGATTGAAAGGTTAATTGGAAGAAATTACTTGAGTATTATAATTCTCGATCTTAGACAATCTTTTCCGTGCTGCCCTATCCAAGCTTTTAATTCGTCCTTTGCTGGCCAGGCCCCAATGAATTTATAGATTAGAGCCTTTTGGTAGAGATCATTAACAATAATCATATCACAGTCTCAAATTTTGATATTTGGAATATCCTTTGAAAGTTTTATAGAAATCTCCCCAATTTCCATGGATTGCTCTCTTTGCCTCTGATTTCATCCAATTCAGAGGGAGAATTGCTTATCACGAAGATGGTATTCCTTCCGACTTGCTGCTTGTGAACCCTCCTTTGATCTTGCCTTAGTTTCTCTTTTTGAGGATATCTCATATGTTTGGCCCTCCACACCATTTCCCAATCTAAGCTTCTGGTGGCCATCCTTACTTTCATCTTTTGACTTTGAATCCTCCCAATCTGAAATTGTTGCTTCTAGCTCGAGTTGCACACCCATGATTTCTTCCTTGATCACTTTCACAAAGTCTTTGATCCTTCCAACAACCTCCTATTTCACATTCACTAGTTGCCGTTCTTCTGCTCCCATCATTGCATTCTTTTTAATGCTTGTCTTATTAAAAAGTCGGTATTTCTTTTCTTTGATTTCTATTGTATTTGATGGAATTTGAGGTTTGGATGTTTATTTGTTTATTCATTCAATTTAGGAATTACTTATTTTTAGGGTTTGGGTTCCAGTATATAAATGCTATTGCAATGCAATGCAAAATATGTTAAATTCCTTTTGTTGCAAGGCTTAATATTGTTGTCTCCCATATAATATTCAGATTTAACCTTTAATGGAGATCATAATCTTGTAGTATTATAATTCTATAGTGGAATTTTAGGATGCGGGCTGCATGGTGGAACAAAATTAAAAGGATTTTTTCTCTCTAATGCAATGTGAAAAGAAATCACTTAAACGATACCCTAGATAGGTTAATGTTTGGGGTACCTTAGATTAGAAACAAAAAAACCATGTCCAAGGGGTGCCTTGTCCATCATGTGCACCTGGCATTATCCAATGGTGTTCGCATAATCACTAGGCCACCTAATTAGTGGGGGAGGGAGTATGGTGGGGTTTGGCCCTGGGTCAACATCATGGCATTTGCTGCCATCTTACCGCTAGATCATGATCCACTGGACAATGACTCTTATTGGTACTTACTGTTCAGAGTCTATTAAGAAAGAATGTTTCATCTCATTTTTGTGTTTTTGTTTATGTTAATTTTGGTTTTACTCAAATTAGGATTAAACTAATTGCAATGAAATAGATCTAAGCATATATGTATGCAAGTACATAATTCAGAACTATCTAAGAGGCTATGCTTAACAACATGCCTAAGTGCAACAAATGAAACTAGGCTTTGCAAATTAAAAGTACAACAAATGAAACTAGGCTATGCAAATCAAATACAAAAGGTTATGGAATGATCACACTTGATTATTGTTTTGGAATTCTGGACCTCTAGAGTGATTGTGCAAACTGTCTACATTCTATTCCTGAAATTTGGAACTCAACCTCTCTTGGACAAACACAGTCCGCACGGGTTTGTTTTGGACAGACCTACCTGGTCGGAATCACAATTTTCAAGTTTGTCTCTATACTGCGGATTTTGTTGTGTGCAAGCTTGCTGATCTTGATTTTTTGTCACTGGTGCATTATCTCTTTTCTGATGTTCGATACGCAGGGTGCTTGTCCGATCTAAATGGACATGCATTGATGAGATAAAGTCAATTTTCAAGGTAGAGCATGATAATAGGTGATGTATAGTCCAAGGATGCTACTGGATACTTTCTGAAGTGTCAAACTATGCTTTTTAGACTGGAGGGCTAAATTGGGACCTAAGTGGGGCCGAGATGGTCCAAGAAACATGACAATATGTACAAGTTTGCCAAATATGATAAACTGGGATTAAGACATTGGGAATAAGGGTCTTGTGCCAAATTTAGGTGTCTACATAATCCCCCAGCTTTGACGTGGGTATTAGCACGTGAGTGAACACATGCGTGCATCAAAGTATATATGTAAATATTTTGAAACACGCACTGCCAATTACCTAGAGAGGAATGAGTGTTTTTCGATGCACACTCGAGTCAAGCTTCCATCCTCACAGGGTTTTAATTTTCTTGAAACAAGTGCCAATTCTTACAAGTAGTCAATGCTCATGATAGATATTTGCAATTTGAATTTTAAATTTTTGAAGTTTTGAATTTTGAAAAGAGACTATTGGAACAAATACGCCTACTTTGTATTTGCTCAAAATGCCACAACAACTGCTTTCATAACCAGACTTTCGATGGTAGTTGAAACATAGCCAATATTTTTTTGGGAGTCACTATTGCCCAATCCACTTGATCAAGGAAGTAGGCAAATTTGTTCAAGTTCAATCAAGTTTGCTTCATTTTGGATTTTTTTGAAAATATGCTCCCTTTTTTGAGGTGAGGGATGAAGCTCTGTGCTGCAATCTCTCAGCTCAAAAGATATTGTTACACACCTCATATGTTAGGAAAATAATATAGCTGAAGCGTTAATATCCTAAAACATATGACACTGAAATTTGAATATAGTCGATACCAACAAACAATTTTTTAATAGATGCATCATGTATAAGTGCCAATCTAATAGAGGAAAGATAGTACCATAAAAGGGTATGATGCCCTAAAAGGCAAAGCAAGATGAGAACAACTAGATTGTCCCAAATGTTATATAATATGCCCTCAATTGGGCTAGATACAACAATAAGAACACACACAAGTAGCATGCCCCAATAGATGTGAAACCATGGCAACATAGGCACCAAGCAAGTATAGTAACATGCATGATATACATCTTGGCTACAATTATAGTATAAAATATTTTCATCATGGCTACAAGCAATGAATAAAGCAATGGACCATACAATTTAGTGACAAGACATGTTAGTGAGACCACACAAGGTGGGGACTCACAAAACATGACAACAAGAGGATCCTTTATAGACATGGACGAACAAACAAGTAAACACATGCACACACGAGCAAACATTCACACACAACAATCGATGTAACCATGTAACATTCATAATGAAAATATCCATGCGATATATAAGATATAGTTACCAGCATGAGATGTAGTAACCAATGTAATCTAGCTCAATACGATAAAGGACAAGCAAGGAAAAATGTCATTGTGCAAAATCCACTAAATGGAAATGCCCCTAAGATAGGACATGTTGCTGATGAAAATGCCACTTCAAGATGTAAGCAAATAAAATGTAGTCCGGTATCATGTAACCTATGAATTTGCATAGCACCCACTCACGAAATACGTGAAAGAACATTTGTAAATCATGGATATGGAAACCTCTAGCATAGATAAATATGTAACTATGTATAAAGCAATGTTTTTAAATTTTGTAACTTGAGGTTTCGCCCCTTGATCGGAAAATTGTACGAACCATATATATATACCAAGTATGATGAACATAATGTGATAATATATAAAATGATATGTAGGGCATAATAATCCATCAATGTAATAATGCAAGACACATATGTTGAATAACCCCCAAAGATAATAGTAACATGTCATGATCACATGAGTGGATGAATATGTATATATCAAGTGTGATGAACATAATGTGATAAGATAATAAAAAGATATGTAGGGCATAACAACCCATCAAATGTAATAATGCAAAGCATATATGCTGAATAACCCCCAAAGATAATTGTAACGTGTCATGATCACATGAGATAGATGAATATGTGGCAAAACCCACAAGTGAATAGATCCTAAGATAAGGAAGATGATGTAAATGGGGAAAACCAAATGCCCTTGAATGTTAGAGAACTCAATAGTAGAAAGGTATGACAATAAATGTCCCATGACTGATGGCCTATCACATTTCACGGTAAATGTAAGATCTAGAATTTGAATAGACTCCATATGCAAGATATATTGATAAGAGATGTGTGGATACAATACCCTCATAGGCAAATATGATATATGATAGAAACCATGGATACCATGCCCCCATTGGGCGAATACATGTGATCAATAAGGAACAAGTGTGGGTATGATGCTCTCACAGGAAAACATATGATCGATGAGGTACAACCGTACAAACGTGGATATGATGTCCACATAGTCAAATATATGATTATGTATGAATCAATTTTTTTGATTTTTTAGTAACATGCATAAAAGAAGAATAGAAAGTAACACAAGAAGGCACAAGGCCACACATGAGAAAGAGAGAAGCATGAGAAAGAAAGAGAGGAGCAAGGCTCGCAGACTAGAGGAATAAGATGAGGATAATTCTATGTAACCTATGGATTCCCTTAGAACTCAATGCATGCTATGACTGAAGGTCTTGATAGATATGTTTTCATCATTGGGAAATCAATGCAGGGGCTCATAATGGAATCAACAATCAAATGGGCAAGGCCAGTGATACATAGCAAGCAACATGAAACAAGTGTCTAGAAGATTGTCGATGAAAATAGAAAGCAAGCATCAATGTGAAATCAAGAAGATAGAAGAATGGAATCAATTGCTAGGAGGAATTCACATGTAAAGCACGACACATAGAATAAGAAGTTGTGTACAAGACTTTGGTACAATAATGATGTATTGACGAGGCCCAAATCTCAATCATAGAAATATGGATGGTATGATACCAAGGTATAGTGTATAGATAAATATCGATCCCAAGGCAAGCAATATAAAATGTACACATCCATGTAATAGTGATATGCAAATAAATGCATGTAGATATACATGTACACAATCAAGATATGTATACGAGCAAAAATGTAAGATGCAAGATTGATATAAGGTGGCTCAATATAATAATTGGAGAAAAACTACTAAGAATGTTACCTTGTCATAATTGCTAGTGTATAGAAATGCCCCCGCATAGTTGAGGGGTGAAATAATTCCATAACCATATATAATTTGATTATCATGCATCTTACCTAGTAAAGCATACCATGAGAAGAATGTGTGGAAACATGGATGTATAAAAATGTCTAAGATAGGTACAATAGGTAGGATATGCATAGTATGACTAAGATAAAGCTAAGTTACCATTTTGGGTTTTGTTCAGGTTCAAAGAACTAGGTTCACCAATACGACGTTTGTTATTTTGCCTTGGGTACAGCTTGGGTTCTGCTGTACAAAAAAATATAAAAATTCTAGCCTAATGCATATAAAAAACAAAATAACCACAAAATACTTACTGAATGCCAAATGTCATGATAATCATATAGATCAATAATAATTAATTACATCAAAAATAATATTCATAGTCGTCAAAATTTATAACATCAAAATTAATGAGAGGTAAGTGCTTTTGCTTTGGTGTTTTGATTTTATCATTTGTGTTCTTTAATCTTATATTTTTGTGTTTTACTTAATTTTTAGGGTTTGCAATTTAAAAAAAAAAAAAAATCATTGCTATATGTCTGATTTTGAGAAGGAAAAAAAAAAAAAAAAAAAGTTTTTGCCTCAAATATTGCTCTGGTTCTGCTTGGATTTGCCCTGGGCGATTTGGGTTTGCCCTGGGCGATTTGGGTTTGCTCAGGTTCTTTTGCATATGAACCTAGACAAACCTAGGTCATCTAGGACGAACCCGGGTCATTGTCCAGCAAAACTGGACCCGTACTTGTACTTGGTACATACTGGGGCAAGGTCGTTTGCATATTTGGATGAATCTTTGTCTTAGAGATAAGGCAAAGCATTTTTTTTTGTCTTTTATGAATGTGTTTTTGAATTATGTATAGATTTCGCATTTTTAAATTTGTGAATGTTTTTGCATTTTCAGATTTTTGCATTGTTTTTGTATTTTGATATTGCATGCACACAAGAAGTTATGTATAGTGATGTATCAATCAAGTGCCATATGTATGTATGACTAGTGTAAATGCATATAAGAGTGTATATTCTATGCGTAGTATCGTACTCAACAGTGTATAGATATGACAAACTAAATGTTAAAAGTAGCATGTAATAAGTAAAGCAACCCTAGATTGCGAATTAGAGGATCACCACAAATGATGAGGCATAAAGCCGATGTTTACTTCAAAGAAGAAAGAGTCGAAAGTCTAGATATGTCATATATGGTGGAACTCTTAACATATTGGAAAACTCTCAAGATGACTAGGTATAATGAAATTAAATGAAAGAAACAAAGCAAGGAAAAGTATAATACAAGATATGTCATAAGATTTACATGTTGAAGTCCATGATATGCTTTGTGATTGATTAACCTACGTAGTGGGGGTACTTAGTGTCCTTTCAATGTCTTATCATATAATAGTTCATCATCTTCGGGGCAAGGTTTGTTTAAATCTCTAAAGTCAATGCAAATGTGAATGCGTCCATTGGATTTTGTAACCGTGACAATGATATATATCAAAAGGGGAAAAATCTTTAGGTTCGTTCAAAGGTCGAGCTTTATCATTGATATGGTCAATAGTCACCCTATTTTGCATGGGAGTAGGAGTCAAACATTCATTACAAAGCATAGAAGTAGGAACACAAGTAAAAACCCTAGGGGTGTCTACATGAGAAACATGTGCATTCATGACCTCTTTAGCTTTGTGTATTATTTGCAAATGAAATTAGGGTTTGCAAGAACTTTTTCTTTGAATGATTTAGCAATGCGTTCATTAACATTTTTATCCTTTGAAAATGTGAGATTTTGCAATTTAGCATCCAAGAAAGACATAATACTCTCATCAATTTCACTAATATAAAGTTAAACCATGATGATAATCAAGTAGTGAGCACACAAAGTTATATGAACCCTATGGATAGGAAAGCTGAATAAAACCCAGGAACAAAATCTGAAAATGAATGAAATCAGCTAGCCTTAAGGGAACGAGGGTTTGAAAAACTTTAGGTTGAATGTTCGAACGAATTGGGGTTCATCATTTATGTTTACCCTAATTATAGTTTTACTCAAAATAGGATTAAACTAATTGCAATTAAATATATCTAAGCATATATCCATGAAAGTATGGTATTTAGATTTATCTAAGAGAATATACTCAACATGTCTAAGTGCAACAAATCTAGGCTATGCAAAGTTAATACAAAAGGTTAAGGAATGATCACACTTTGTCCTAAAATTCTAGACCTATATAACGACTGTGCAAACTGTTTGGATTTTGCTCTTGAAATCTAGAACTAGTAAGCCTCTCCTAAGCAGACGTGCTTTGCATAGGTTTGTCATGGGCAGACTTGGCCTGGTCATAATTGCAACTGTAAGATTTGTCTTTGTGTCATTAATTATGTCTTGCGCATGGTTTCCGAATCTGTTTTTTCTGGCATTGTGCTTTGTTTCCTTTATGATGTTCTTATACATTCGCTTCGCTGTTTTTGTCGAGCATAATGTGTAGAATTGATGTTCTTCAACCTTTCTTGACACTCCAAAACAAATAAATAGTTATGGAGTCGGGCAACCACCGAATCAGTGTTGTAAACTACATATCCCGCTCACTCGAAATTATACCTCTACATAGTTCTGTGAGTGTGTGGATGGAATAGCTTGAATGGGAGTTTTGAACCTCCTCTCCCTAAAGTGATAATGCAACTATGTGCAAACTCTGTTGCAAGTGTCTAAGATATGACTCAATGAAGCTCAAGTTGAAGTAGGAGGAATGATCTTTGATGCTTGGCTCTAGGCTTGACCTTTGATATTTAGATTTTCTCTGTCTCTCTTCTATTTTCTCTTTTTGATTATTCAAATGGATTGAAATGACCTATATATAGGTTGATCTAGGACAAGTCATGTGTGTTCGTTAACTTTTGAAATGACAAGGGGTGAGGTTAAAGGTGAACAATTAGCTACAATGGTGGGAGGGCCTACAAGGCTAAAAGAGATAGACCTTGCGTGTGTCTGACCTGGAAAGTGCGGGTTTGACTTGGAGATGACATAGGGTCAGTTTTTGACGCAGAGCATGATAACGAGTGATGTATGGTCCAAGGGTGCTAACTAATACTTTTTGATAAATGTTAGACTGTGCTTTTTAGGCCCAAAGGGTAAATGGGAACCTAAGTGGGGACGAGATGGTCCAAGAAACATGCCAATATGTACAAGTTTTTCAAATATGATAGATTAAGAATAAGACACTAGGAATAAAGGTCTTGTGCTAGATTTAGGTGTCTATTGCGTGCTCTAGCCTTCATATGATGTTACTGTTGTAGCGTGTAATTGCACCCTTGTGGGAGAGTTTTTCAGGGTATATCACTTCCAACTACAAGCATGGGAACAACCTCAGGTTGTGGGTATCTTGTAGTGAGGTTGAACCTCTGGAGTAGGCCGGTCCCTCTTTGATGCTCATCTAAAGTAAAATCTAAACTAATGCTTCACAGGGAAAAGGGTTAGAAAGGGGATAAGGGCTCCTAAGAAAGCTAACAAAGCGATGCACCAAAGCTAAATGGGAAAATCTCACAAACTTGAACCCACACTGATTCTGTTGAGGACAATACCAACTTGCACATTCTCAAGATTGAGTTGGTTGCATTAATATTTCATGGAGAAGGTTCCGGAAGCAATGAATGCAAATAGAGAGGAGTTCTACGACTCACATAAAGCTCACATCAATGGCAGAAAGAACACTAAACCAGACCTGCGAACAGCCTTGAAAACACCCTAAACAAGGCCAGAAAGGAGGACCATGGACGATGAAGATTCTCCTTCACACATTACCATAGTGCACAACTCAACAAACACGAATCCAAGGCGAGAGATAGGCAAAGAAAGTCCTTTTATTGCATCAAGAGGTAGTTCTTACAAGTGCTTGACAGGGTCGAGCTTAATCAAAGCTGAGCATATTTTGTAATATCTCAAAGAATGTCCCGTCTCCCAGAATGATAAAACAAAATCTAAAAAACTGGGAACCCTTACAAAATAGAAAGGATGAGATATATAGAAAGGGGGAGAGAGAAGAGGAAGAGCTTTGTGTGGAGAGAAGGGAGAGAGGAAGTCATCGATGACTAGCACCAATGCCTATTCCATTCAAGTTCTTTGCATTCCAAGCATGCAACTACTTTGACCACCGGATGAACCGTCCATAATCGCCACCCATCTCCTCGAGCTCCTCATGCATTCAATTCTTCCTATTCGAAACTGATGGAGCCATGACGGTGGTAGCTGCATGTCGCTGCTAAGTGTGAGCGATTCAACCTTTGCATTTAAGGCTCAGCGTGTTTTTTACTGCAACTTGGACTATCCTAGTTGGTTTTTTGCATATTCACTGCTCCACTTGGACACGTCTATTCTTTGTTTTAACTATTTTGCATGTCGTAGACGAAAGGAGAAGTCCTTGCTGTCCGCTGATCTACTGAGCTTGTTGGATGTGCTTGTGCCACTTGTCCTTGACTGATTGGCCCTTTGGATTCGCTGACCATTGACCTTGATGTTCCTAGGCCTTTCTACTTTCCGCGGACTATTTTCCATAATTTTCCTTTCGGAACTATCGATTTACCTCATTCCTTTGGGCTTTTGACTACTTGCAACTTACTTCTTGCTTCCTTACTTCAGGGTTCCACTGCTTATGCCTTATAAAATAATTTAAGTCTTTCACCTCGGAAAACCTGAAGACTTGCCTCTTGAAGAACCTGCAAACCACTGCCCAAGACCAGCTCGGGTTTGTCACGTCCCTTTACTTATTTCAAGTTTCTGACTGCTTGCAACTTACTTCACCTTTTAAGCAAGGCAGCCCCACAAACCCGAAGTCTTCCTGCTTGACAAAGCCAAAGTCTTCTGAGAGAAAGCTCGAAGTCTTTTACTTGTTAAAGCCCGAAACCTTCTCCTTCCAAGAACTTGAAGCTGTCTGCTCCTGGAAGCCCGAAGTTGTTCTGATTTTGCTGCTTTTGCTTGAATGTCCATCTTCTCACACTTAGGCAAAATTTTGGTATGTGGGCCAAAAATGGCCAACAGTTACAAATCCCATCACCCTGTTATTATAAAATTTAATCTTTTTGAAGCTTTCAAATAATATTTGCTTTTTAAGAACTTGAAAGACCAACTTCAAGTTGCATGTGTTTTCCTTAGTTCCCTTGAAATTCAAATTCTCATCAAAATACAGTCCCAAACTTTCCATTGTGTTTGCCAAGTACCCAATTAGTTGCCCTCATAAATGTACTTGGATTATTAGAAAGCCCAAATGGCATCACCAGCCTCTCGTGCTGACCATCTATGTTTTGAATCTGGTCTTTTGCTGATCCGCTTTCCATATTGTAATTTGATGATACCCTCTCTTCATATCAACTTGGTGCTACCCACTCTGAAACCCACTCTAGTGATACTTAGTAGCAGTTTTATTCACCGCTCAAGAGTCAACACTGAATCCCACTTATGTTACTTAGGGTGATTTTAATAACTTGAGGCCTTGAGCTGCGTCATCTTTTAGGAATCTTTGAACCTGTATTAGATTGATATGGTTAGTTATTTGTCTTGATAGTTGCAAAGCTGGCAACTGTTTGGGCATAATGTTTGCAGGCTTTTCTAACAACTTCTGAGCTTTTATTGTAACACTTGTCTTTCAAGTAGTTTTTCATTTTATTGGAAACATCAAATCCCATACACATACATTCTTCAAGGCATGTTGAGCTTCTGACTTGCGAAAAATTGCAATAGATAAGATAGAAAAACATGCCTTGAATCTTCTTTCAATGGGTCTTCCTTCGACGGGTTCAAGAGATGCTTTCTTCCACCAACTTGCACCATATTATTGTTTGCTTCTCCATCATACAAAACATTTTTTTTATCATATCACTGATGTCTATCAAGCATCCAATGACTTGCATCCATAGGAACTACACTACACAAGACTCTATATTTATAGGAACTCAAACAGGGTACACAAAATATTTGAACAATTTTAGTTCATGCATAAGTATTTCTAGACTCACTATCTAAAGGTAAAATTTCTTTTTTTAGTTCCCACTTCACAACCAAGCCAGATGCCAATTTGACATATTAGACCCCTTGTGGAAGCTCACAAGGGGATTTATTTCCATTTTCCTTGTAAAGTTTTCCAATTTTGTATCCCTCGGTTTTGATCTCATGACCAGGGTTGAGAGTAAACCGGACCTTACCAATTTATATTGACCTCACACACTTTGCGTAGCTATTTGCAATGGGTTTTGCTTACACTTTTCCTTTTACAATTTGATGGTTGGGATTCCTTGTTTCCTGAAACCAATGTCATCTACAACATCATATTTTTCTCTGTCCCGGCTTCAATCCTGTGTACTATTGATTCTTCCTCCTCCACAATGAAATTTTTGTTAGCCTTCTTTAGGTTTTGGGGACACTTTGAGCTTTAAAGTCCCTCAATATTGCATCTGTCAAACATCAAGGACCTAACAAATATTTTAAAGCTTCCGTGTTTGTATGATCTTTTCTCTCTTTTTGATCTTCCCTCGATTCGATTTAAAGATACCTTCTCTAGCTCTGAAATGTGAGCGAAGACCTCTCTTATCCTCTATTTTACTCTTTACTTTTATTGCATTCATCTCCTGCATTTAGTACATACTTAAAAGCATTGTCCACAGGATACAGCGTTTTGCTATAGTCAGCTTAACCTGATTTTGGATTGTAATCAAAAGTGAGGTTCTTTGCTGCAGTTTTTTCTTCATCTGCATGCAATTTAGTTTGGATATGCAGATTTATGAAGTGCTCCTATTCTCTTGCACCTAAAGCTCTTTGTTTAAAATGTTTAAGTTGCCAAAATAGGGTGTAATGATATTTTGAGCATATGTTCACCATCTAATCCTTTCTTCCCCTTGTCTGATCAGATTCTTTTGAAGTAAACCCACCTTAAAGCTGCGTGGAATTTTGTCTTTTCCAAAACAAATTTCTCCTTCCTTGGGTTATAATTAACTATATCACCATCTGAAAAAAAAATTCAATCTTCTGCACTCAATCTCTGAATGCATCTGGGTTTAATCTCCGTGAGATTCTGACTTTAAAGAATTTGTTTGGTTCCATTTTTTCAGTATAGCCTCCGAGCCTTAACATAGTGTCAATATCCTCAATTTAATCAGTGCTACTTGTCTTTAATTTTCGGAAGGATCAAGCTGTAGCCATCCATATTCCTTTTCTTCCTCGACCAAAAAAAACTCTTCTTCAAGCCATAACCATAGTTCTGATACAAAATTTCCACCACATCAGCTCCTTTTGTGTCTTTTGAAGTTCCTTCTTGTTTTTCCCACTATCTTTCCCCTTCCTCCTTGACTTGTGTCGTTCTTTTTTGATTTCTGACTTGCAGTTTATACCAGTATCATTTTCTTTTCCTCTATTCCAGCTGGGTGTCCTTCCCGTGTGGTTTGTCCTTCCTCACAGTACGCTTTCCCATTCCTTGCATTCACATTTCTATCTCAATAAGGATTTCTTCCTCTGCCTTCCTTGGCCATTGTCTACTTTCTTGCATATCATCTGTTTCACAGTTTTTCCCAGTGCAGCATAGGAATTATATAGCATTGAGAACTCTAAAATAACTCCAAAAGAATATTATTTTCTTCGTCTACCACATTGAATGTTGTTTGAACTAAAAAGTATACATATAAAATATTAAATGAACCCTCAAATGAGTTTGAGTCCGGTGTTTCTTTTGCCTAAAAACCTTGTCAGAATCTTACTTCCATGTTAAAATTTCATTTTTCCACAATTCTTTTAAATCATTTGAGTTCATACTTATATCTGAAACAATGATCTCAATCTTTGTCTTAGGCTGCAATTTATTCAAAGTCATGCAAGACAATGAAGAAAACTCTACCCTGAAGGGCTATTTAGTAGATAAAGCATTATTGAAAATCTAGAAACTAATTCAACATCATGAGATCCCGGTGAAAAATTCAATAACATATTATAGATCTATGGATCAACTAAATGATATCCCTTACACTGAATTCAAGGGATTCTCAATTGTAAGTACATGCCTATCATTGGGATTATGATGGCAATATAAAAGAAGAAGAAAGAGAGAGACTCCGACTTCTCAGACTGATTTATTTAATGTGGAAGGGTGTCCATCTCTCTCATTGGGACAAAGTGTTCTGCATTACTCTGCGAGAAGGTATGTAACTGGCCATTCAGAGTATTATCATGTGAATGCACAGTTTGTAACATGTATTTAGGAGGCTTAATCAGAAAACAGCTCTATCCCTTTTATTGCCCAAATACTTTCAATCCTTGTTGACCTCAATCTGGCAATATGCTTCTCTAGTGTATGGTATTCCTTGGGTATAATTTATCCTATTTGATACTGCTCCATTGACAGAGAATCTCCAGTATATGAAAAGCTAAAATTTGTATGAGTATATGAAAAGCTAAAATTTGTATGCGTATATTGCAAATAATGCAAAAACATGCGTGTATTGCAAACAATTTATAAACATGTGTGTTTTGTAAATTTGTATTATTAAACAAATTTACAAATCTAGCTTAAATTTCATTCTTTATTTTTCCAAATTTAGGATGAGCTATAGGCTATAGAGAATTAGATCCAGTAATTATTTTTCTGTTATTACATTTTTTACACCTATCTACCATATAGGCCTGTAAATTGTACTTCAAAAGCAATATTTCAATAATTAGTCATGCTGATATGTAGCAAATTTAGGTAAACTTGATGATCTGCACTGATGATTTGTAATAATTATTGCACATTCATAGTGTTTTGGCCTTCATAAATCTGATTAGAAAGTCTAACAGGTTTTTGTACGTTGATGAACATGGGGCAGGATTATTGGCGTACGGTATTACTGTGGATGATTATCAAGGTTTGTCTCACTCCTCTAGCCCGGCTAATCAATTGGCATGCATGCAGATTTTTTGTCTCACTTGAGTGTCAGTACGGTCCTTGGTGATTCATTCTTATCTTAAATGCTTTTTTGCTAGTCTTGGAGATTTATTTTCTGAATCATGATTAACTAAGCATGACAGAGCAAGACTTCATTGGGAATTTAGTCTTTTTCAGCTATACATGCAATTTTTATGTCTCCTATTCTATGTATAATGTTAGGTTAGTTGTAACTTTTAACTTATTAAGTTCGATTTTGGTTTTGTTTTGCTACTCTTACAGTCATACTCACCGCATCATGAATTGAAAATATTTGTGGAAATGGTAGAGCATTTAATTGGAAACACTGCCTAAATTCCAATTGATTTGCATCTGAAATGTAATGCAATTTCAAGGCCAATGTTAGGTGTCAAGGGCTGAACATATGTGACATGCCTGTGAATTCACACCCACATTGTTATTCTAAGTTTCTTTCCTTCGTTATCACTGTTGAGTATAGCTGCATTTCTTTGTTTTGGTGTGTGAATGACATCTTTCAGATAGCGTGTTCACTGTGAATCTTATCAAAGATAATAGAACCTCTCGTTGGCATGCCCTCTTTGTGTTGTCTCTGAAGCATAAACCATTTATTCATGAATTGTGTGCAGAAATTAATCTATTTAATGTTCAGATAGTTCCATAAGTTTCACCATTGAACTGAAAGCTATACAGGGACAACCTACAATGGGTCATTATTATTTATTTGAAACTCAAAGCAGTTACATTATACAAGCAGACAACCAACTAGAATTTAGATTGAATTGATTGGGAACAAGTGGCACATTTGGGGTTAATAAGTGTTCTGTGTCTGCAGCTTTTTTGATACATAACATTTTGAGCCCTTTATTCTGACTAGCATTTTCCTGGCTTCTGATGCAGCAAGTTGAACAATGATTGTCCCCAAAAGTCCTAAAAATTAGAAAGGCCTCAAAATGCTTTAAGTTGTTCAAACCACCAAAAATTCTAGGACAACTAACCTTTTTAATCTTGAAAAATGCTGTAAGCTATGTGGAAATAGAAAAAGGAAGAAATTTCAATTGTGGAAAATTTTATAACTCTTATTTATGATCTATATCTACGTTTGCTACACCTTAATGCTGTTTAGGTTTAAGATAAAAAAAGACAGTGTGATTTCTATAAAGTAATCAAATAAGGTTCAAAAACATTAGTACCCAACAACATGTTGTGGCCTTTGAAACTGCTTTTGCCATTGCCACCCTATAATGTCCCAAATGGGACACTATGTGCTCTCCACATGGCCATGGGAGCCTCTAATGGCCTCCTTGGCCTCCTCCATGCCCTCATAGACATAGCTTATTGCGACTTTTCTCCATTGACCATTTGTAGGAGACTACCTAAAGGCTTAGCGACCTGTGAAAAAACTAATTCAAGAATTAGGCGATGAAAAAAATAAAAATTAACAAGGACATAAAATGTGTAATATTTCTAAAAATTAAAAAAGAAAGAATCACCTCTACGATCTCCTTGGCTGGAACCTAAAAATTGATACGCCATATACCCACTTGACACTGTCAAATCCAGCGTTGGTTTGAAATGAGAGAATGAGTGAGAGTGAAAGAAATAAGAGTGTATCAAATGAAAGTCAAAAGTTTTGTTCTTTAAAAAAAAATTATTACTTTTTGCATTTTTCTTTAAACTGACATTTTTCTTTTCTGTTTTTTGGCTCTCTGCGAGTCTACCTGGCGGGAATCGTGAGTTTCGTAGACCCGGCAGTCTAGACACAGACTCACTGAAGCTGTGAGTTGGTAATGATTGGCTCACAGAGCCCTGCTGGGCGTGGGAGTTGGGAAGTACTTGCCAAGATCACCGAGTCCTTGTGTCTATGCATACAATTGAATTGAACAGTGATTTCAACATAGGTTTAGTAGAATGAGTTGCTGCTATTTTGCTTGCAACTTCATAAGTTCTTGTAGCTAAGTCGTGTGACATTTCCTAAATGGATTTTTAACATTCTCAATACTAAGAATAACATTGGAGCTTGCCATAGGTGCGATTTGAAGGAAAAAAATTGTCGAGATGGTTTTATTCTAGAAAAAGACATTCCTAAAACGTAGATTGTGTCTTGGTCTTTGGGTTCGAAGATCAAGGCCAAATTTTTTGATGAGGAGGTGAAAAGCTGATATTTTTTTACATGGGAATCCTTGTCTAGTTTATTTTCATAGTTACTAGGAAACTCTAATACAGGGACACGGACCACACACCCATCCATGTACCCACATTTTTTGATGACAACATATATATACAATATAGCCATACCCATATTCATTTACTCACGTACCCTGATGTGAATGTCGTCTCCATCCACGTATAGTTCCTGTACCTCCACGTCTCCTGGTCTATGTTTATTTTATATTCGTGATATGAGAGAGAAGTGATATGAAACCATGCAGTTATACATATTTGGTTTGGTTTATCGTATTGTTAGAATTGTATTGAATTTTGTTGTACCTTGTTAATTTGTTATTAATCTTTGCTAAGTAAAATGCCGTCACAATCTTTTCATTTTCTAGACCTACTGGATCGTGGTTGGAGAAGATCTGGTGCATTTCTTTACAAACCTGAAATGGAATGGACCTGCTGCCCCCCTTACACAATCCGGCTCAAGGTAGATTCATTTGTTCCATCCAAAGAGCAAACACGTGTTTATCGGCGGATGCAAAGGTATTTTTGATGATGTATGAAGTTATAACTTTCCTGATATTACTTTTGTGGGATACTATTAGTCTTGACTATTGTGATTCTTTTCAAACACTTTGATATTAGTGACTTTTCTGGAATTTGTTTGTTTGTTGCCAAGTATTATAATTTACATTTATAATTTTAGGTTTTTGAATGGATCTTATGGTGGACCAAGGACTGTTGGGGACATACAGAAAGAAGATACTGTTACTTCTGTAAGATTATGTAGTTCGTCCATAAATGCATCTGCAACTGCAGAAATGCAGGAGACCTCTGTGTCTTCTAGCGTTTTATCAGATGCACGAAATTTAAAGACATCTGAAGTAGACAAAACAACAATATATATCTCAAGGAAAATTGATGATGTTGTCAAGGTTTGTATAGAAAGTGGGGAACTACCAGCTGGCGTTAACTTCCCCCTGGCAGCTCTGAAAAAAGTGACAGTCCAGAGGAAGAAGAAATTGAAAGAACCCTCCAGAGACGTAGAATATTTTAGTATTATTTCATTTCAAATTGCAGCCATGCTGAAGCGCATGAAGATGCCAGAGAAGTTGAAGTGTGCATCCGAAGTTTTGCTGCATGGCCAAGATCATGAAGAGAGATCAAGAGGAGTTTCCCCTACAGTGATAGCAGAGAAATTGGCTTCCAAGCTAGAAACATTTGGAGGTCTTCCCGGTTTCCTTGTACAGGCCTGTAATGGTTATCTCAATTTTATTTCTTGCAGTGGATCGCAAGAGTCAGGACAAAATATTCTTGGGGAAACATCTGCATCAAAGCAAAGTGCTACACTTCCTAAAAGGAAAGCTGAAGTTGATGGGAAAAGAGCTGCATCTTTATATGATGGTGAAAATTGTGAGCAGCTCAGAAAACGCAGGCTGGAGATTCGTTTGAATAGATCATCTTTTGATCCTCAAGAATTTGCCTTGTACAAGAAGTATCAAATAAGAGTGCATAATGATAGACCAAAGGATGTTGATGAAAGTTCTTACAAAAGATTCCTTGTGGACAGTCCTCTAATTTATGTGCCACCAACCAACGACAACACTGTTTCAACTTGTGGCTTTGGTTCATTTCACCAGCAATACTTGATTGATGGGAAATTGGTTGCTGTTGGTGTTGTTGATATATTACCTAGATGCCTTTCAAGCAAGTACCTGTTTTGGGATCCAGACTTGGCATTTTTATCGCTTGGCAAGTATTCAGCTCTAGAAGAAATAAATTGGGTGCAGGGGGCACAAAAGCTCTGCCCTTCTCTACAGTATTATTATCTTGGTTACTACATTCATTCTTGTCCAAAAATGAGATACAAAGCAGCATATAATCCCTCTGAACTTTTGTGTCCTGTGCGCTATCAGTAAGTTCTCCTGTCACTTTTACTCATCCATATTTAGTTAACTCCTTTTGTTAGCATTCTCTTCCATCTAAAGGTTTAATGCTGCATTCTTAACTGTGGGTAATCTGAGCCACATATCAATTTTATAAAAATATGAAAACCCCATTTTCTCATAGAACAAGCCATTTTACATCTGATATTGGAAGAGATGATCAAGTTCTGATTTGTGTAACCATTTTCATATCTGTAAAATAGCTCTGGGCGTAGAAGAGTGATTTAGTACATGCAGGCTTGTAGCTACTGGTACATAATGGACATTTTTGTAAGATTTAAACATCTGCTGTTTCATCCTAATATTTTTGTCCTTGTAAGACAAACCTCAGCTTTAAAGATGCAATAAACATTGATGCAAAAATTTAGTAATCTGCTGTTGGCAACTTCGAGCTCTGATCAATCAAATTTGTTAGAAATTAAAATGATAGCACAAGTAAATATTACCTAAAATTGGACTATGATCTTACCCAGGCATAGTATATTTGTCATGGAACAACTATTGGAAGTCAAGGATCAGGAGGAAGTACACTAACTACATAAGTGTCTCAAATGGAAACAGGTTCTAAATGGATCAATGCTCCATGGAAAATTGCCTTCAAGCTACGGACACATGCTTAAACAATAACCTTGAAATGTTTGGCTGTGCTCGAGGTAAAATAAAACTCTACAAGAAACCCTCGAGTTCATCAAAATTCTTCTTCGAGAATATGTGACCTTCTGTTTGCCTTTTTGCTGTTTGTGTTTGGGAAACAGCCACCGTACTCTTTCATCCACATCTTTTGAACGATCATTTGATTGCACTGGATCAGTTGTTCCAGCTCATCGAGTTGTGACATGCTGGTCAGTGGTTGAGGCTGTCAAGCTGGATAAATTATTGACGGAATGACAATAAGCAATCTTTGGTGCAAGCTGAAATTGTCTTCACAATTCAAATTGAAAAAAACAAAACAATACAATAAAGAAGTTAAGATGGTTTTTCAGTTCACATTCACAAAATGACTCTTCCTATTCCTACGGGATTGGAAATTCAACTTATAAGAGTAAGACAAATGACCCATGATTATGTACAATATTGTTACATCCCCACCAATTTGTGGAGGTTATGATGAGACCAAATATTCCTCTGAATTTTTCAAAATTTTCTCGTCCAAGCGCTTTTGTTAGGATGTATGTTGGTTGCTCTGCGATAGGGCAATGTTGCAACTTGACACTGCCATCTTTCACATAGTGTTGAATCAAATGAAATTTGTTATTAATATGCTTGGTTCGGTCGTAAAAGACTAGATTCTTTGCCATTTGAATTACGGAAGTGTTGTCGACCATGAGAAGTGTTGACGAAACCTATTGTTCTTGCAAATTTGAAAGAACCCTTCTGAGTCACAAAATCTCTCTAGTTGCCTCTGAAGTGGCCATATACTTTGCGTTTGTTGAAGAAATCGCTAGCACTGATTACTTCTTGAATTTATAACTAACAATTATTTCCAAATTCATTAGAAAACCTATAGTGGATCTCCCCAAAGTTTACATAATCGTAACTGGTGAGTACTCGCTAAAGAGGAAATTAGATTAATCGACAGGGGTGGTTGATTAACCTTGAATAACTGGGAAATAAAAAAATGCATAAATTTATCAAAAAAATATAAATTTTTATAGAAATTACAGTGGCAAAATGTATCAAATGTTAAGAAAGTGTTTTATATTAGATTTGAATATAAATAAAGTACAAAATCACATAATCATGCGAATACAATTGTGACATTGTCAAGTTGTCAACAACAAACTGATACAATGATACTTATACAAGAATCTACAAGTATAAATTACAAGAATCTAAAATTTTCTCTTCTTTGCTCTTTGAAAAACTAAGGGGAATTGAAAAAATCTAGTCCTCCTACTTCGCTGCCCCACCTCACTCTGCTTAGAACGTTGCGCCTGCGCTTGTGGTTTCACCACTAGCTCTGCCTCTCTCTTTTTCAAGGATGTCTTCAATCCAATTTCTCCTCCTATCGCCACTGCAACCTCCATAGCTTGTCTTTCGAAATCAACAATCTCGTCCTTTGTGAACATGGGGGGCCTCCTCCTCCTATGCAATCCAATCATTGTAGGGATCGATCTCATCTAGATTGATAGGTTCATGTGATGTGTTCTCCAACTTTTTTGTGTAAAGCTAAAGGTTGTATTGCACAAAATCCAAGCATTGAGGTTTTGTTGACTCAACTTGTTGAGCTTCTTCGTGTGAATGACGTCAAACAAACTCCAGTTGTGCTCACATCCATAAGCGCTACAAGGTTGAGATAAAATGCAGAGGGCTAGCCTTTGAAGATTTGGAGTATTCCTACCCCAATCCTCCCACTATGACCCTGTAAACAAAATATTCAAAAGTTTGTAAATAATTAATAATTGTAAATTTGTAATTGGTAAAGTACAATTAAAGACTTCATTTTCTATTACTTGGCGATTGCATGTCTCTCTCTCAGATAGCTAGTGCTAAAGAAAAGACCCTCTAGCCTGCTTGTAGTTCTGCAACTCTGAAATAATGAGGTCTCTCGCCTCAATGTCAGGGGTCATACTCTCAATGCATGTGGAGAGCCTTCCATAACCTCCCCATTATCATTTGTCAAGCTATTTGAGTAGAAAAATTTGGGGTTAAGGTAGTACCCCGCTGTATGGATGGGTTGGTGGAGTTGATTGTCCCCCCTGCAATCAATCTACTCCTAAATGAGATCAAATCTGAAATGATCCCCTCTATAATAGTTTTGAAAGGCCTATTTAGTCCTATCCATGGACTCATAAATGTAATCTATCGAATTTTGCTCTCCATCCACCAAGTGCAAAACTTTCACGAAAGGCTTCAACATCTACAAAGTTGCAAACAAATTACAGTTAGAAACTTATAAATAAAATAAATCTTTAAGTTTATAAAATTGAAAATAAGGGAATTGACTTGAAATTTAAATTGGAATATCAAGTTACCTTGATGATCTCTATAGCTATATTTTTAAAGGCCTCATTGAAAACTATCTTTCCAACCTTGACTCAATCAACTTTCTTTGAATATGATGAGTCCATCCATGCTTGACTCACAAATATTTGTTTCAAAGGAGTCAACAAACTAAAAATACTTTGGCGATATCTAATCGAACAAGTTCTTTCCCCTTAGTGTGCTCTCTCATTAAGTTGAGAACCCAAGGGTGATTGTATATATATTTTGTGATGTCTCTGGGTTCTTCTACAATCAGTCGCACTCAATCAAGTTTGCCTATGTCCTTCAAAAGAAGGTCAAGGCAATGAGCCGCGCAAGGGTTCCAAAAGAGTGATGGATGTTTGTACTTGAGAAGTCACCCATCTGCCACATATGCTATTGCATTTCTGTGATAACTTAGACAACATTCTCGGTGCCCACCTTTAAAACAACCTGCTCGAGCATCAAACTCAAAGTTTTTGCATTTTTTATCTTGTTAGATGCATTAATGGACTTAAAAAAACTAGCTCACCATTTGAAGCTGTCAAAAAACTAATGAGGGTGCAGTTCTTTCTATCAGTCTATCTATCGAAAATAATAGTGCACCAAACTTTCGTCACAACCTATTTGATCTTTCACAATTACATTTGCATCTTCAACTGCATTTTGGAGCAACTTTCTCCTCAAGTCTTTGGAGAGGGTGCCATGTACCTTTTTTTTGCAATTGTCAATGCGGTCACCAAATATGCTCAGTATGGGCTCCTCGTCACATTGAAGGAAAGGTTGTTGAAGTATCAAAAATTTGCACATGCTTTATCTATTTTCACATGTGCCTCTTTGTTCTATCTTATACCTTGCAACGAAGGTTGTGCCCTAGGTGTGTTTTTAGGCACAAAAAATTGTGTATATGACTCGAACTCGATGAATTTGATGTGCCTAGATGCTTACATGGATTACGAGTCCACAATCTCTGTTATAGCAACCTCTTCTTCCTCTATCAATGCGGGAGCAATGGCCAATGTTATGGTTGTTTTCATTTTTTCCCTCATTAATTTTTTTCGTCTAACAATGCAAGCTCTACAACAATCTCTCATTTTGCCTCTTCCGTTATATTGGGACAAGCTTTGACATTACGAGAAAGAATGCATGAAAGGTGGTACTTGAAGCGATTGATGCCTCCTGAAATCTTCTTCGAACAAAACAAACAAATTGTAGTTGATTGGGACGATCCAACCCATATGACATACTTCCAAGCAACGGTGCGAACATTAGAGGGAGCCGATTGGCTACCACTGACTGGTTTTGACCTCGATGCACTATCGGATGCCATTGTTTGCTAATGACAAACTTGCAAATATGTTCAAACAACATTAAAAATATAAAAATAAAAACGTTTAATATAAATTAAAATACAATATTTTAAAAAATAACCTTACATAGTAAACTTGTAAATTTAAACATCTTGATGTCACCCTAAGGCTTATGCAATTCTATACATTGTGATTGTACAACATAAACAAAATATGGAAAACATTTAAACCGATCTCTACAATAAACAAATTATAATAACAAATAGAAACCATAACGATAAAAAAAACAACATTTTTATTTAAAAAATATAAAAAACTATACATAAATTGTAAATAACAATTACAAAATTGAACAAAATGCATGAATATTTATCAAACATGTTTATAAAAAAATTACAATTCATTTACATGTTCGAAAATTAAAAAAAAACAAATGAATTAACTTGGAAATGTGTTTGTTGAAATTTTCTCCTAATTTGCTTTGAATGCTCCAAGCGCTGTGTGAATCCAATTAGGTGGTGTGTTTGAATTTATAAGACAAAAAAATGCATTTTTCAGCATTTGGACAATGTTTGGTTGCTTTGGATGCATTATGAACTCGTTCAGGTTGTGTATAGGGCTCCCGGGGACTATTGGCACAATACTCATCGGGTACTTGCGAGTACCTGACGAGTATTGTGGCAATACTTTCCAGGAGCCAAAAAATTGAGATCCGATAAATATGGGTGGCGATTAATAGGTTTTATAAATTTGTTGCGAGCATTTGAGCTACCGATGAGTAACCGACGGTTATGTAATCCATGGATTTCCCATATTCATGATCACTTGCATAGTCGGAATTTGAATACCTAATCAGTTTGAATATCCTGCTATGGAGTATTTGAGCAATCGATGAGTAACCGACGGTTATGTAATCCATGGATTTCTCATCTTCATGATCACCTGCATAGTTGGAATTTGATTATCCACCCAGTTTGAATATCTTGCGATGGAGTATTTTAGCCCAACATTATGTGTTCCTTTGAGATATCTAAGGACTCTTTGTTGTTACCCAATGACTGTCTCTGGATGGTTGTATGAATCTTATAAGAACACCGACAACAAAGGATTTATCTAGTCTTTTTGTGGTCACATAAATCAGACAACCGATGAGTTCCCCGTGTTTAGTGGCATCGATCAAATCTGTTGTATTTTTTGATGTTAATTCTAGATTCTATTCCATGGTTGTGCTGAGAGGCTTACAATATTCCATTTTGAACTTGCTCAGAATGACACCAATGTACTACTATGTGATGAAGATGTACTTTGGTTTTTGAATGAAATGTACCTTTTGGGTAGTTTTTTGAATTCTATTTTTTTTGTATATTTCTTAAAACTGGATCATCAAAAAAATTAAACAATACTCAACAATGATATTGAAGATTAAACTGTAATTCTTATTGGGATTCCCTGAATACACATATACTACTGATGAAACTATATATTGAACAATAAATGTATCATAGCCAAACCTAATGATGCTGAATCAATAATTAATGATAATAAAAAACCTTTATAGCCGGATTACAACAATAGAATTGTTTTACAACAACAGAGTGGTGCAACAAGGCAGCTGTTGTAAATGAATGGTGGTTAGCAAGGTAGGACGTGACTCTCCCAGGTTGCGATTTGCCTAAACCCCCCTAAAACCCTCACAAACCCCTGCGTAGTTGTTTTAAGGACAACAATTTGTGTCCCTTAATTGTACGACAACCTCTCTAAGGTACGACAACCCTTGAACAACAATAAGCCTTGATATATGTCCTAGATAATCCTTCACAAAATTTTGGGAACTAATAACAACCTCCAGCGAACTAAAAGCTGAAATTAAATTTGATTTGTCAGCACAATTATGATCCTGAGATGGAATCACCTCAATGGATAAGAGGGTTTTCATCCTCTTAACTTATACACTTGAGGGTTTTTGTCTTCAGATGGAAAAGTTGAACATAGAAGCTCCGACTTAGAATGAGGTTTTGATTTCATAGATGATTAGTGACTCCTTTTGATGCCAACTCCTCTTATATAATTTTCTTTTGTCTAGTTGCCCTAACACTAAAAGATTTAAAACACTTTTAGGTAAATATTATTTTTTGGCCTCTTTTTTAATAATAATACATAAATGTTTTTTTCCATGTTATAAAATAAAGTAACTTTAGGATGAATACAAAACATTATTAAACTATTTCCCTACTTAATCCCATAGTCCACAGGAAATAATGAATATGTTATGGGTCTTCTGATTGGTTTAATTCTGAAAAGATGATGTTACAGTCCACTCTTCCTAGAATTGCTTGCATTCAAGCAATTATAGATTATGATCCTCAAGAATCTTTGTATTCTCCCATGTAGCATTTTCTGTTGGTAGGTCTTTCCACCGCACCAAGTATTCTGTTATGCTCCTATTTCTTAGTTTCTTCTCTGATATCTATGATGGCTTTTGGAACTAAGATCAATTTGCCTTCATCATCCAAATGAGGCAACTCAACCGAAAGAATGATACGCTGTCCTAGTGCCCTTTGAGGCATGAAACATGAAATATATTATGTATCTTGCTATGCTCTAGCAATTCAAGCTCATAAGCAACCTCTCCAATCCTATACTTAATCCTGTAAGGGCCATAGAAGCAAGGCTTGAGCTTCTCAACTCCACTTTTATTGAGAGAAGACTGTCTATAGGGTTGTAACCTCAATAAAGCCATGTCTTCCAACATCAAAAGTTCTTTCAATAAGACGTTGATTTGTATATAACTTCTGTTGATTCTGTGATTGTTGTAGGTTTTCTTTGAGTGTCTCCAATATTTTTGTACTCTGTGTGACCAAATCTCTTGCCTCAGGAACTCTACTGTCTGTGATGACCAAGTCCACAAAAGAAAGAGCATCAATAACTATACAAAGCTTTGAAAGGAGTCATACCAATAGACATATGATGTGAGGTGTTGTAGCAATGTGCCCCCATATAGAGCCATTTGATCTAAGTTGTGTGCTGCCTTGCTACATAGTTCCTCACATATTTTTAACCTGTTTATTCACAATTTCAGTTTGCCCATCTATTTGGGGGTGGTAATTGGCACTAGGGGTCAACTTGGTTCTTGTCAAATGAAAGAGTTCCTACCAAAATAGGTTAAGGAACTTCTTGTCCCTGTCACTATGTTTTTAGGCAACCCATGAAGCCTAAACACTTCTCTGAAAAATAAATCAGCTACCTGTGGTGCCTTGAACTTAGATGAAATAGCAAATAAGTGTGCATATTTAGTAAGTCTATCAACTGCAACATAAATACAACTCTTACCTTGAAATTTTGGAAGATAAGTGGTGAAATCCATAGAAATACTCTTCTGTTTCTGATTTGGAATTGGTAAGGGCTACAACAAACTTGTTGGACATACCTATTCAAATTTATTCTGTTAGTAGCTAATACACTCTCTGATGTATTGAAGGACCTCTCCCTTGAGTTCCCTCAGAAAAATCTTTCTGGGTTTGCTTATAAGTCCTGAAATACCCTGGGTGACTAGTCAATGGTGTATCATGTATTGCCCTCAAGACTTCATGCTTCATTTTTGATTTAGGGGCATGATAAATTCTACCCTTATAAAGGATGAGATCATCTACCACCTTATACTTGTCATCATGTATTTTGTCCTCCAAGATATCAATTGTAAAGATATTCTTTGCCTACTCTGCAATTAGAATAACTTTCCAATCAACAAAGATTTTAGACATCGAGCATAGGGTTGGTTTTTTGGATAAAGCATCAACTTCAATATTGCTTTTACCCTTAATATACTTTATATCAAAATCATAAGCTTGAAGTTTACTTACCCATTTTTGTTGTCTATCATTCATATCTCTTTGGTCGAGGAAGAATTTTAAGCTATTGTGATTAGTCTTGACCACAAATTTGTCACACACTAGGTACTATTTGAATTTCTCCAAAGCATGCATTATGGCCAACTCTCTTTGTCATAAATTGAAAATACTTTTTTTGTATCTCTGAGTTTCCGACTCTCAAAAGTTATGGGATGTCATTTTTGCATCAAGATTGCTCCAATTCTTTCTCTTGATGCATCACACTCTTAAAATGAATGGGAATGAAAAAATCTAGAACAGCTAAGACATGACATGAACTCGTTGTTTCTTTGAGCTTGTCAAAAACTCTTTGTGTTGATTCTGACCAACTGAAAGCTCCTTTCTTTGTGAAATCAGTCAAAGGGACAACCAACTGTGAAAAGCCCTTGACAAACCTTCTGTAGTAACTGTAGAGGCCAAAGAAACCTCTCAAATGTGTCAATGTGGTAGGAAGAGGCCAATCCAAAATGGCTTGGATCTTTTGTTGGTCCACTGAACTCTTTGGGCATTAATGACATGGTTTAAGTACAAAATTCCAATCATCCCAAACTCACACTTAGACTCCTTAGCAAAGAGATTCTGTTGCTCCAAAATACCCATAACTATATGCAAATGCCTCAAATGGTCTTCGCAGGGCTTACTATAAACCAAAATGTCATAAAAAAATACCAAAACAAATTTTCTCAAATGCTTATTGAAAATATGATTGGAAAGTGGTTGGGGCATTTGTCAAACCAAAGGGCATGACCAAGAACTCAAAGTCCCTGAAGTGACATTTGAAGGCTGTTTTTTGTACGCTCTCATCCCTTACATGGATCTGATGATAGCCTGATCTCAAATCAATCTTTGAAAAATACATAGCTCCATGCAATTCATCAATTAATTCATTGATCTTGGGAATGAGATACCTATTTTTGATTGTCTTTTTGTTCAAGACTCTGTAATCAATACACATCTGCATAGTACCATCATTTTTCACAAGGACCATTGATGATGCAAAGGGGCTAGAACTAGGCATGATGTGACCCATCTCCAAAAGCTCTTTGATAATTTTTTCAATTTCCTCTTGGAAACCTCTTGGATGGTGGTAGGGTGTAATCATCACAGGCTTAAAACCTGGTTCCAACTCTATTATATATTGAAATCCTCTATGAGGTGGCAATCTTGGAGGAAAACCATTGAACACTGTGCCATGCTTGTTTAAAATACTCTGTATGTCTACGTGATAGGATCTTTGATATGGGGGTGAAGCTATGGTGTTCACCAAACAATGAGCTGCCCAAGCTACTTGTCCACTACAAAATGATCTCTCCATCCTCTTAGCTATGACAATTCTAGGGGCTCCATTTGCAATCTCTTGAAGCACTATCTCTTTTCCATTTGATTTGAACTTCAGCTCCATGGTCTGATAATTCTGTGTAAATTTCTCAAGGGAATGTAATCACTGCACCCCTAATACCATCCTGTTTCTCCTATGCCCACAATATAGAGGTCATTATGCACCTTGTGCCTGCCAAGGGTAGCATCCAACTGCGGAATTCGCTTAGTGCAGGGAGTAGAAAAACCATCAACTACAACATCGAGCCCATCAAAGTCCTCTATTTTTAAACCTCTTCTGGCTACCAATCCTTCATCTATGAAGTTATGGGTTGCCCCATTATCAATCTACGTTGCCGATATGGATACGGGTAGGAGAATTGGATATGGGGATATGTTTTTGGGGGGTTTGGATACGGCCATACAAAAATATATATAAAAAATTAAAAATATAAAAGTATAGCCATATAAGCAAAATTAACCACATAATATGCATAGAGGAAACATAATAAGTTAAATAACCACAAAACATATTATTAATTTAATGCCAAATATCATAATGTTCAATTGTCGAACTTAGATTAGTCTTATTTATTATTACAAGTACATAGTGCAAATGTTACAACTTACAATGTATGGACAAAAATAAAGACAACAAAATGCACTCTCTGCAGTTTGGTGAAGATTACAATGAGATGACTTGGGGTTAAATCAACTTTAGACTATGCCTTGTTCTCTTCTTTGAGCTTATTCACGAGTTGAGCTTTTGTATTATACCTATGCAAATGATCTTACCATATATGTATTACACAAAAAGAGTCCTAGAGAATCTTATTTCTGGGACATAAAGGATTAAGCAAAAAAGGACATAATGGATTTCAACCTCTCCCTCATCTTGATCATGTTACAAACACATTTGTTTCCTTTATTTGTGCAAGGCTGAAACGCGATCCAATAACTAGAAGACTTGTTGACTTGCTCTGGCAACCTTCATAGCTGTTTTATACAACCCTAATAAAGAAGATATAGATGAATTGACTAAGGCTCACGTTTTGAAAACAATCAAACACAACGAACCATTGAAACTGCAGAGAGGTTTTCATACTTTGTTTTATTTTTTGAAGTCCGTGTTTGACTTTTTATTAAGCAAAATTGAAAAGAAAAAAATCTGCAGGAAACACCCAGGGAGCGTCCCTGGGCTGTGGATACGCTCAGATACGTCTGGGTGAGGCATCCGGACGTATCCACAACCCAGGGACACTCCTTAGGCGTATCCCCGTGCTCCCCCCGCACTCTCGTATCTGGGAGCATTTCCCCCATGCTCCTAGGGCCGGGGGGGGCATATTCGGTAACGTAGCTATCAATCAACATTGTGACTTTATGTCCATACAAAACTCCACAAACTCTAAAAGGGTGATATCTGGGAGCACCAGAAAGTGTAGCAAGGGTGCCTTTTGGGCTATCTTCTTCCTTCTTTCAAGTTTTGGTTCTTTCTCTTCAATTTCAGGTTCGGCACCTGATCTCGTCTAAGCCATCGGTGACGAGGGTCCCATGGCTTCTTACAATAGAAGCACAATCACTTTCTTATGAGTTCATTTTTGGTCTATATATTTACCTGATCTCTATGGCGGCCCTTTCTATTGAGTGACTCCACATCCGAATTTAGAACTTCGTTTGAATTGCCGGAACATTTGAAAGGCTCAGATTAACAAGAGTGCATGCATGAAATTAACGTTACGCTCTCCAACATTAAGCTGCTTGAGTCCATGCAAATGAGTCTTCGTTTTTAGAACTAAAGGTGTCGTGTTTGAAACGGTTACACATCTTGGACATGTCTAAACCTGTTTGGACCACTTTGCAAGCTGTAGAATGAGTTAATCTGTTCATTGGCTGTTGGAATCTCTTTTATTTTGTTTCTGGTTCTTCGTTTTTGTGTATTTCTTGTTTGTTTTTTGTCTTCGGACAAATTGTCCCTGTCTATTTCCTTGATCCAATATTTCTCTCAGACGTTCCTCTTTGTGCGTTTTCTTGCAGACATTTTCCTTTGGCTTGTCTTTTGGACCTTGCTTTTGTTCTTTCCCTTCGGGCTTATTGCCCGCGACTTTTTCCTTGGTAAACCTTTCGAAGGAATTCTTTTGGACAATTTGTCCGAAAGAATTCTTTCGGACTTTTTGCCGTTTAATTGTTTCGGGCCCATCTCCTTGTTTATTCATTCGGAAAAAAAGTCTGAAGGAATTAGGTCTTCGGCTTTTCCTTTGTCATTTTCCTGCAGACAAATTGCCCTTCGGACTTTTGTAAAAGTCCTTTTCTGAAGGGCTAATAACCCTTTGGATTTTTGTTTTACACTTTCCCGAATTACCCTTCGGACTTTTGTAAAAGTCCTTCGAAAAAAAATGACAAGCCCTTCAGCTTTGTTCAATAGAACTTTCCCGAAGGGCACATACCCTTCGGAAAACTTGTAAAAGACCCTACGAAAAATGAATGAACCCTTTGGCTTTTTGTGAATTGTCCTTCGGGAAAATGTTATGGACCCTTGGAACTTATGAAGTGGCCCTTTGCCCTTTTGAGAAGAACCTTTTTTCTGGTAAATATCGAAGTCCTCTTTAGAATTTGCTCCTTTCAACTGCTCTAATCAACATCTGTTCTTCCCTGCAAAGAACAAGACAAGTGAAAGAAAACCCCTTAAATCACCTAGACAACCTCAAGCCCTGTTAACCATGGATTTTCAAGGATTTCTCAGGTCCAATTATTAAGCTTTGAGGACAAAATGGCATTGCAAAGTTTCGAATGGCAAGGGTGGCAATTTGACCTGTGGGGTCAAAATTGTCAACATTTTGGTGACTCAACTGAGAAGCATCCCTACTATGGTTGAGAACTTAGACCATAAACATGATATCGAACTCCTAAAACAATAGTAAATCTGGTCCATGACTGCAAATCTCTTTTCACCTGATATGAGATAAACACACAAAAAATAGGAAAACTAACTAAACAAAACAACTGTGCAAACAAGGCATTTATTTGGAACAAAACAGAACGAAACTACTGTGTTTGAACAACACTTGGAGAAAAACAAAAAGGGAAATTCATAAACTCAGTCACTCCAAGAGATGGTACAAGTTGCAAGGCAGGATGTCTATTAATCATAACCTTTGACAAGGCATTTTTCTTGTCTACCAACTGTATAAGCATCTTCTCAAATGGGTCATCAACAACAAACCAATCACCAGAAAGCCAAATTCATCAAGTACTTTCCGATCTTTTTCATACTGTTTGTCATCTACCACCTTTTTAAGTGATATCTCATCTATGCATTGTTCTTGAGTGACCACATCCTTCTTATCGACTGCTACAAGTTCATCCAACTCTTTAAGAAGCTTTGAATAGACAACCCAATTTGTATTATGATCTTGAATAGGTGATTCTTGATCAAATTTCTCATAAACATGCTTTTCAATAGGCAAGATATCCGTACAGAGCTCTTCAATTTCTTGTAGAGATTCAAGGTATAGCTGCCAATCATCCTTCTGTTCCTCATTTTGATCTATTTGAATAGGATCAGCTTGAAAGTTATCTGGATCCTTCTCAATAGGAGATATCTCTAACTCAGCTATGACTTCAATTTGTACTAATTCCTCTTGGAGTTTCGTCTCATCAAGATCAACGTTCTCACTCTCAACTATAATTGGATTTTCAACTACAACCTTAAGTGAAGTATCAATGTGAAACTCTTCCTTAAATGTCCCTGAAGCATCCTCTTCACAATTTGCAAAAACTTGCCCTGTAGTTGCAACCTCTTTTCTAATCTTCCAGAGAACAGGGTCCTCCTGAAGAAGGGAGATGGTGGGAGGGTGATAAAATTCATTTGTTTGAGATGGAGAATGAAGCATGGGAGGTTGATCATGATCAAATTTTGGAATTTGGAGGACAATGGAATTATCTGGGGAGTTTTGGAGAGGAGGGAAAGAGAAACTCTTAAAGACCTCTATATTCCGTTCCTTCCACTTGGCCATTACCTCATCAAACTCTGAAATCTCCTTGTCGTCATGGACAACTTATGCTTGAGAGGAGTGGTGAAGAAAGGGGACTATAAGAAGGCTTAGCCTCATGAATAGGTTCTTGAATACAACTAGGAAGTTCGCTTGGCACACACTGGGCATGATTAAAAACTTTATGAGAATAAGGAACACAAGAACCCTTTGTAGACAAGTGATTCAACTTGATTTTCTACCTCTCCCAAGCCTCCATCTTCTCCAATACAAGAATACACAACGTATTTATTTCTTTTGGATCATTGGACACATTTTTGAAATAGACCATTCACTTCTTCATACTGAGAATTTGAACAAAGTTTTCTTGCATATGCTAGTATTTTGAGCTCTATTTCGTTCATTCTTTCTTGAAGACAAGATTGCTCATATGCAACATCATAGCCATATGGGGAAGATGCAATCTAGTCTTGAGATTGATATGGCTCACAAGGAAGGTAAGAATCATGCTCTTGATAATAAGGATCATAAGAAACTTGATAAAGCTTAACATAGCTTTGATAATACCCCTGATAACGCTAATTAGGCTCATAAAGAGGCTCATAGGTACATAATAACGCTGGTATGATTCATCATAGGGCTGATAAGGAAACATAGCATAGAAATTCTCTTCATACACTGCCATCAAAATTCATTCATGATAATGCAATAAGAATAGACTTACATGGAAACCGTTCCTGGACTATTAGAAGCAATTGCTTGAGTATGGAATAATCAAGACCAACTCCAATAGGTCCCACCGGGTGTGTCAAAAACTATTGTCAATCAAATTTACATCCCTGTGAATGTAGTTTCAAGCCTTCACAGTTTGCTGAAACATGAAAACAAATCTAGACTATGGGTGACCTAATTAGTGGATTGAATTTCTAGATTCTAAGGGCTAGCTCCCTTTGGTGTATTAATTAGTTTCTTTGCTTTACGCTACAAACTGTTGGGAAAAGAGAGAAACTTGAATGGAAATCTTATCTAATAATGGTGATACACTTGTATTCTTTGATTGCACCACTCAATTTGAGCTCCTAAGAACACTGATTTAGACAAGGAAAGCGCTGAACTTTTAACTCCAATTGACCAATATGTATAAGTATTTCATGAAAATGATTTATTTGGTGATTAAATCTTGAAGAAAATGATGGAATAACCCTGATTTAAAGCACTAACTAGCCACTTATATCCACTGTAAACTTAGCTAAGAGATATCAAACACAAAACATGACTTGCATAACTGATCAACTATGCTGCTAGGTAAGAATCAAGACTTGACTGGGAAGAGAAATTCTATCACTTATGCAAGTCATTGACATGAATACACTATACCAACATTCTGCAAAATAAAAATAGTCCTATTAATCTGAAAAAAGGTTACAAAACTCAGTCTTTGACGAAATTTGATTTTGTCAAAAGAGGGATACAATTCATCGCTGAAAAACCAACTTATATAGAAAAGTATACAACAGCCAAGAGATTGGCGTTGAAAATAGAAGAAAAGGTGAACTCAGTCCAACTTGTGTTATTTCAGCCTTCAAATAAAATCTATTTTTGTCTTATGCCTTGCATGAAAGTTCTTTGGCATTGAAAATGTACGGTGGGCTCAAGCTTGGGCTGTTCTTTTTCATGCATGAAATCGACGCCAACTTTGGATGTCTTGACTTAAGCTTGAACCGATTTGAAGCTGAGTTGGAACGTTTGAAAGGCTTTCCTTTGCATGAAATCAACGAGTAGATGTGGCACTTGATAACCAGTCAACTTTATAAATTAAGAACAGTCAACTCCAAAAATAATTACAGTCAACTCCACATCCGAATTTAGAACTTCGTTTGAACTGCTGAAACGTTTGAAAGGCTCAGATTAACAAGAGTGCATGCATGAAATTAACGTTAAGCTCTTTGAGTCCATGCAAATGAGTCTTTGTTTTTAGAACTGAAGGTGTTGTGTTTGAAACGGTTACACATCTTGGACGTGTCTAATCCTGTTTGGACCACTTTGCATGCTGTAGAACACGTTAATCTGTTCATTGGCTGTTGGAATCTCCTGTATTTTGTTTCTAGTTCTTCGTTTCTGTGTATTTCTTGTTGTTTGTTTTTTGTCTTCGGACAAATTGTTCTTGTCTATTTCCTTGATCCAATATTTCTCTCGGACGTTCCTCTTTGTGCATTTCCCTGTGGACGTTTTCTTTTGGCTTGTCTTTCGGGCCTTGCTTTTGTTCTTTCCTTTCGGCCTTATTGCCCGTGGCTTTTCCCTTGGTAAACCTTCCGAAGGAATTCTTTCAGGAATTTGTCCAAAAGAATTCTTTCAGACTTTTTGCTGTTTAAATTGTTTCGGGTCTATTTCCTTGTTTATTCCTTAAGACAAAAAGTTCGAAGGAATTAAGTCTTCGGCTTTTCCTTTGTCATTTTTCCGCGGACAAATTGCCCTTCGGACTTTTGTAAAAATCCTTTTCTGAAGGGCTAATAACCCTTAGGATTTTGTTTTGGACTTTCCCGAATTACCCTTCGGAATTTTGTAAAAGTCCTTCGAAAAAAATGACAAGCGTTTCGGCTTTGTTCAATAGAACTTTCCCGAAGGGCACATACCTTTTGGGATACTTGTAAAAGATCCTGCGAAAAATGAATGAACCCTTCGGTTTTTTGTGAACTACCCTTTGGAAAAATGTTATGAACCCTCAGAACTTATGATTGGCCCTTTGCCCTTTTGAGAAGAACATTTCTTCTTGTAAAGCTTGAAGTCCTCTTTAGAATTTGCTCCTTTCAACTGCTCTAATCAACATCTGTTCTTTCCTTTAAAGAACAAGACAAGTGAAAGAAAACCCCCTAAATCACGTAGACAACCTCAAAGCCTATTAACCATGGATTTTCAAGGATTTCTCAGGTCCAATTATTGAGCTCTGAAGACAAAATGGCATTGCAAAGTTTCGAATGGCAAGGGTGGCAATTTGACTTGTGGGTTCAAAATTGTCAACAGGTACCACCACTCATGTACTACTCCTTCCAAGTGAAGGGTAGCAAATTTGATTGCCTCGTCTTCATACATTGGATTCAATGATAAGTAGGTGGCCAACTTCTGCAACTAAGACCAGACAAAACATTTATTAGAACCATCACATGTAAGAATTTTAATCTTACCCAAACGCTGTTGGATATCTTTATGAGGTTGATCTTATTGAGTTCTCTTTTCCCTCCCTGTACAAAACTCTCGAAAAGTCAATGCTTGTTGTAATGCAAGGCTAAGTTTTTCATATTCTACATGATATGCTGAAAAATCACTCCTTCCCTGCTGTTGGGGCTCTACCCCTTCTAGGTGTTCTTTTATTGGCAGAAATTTTGCTCGAAAAGTCTTGGAAGGGGTATTGATTGAGGCCAACTCATTAGCTGACGAGCGTTCATCTCCTTGATTTGCCTTATTCTGATTAACATTTTGCAGAGCTTGTGCTAAACATGCCATGGATTTTATCAATGTCATTTGGATTGTTCTTTACAAATTCCTTTGACCTCGATTGATAGTTTCTTGCAATGAATTCATTTCATTTTTAGGTACTCTCCTTTCTCCGTCTCCCATGACTTCTATTCCCGACAACTGAGCCTTTCTTCTTTCTCTTTGGTAATATTTGATTTATCTTCTAGTGGTTTGCATTTGAAATCAAAATATTAATTTACTCTGTACGCTGACAAGATCAAAGCTTTGATACCATTAAAATGTCCTTTTTGGGTAATTTTCTGAATTCATATTTTTTTGTGTTTTTCCTAAAATTGGAGCATCTAGTAAATATTAAAACAACAATACTCATCAATGATATCGAAGATTAAAACGTAATTTTTATTGCAATTGTTTGAATACGCATGATATTGATGCAACTATTTATTGAATAATAAATGTATAATGATCAAACCTAATGATGTTGAATCAATAATTAATGATAATAAAAAATGTTTACAACCAGATTACAATAACAATATTGTTTTCTAACAGTGGAGTGCATCAAGGTAGTGGTTGTATATGAATGGTGGTCAGCAAGGTAGGGAGTCACTATTCTAGGTTGGCGATTTCCCTAAACCCCTCTGAACCCCTCACAAATCCTTGCACAACTGTCCTAAGGACAACGATTTGTGTCTTTCAATTGTACGACAACCTCTCTAAGGTACAATAGCCCTTGAACAACAATAAACCCTGATATGTCTTTGATAATCCTTCACAAAATTCTAGAAATTGATAAGGAGTCTTTGATAATCCTTCACAAAATTTTAGAAACTGATAACAACCTCTAGCGAACTGAAATCTGAAATTAAACTTGATCTGTTAGCACATTATGATCTCTAGATAGAATCACATCAGTGGATAAGAGGGTTTTCATTTTCTGACTCTGTACCTTGAAGGTTTTCGTCCTCGGATGGAAAAGTTGAACACAAAAGCTCTAACATTGAATAGGGTTTTAATTTCAAATATGAATAATGAATCATTTTGAGCCCAACTATTCTTTTAAAACATTTTTAGATAAATATTACTTTTTGGCTCACTTAATGGATATTACTTTTTGGCACACTTTATAATAATAATTCATAAATGTTGTTTTTTCATGTTATAAAATAAATTAACTTTAGGACGACTTAAAAATATTATTAAATTATTTTCCTACTTAATTCCTTAACCCACAAGAAATAATGAATAGGCAATGGGTCTTTTGATTGATTTAATTATGGAAATGAGACATTACATTGAATTACTTCAATACCCAAATAATAATGAAGATAATCCAAATCAGTCATTTCAAAGTTTTTCATCAATTCCGATTTGAATTTTGCAGTATATTGTTTTTTCCTTGGGTGAATAAGTCATCAATATACACCACCACAAATACAACTATTTTGCCAACTGTTTTGACGAAAAGAGTTGTATCTTCTTTCTCAAAACGTTTGAAGTTCATGTTCATGAGGTGCACAGCGAGTTTATCATACCATGCTTGAAGGGCTTGTTTCAAACCATACAATGACTTTTCAAGTTTGCACACCTTGTGCTCTTGGCTGTTTATTGCAAAACCTTCGGGTTGTGTCATGTACAATGTTTCCTTGAGGTCACCATTCAAAAATGCAGTTTTGATGTCTATTTAAGAACTTTCCATCGGTTGTGCGCTGCAAGAGCCAACATGGTTTGAATGGTAGTTCATTTTGTTGTAGGTACAAAGGTTTCATTGTAGTCAATTCCTTCTTTTTGAGCATATTCATTTGTGACAAACCTTGTTTTATGTTTGTCAAGTGAGTCGTTGGCCTTGTATTTGTTGCAGTAGACTCACTTGCAGCGAATTGGTTTGCAGCGAAATGGAGGATCAACCAATTTTCAAGTTTCATTTTTTACCAATGGAATGTATTCATCTTTTATTGCTTTTTTCCAAGGTTCAAGCTTCTCAATTTGTTTGAAAAATGTTGGTTCTAAATCAATTGCAACATTAAGTTCTTTTGGGGAATCATTCAAGATGAGCTTTTCAATCTTATCTTGAATTTCTTCAAAGAATTTGTCTAACTGTGATGCAACAACATGCGCACCCCTAATGTGCGTTTTCCCTATTTCATCGTGATTGACGTCATTCAATGTCTGGGTGGCCAACTTAGGAATCTTTTTCTATGGTTTAGGTGCTTCAATTTCGTCTTTTGAAATTCATTTTTTGTCCTCTGTTCTTGTGGCCTTTGTTCTTTGTTTGATGAAGTTGTGCTTTCTCCTTCAAGAGTAGTTCCATTCTCATGTATAGGAGACAATAAAGGATCAATTGATTCCCAATTGTATGTCTCTCATTGACTGTTTGGAACATCCAAATCACTCTCATTGTAGACATCAAACTTTGCATATTTATCAAGTTGACTCAATTGTTGATCAATGCTTGCTTTGTCCTTTGCAGTTCATGTAGGTTTACTAAAATTATGGTTTACCTGATTTTGTAGGTGTTCTTATATAAATGCTTGTTTATATAGTTTACCTCAATTTTATTTTAGTAAACCTACATGAATAAAATTGTAGGTTTACCATAATTTTAGTTTAAAAAATAAATAAAGAATAAACTAGTTGTAATTAAATAGATATAATTACACATGAATACAATTATATGTATTACGACAAGAAGCTTCTTTTTCTCATCATATAGCATGCATGCTCCCTTCGAGGATTCAGAATAGCCGAAATGAATGCATTTGCAACTCATGTGGTCCAACTTATTCCTTTTCTCTTTGGGAATCAATGCGTAACAAGTAGATCTAAAAACCCGAAGATGTCGCACTAAAGGAAGATGACCACACTACATCTCATATAGAGTCTTGAATTGAAGGACTATTGATGGTGATTTGTTGCAGAGGAATACTGTTGTTTTAGTTGTTTCAGCGAAAAAACGTAGATGTACCCCTTTGAAGTACAACAAAACACAAACCATATTCATCCGGCCTTGTTCATCCTCTCTACAACTCTATTTTGTTGTGGGATGTGAGGGATTGTGAGATGATGTTTGATCCCATTTTGCTTAAGATAGGATCAAACTTCTTTGAAATGTATTCACCACCATTATCAATCCTGAGTGTTTCGATGTAGATTTGAGCTTCATTTTCAATCATCATTCGAAACTTTTTGAATGTTTCGAGTGCTTCTGATTTTTGTTTGAGAAAGTATATCCGAGTCATTCTGTTGTAGTAATCATTGAACAACATGTAGTTATGACCAACAATTGAGAGAATTGGAAGAGAACACAAGTTTGAGTGAGCCAGTTGCAACTTTCTATGGAATTTCCACTGTGACTTTGGAAATGGTTCTCTTACATGTTTGGTCAAAATGCAGGGTTTACACTTTCCATAAAATTTTGCTAGCAAAGTAGGCAAACCAACAACACCATTCTTTTGCAACACACGAATGTTGTTATAGTGAGTATGCTCGAATCTAGCATGCCACAACTTGTTTGGAGGCATTCCATCTTCAACGAGATGGGCATATGTTTTTGAAACTAATGGCTCGCCCTTGAGTTTGAACAATTTTCCTTTCTCATATCTAGTCAAGACGACTACATTGTCACATTTCCTTCTGATAGTGATGTCACCATTGTCCAACAAGATGGAATGGCCTTGTTGCCGAATGAGCACTAGAGACAACAAGTTTCGTTTCAATTGAGGAAGGCATAAAACATTTTGGAGTTTGAAATATAGAAGCAAAAGACACTTGAGTCAGATTGTATATTTTTTATGGTTGCAGATTGATTTAATTGCGAGTACTGGACCACAACTTTCTTCATAAAACTTCTCAAAGAAGTCTTTTTGGAAAGTCATATATAGGGTGGAACTAGTATCAAGAACCCAAGCATCAAACCATGATGAACTAATCGAGACATGGTTTGTTTCATCATTTGAATTGGAAAGAACACATTCACTAGTGAATTGAACGGAGTTTGTCTCTTTTGTTTGTTTCTTTGACTTTTCCTCTTTCTTCTTACAATATGATTCAATTTTCTCATATGGAGTCCTACATTTGTGGATTTCATGGCTTCCTTCTATCAAACCGTTCACAACAAAGGTGTTGCTTGTCATTCTGTTTTTTGTTTTGACCACCTTGATTGTCATTTTTGCCACCTTTTCCCTTGTTTTTCTTCTTGTACTTATTATCGCCTTCACTTTTAGAAGATGTGGCTTTATTGGATGTTTTGGAAGAATTGCCCTTTTCAAAGGCCTTTTATCTTTCAACGATATTTTCAACCAATTGATTAAATGTGTCTTCAACTGATTGCTTGCTTGTAGAGACTCCAGGTACGTTGAATAGTTGGGAAGAAGGGCTTTTATGAATGCGGTCATATAGATGTCAATTTTGACACTCGTGACATCCACATCATTTTTGATTGCACGTATTTCGAAAGCCAATCTTACCACATCGCAATCTTTCAACTTGAGGTTGAAAGACATCAACTGCAACTGAATTAATAATAACTCTGAGTGGGAATCATATATTTTTTTAATTTGTGAAATGCTTCCCATGGAGTACTGCACATCTGAATATGACAAATCACATCTCTGTTGATCGAGGCCCTCATCAAGGTCAATGCTTTGTAGTTTTTCTACTTCCATCTCTGATATCTTTTGCATTCCTTTTTGGTTCAATTTGCTGTGTATTCTCGTCGCAAATATCAAACCATAGATCATTGACGATGAGTGTGTTCTCCACTTTGCCAATACCATTCTAACTAGTTGTCTTTGTTGGTTAATGTGGTGTCAATGATTGATTTGATTGAATGCATTATTTTTGTTTTTGAGTTTTGAGTTTTTGAAACCCCCAAATTGGTTTCTTATCACTCAAAATGGTCCCCTTTTTTATATACCACTAGACCGATGTACCAAACCACTCTATATACCCGCCCTTCCTATATACCCTTTAGAATGTGGAAGAAGCTCACCCTTTTTTTATATTGGGCAGTATGTGAAAGAGGCATTAAAACATGTGAGAGCAGAATGGTACGTAGTACCTAGGGGCAGATGAAAATGATTCCCATTGTTGTTAGCATTGGTTTAACAAGAAAACCTCATACTTGACGATATGATCGTTTTTTCTTGGTTTTTCGATGCACACTTTTCGATAGAAATGAATGGGTAAAGAGTAGCTCTCCCTATGTCTCCTTTATTTGTAAAATATGGCTGTTTTTTGCCAACTTTGCATAGTAGCTTGCGCAATTTTTCAAATTTTACCATTGGAAATGAAAATTTGCTTACAATTGATTTTAAAATGCTTCCAAATTGAAAAAAAACTTAAAATAGAATTTGTTTTTTAAATAAAAGCTTTAAATACCTCTTTTTCGCTGTGTTGCAGGAAACACCCCTCCCCCCACGAATCCTGTCTGGAGACGTCTTTGGTACGGAGACGTTCCTGAGACATCCGGTACAGTGCCAAAAACGTTTGGGATGTCTCCAGTGGGTTTTCAACCTAAAAATTTGAAAATCGTCATTTTCTAAAGTTGAAAGTTTGGATAAATTCATCGAAGTTCAAGAAAAAATGCACCTAGATAAAATGGCAAAAAATCCTAAAATGGGATGCCAAATTTACATCCAAAGATCATTGGTCGTGTCATTATTGTGTTGCGTATGAGGGCAAATGCTACGACGTTAGAACCCTGTTGCTGCAGCAACTTTCATTTACCCACGACTTTGTCATTTTCCCCGACATTGAGGTGGTCTTTGGGCTGAGTGATAGATCTCCCATCATTTGCAACGCCGCCAAAGTTGAGGCTCACGGTCATCCCATGCTACACTGCCAACAACTCTACTCAAACTTACCGTAACCCTAACTTACTCTTTGGAGATTAATAATATAATATCGTAAGGTTTTGACAATACATTGACCGCTTTTTTATTTTATTTTTCCTTTATAAAAAAGTATTTTAAAATTATTAATACTTTATTTTTATATGTATCACATTTTATTTTATTTTTTCCTTTATAAAATAATATTTTATTATTATGAATACTTTATATTTATCGATCGACGATCGATATTTTTATATTTATTAATATTTTATTTGCTTGTTGAATTTAATATGTATTTTCAACTGTTTTACTAAAACAATGAGAAGTATGCATTGTTTATATATATATATAGACGTATCCACGACATATCCAAATCAAGGTTTTTGAAAAATGGTGTACCCATGTATCCGAGACGTACCTGTACCCATACCTGTATCCGTATCCAAACAACTTAGCTTTTTGGCATATATGAAAGAAATTCCAATATTGGAATATGAAAAATACGGCTTTGTTTGGAAATGAAGTATTAACAATGCCACGAATTAGCTCCACACAGCTCTAGGGGTTTGAAAAGCCCAAAACACCTTCCACAATACTATCACTCTCCTTTTTATACAGCTGGATGCCCCATAACAAGTTCAGCAGGGTTTACACAATAGCCAAAGATAATTAGAGCGGCCAAATAGCCAAAGAACAGTCCAAAATCTTCAAAAAAGTTTTCAAGATGCAAATACTCCATCCATTATCAGATAACACACAGCCAAATTGCAACAGCTGGCTGATACACCTTCCAATAAAGCAGTACGCAGCTAGAAATGTGTCAAACTCAGGTTTTGCGCAGTTCTCCAGCCACCACAAGACAAAAAAGCCCTCCAATTTGATAATGCACAGTTAAAGAATGTAATATTCAGCTGACAAAATACAGAATTTGACAGGAACAGCCAACAGAAGACTTACAACAGCAGTAAGATGGTTGAACAGGACTGTCATGCTATCAATAAGACTGAAACGCCTTGCAAGAGTAGGAAACACCAATAATCAGCTGATACGCCACCCTCTAGCGCCTTCCAAAAACATTGCATGATTAAAACGGCTTCTTTTGGAGCAGTACGCTGTCTTACCAGAAAGAGAACAGAATCTTATGGAGATTGAAGGGCTGAATGTGAGAATGAAGAATAGAATGACCAATAGAAAATCCTGCTCTGATTACCACTGTCAGGCTGGATAAATTATTGACAACGAGCAATCTTTGGTGCAAGCCAAAATTGTCTTCACAATTCAAATTGAAAAGAGCAAAGCAATACAATAAATAAGCCAAGATCGTTGTTCACTTCACAATCTCAAAATGACTCTTCCTATTCCTATGGGGATGGAAATTTAACTTTTTAGAATAAGACAAACAACTGATGACACCTAGGATTATGTACAATATTGTTACAGAGGCAGGTCATTTGAAAGATTTCTTGCAATTCATAAAAGGCCATTCTGCATCTACCTTTAGATTTCACCGTCTCCTTTAGGGCTTTATCACAAGGATGATCTATGTTGAACTGTATTATATCAGTGTCATAGAGTGCTTCCTTACACTTAGCATACATGAAGCAAAAAAAATTGCTTTATGGGGTTATCATGTGATGAAAATCTATTCATTCAACTAAGGGAGTATGGTGATAAGCAGAGCATTGGCTTTTATGTATGCCATGCCTGGGTAAGCTATGTCAGAAACCAAACCTCGCATGGAGACTCTTTTCTGATGGTCAATGCCATTACCATATGGTCAGTGCTCTACATACTTGAGATGTGTAACACCTCAGAGCCGTGATGACTTTTAACTGAGTGCAAGAAATGCAGGTTTATTTCCAATGACATAGTTCCTCCTTTTAGATTTGCATTGTCAAATGAGAAAAATCTGTGGGGTTGTAGCCTTAATGAATCAACCCTTCATACTGTTCAGAATTCACTCATTACTTCTGAACATCAGATATCTAACAGATTTATTTTTCATGCACGTTTACAATATACATGTTGATGATAGTTTATCCCTATTCACAATCATACCATATCGCATACATATATCCTTTGATTATTTTGATAACTAAATAATGTGAATTGTTTCAAGAGTTGTCTAGAATCTTTCCATCTACATATCTTGCTAAAATAATTTGTCATGGTCATCGTCAATTTTGCCGATTTATAAGTATCCCACAGTTATCCAATAGTAATGCATGGAGGTGCGGCATTCAACTTGAGCTCTTGACCTCCTGGAGCAATAAGATCCATCAACATACCCTTCCAACACTAAATGGCCTTGGTTTACTTGGAATCTCAAGGCCTCATGGACAGCAAACAAGATACAAAGGGCTGCCATTAAGAATTATTGGAACTTTAGAATCACAGATACTATGATTTACCCCTTTTTTTGTTTACTGAGAATCTCAAGGCCTCGTAGACAGTAAACAAGATACAAAGGGCTGCCACTAAGAATTATTGGAACTTCAGAATCACAGATACTGCAATTTGTCCCTCCTTTGTTGCAGATTGAATTGTCTCCGCTTTTATTAATTTTCTTATTGGTATAAGAGGTCATTTCCCTTTGTGTGCTTGAGCTACTTCTATAGCCACAATTGAAATGCAAACGCTAAAATGAAATTGTTTGGTACAGCTGAGAAACTTAAAATAAGGTGCTTTAAGAAGCTTCTTCTTTCATTGACCCCTGCTGCAATGTCATAGTATATCAAATAAACTTTCTAGTTGTTTCTGCAGAGTAATTCTATACGGCTGGGACACCCTTTTTGTTTTATGAAGAGAGAGTCATTGTGGGATGTTGCATTAGCCATGCATTGCCACTCAGGTAAGATTAGGACATACAACACTAGTTAGACTGTCGCCTGTCGCAGTGGTCCTTGTCAGGAAATGATGATATGAGTGCAGGCAGTTGGAAGGGGGATTTTTACTTCACTATAGATATGTCACTAACAAGTTATACATGGGTGGGAATCTTAAAGAAAACTACTTGGTGGTTGTAAATTTCAAGGTGGCAGTGATCACTAGGATGCAGGGATGGATTTCAATCTCTCCTCCTTGTTCTTAGTAAGACAATTAACGTATACTGTCTATATTTGTGAACCAACTGCCTATTTGTTATTGTTGGCTATTTATTCATCAATGAGCTCATCTCTTCTCTTTTTCGCTACTTTTCCCTTGATGGCATCTCCCTTATTGTTCATTCATTGTTCTTTCCTTCTGCCTCTGTCTCCGTATCTCAAGCTGTCTTCTTGTTGGCCTTCTGTTTTTGTAGGTCTACCATCTGGTTGGGCTCTTCTTGTTGACATCCGTAGTAGTTCTAGCCCTCTGTTCTCTACTATCACTCATTTTCTCAAATTTGCTTAGCTTTTGATGGTCTGTGCTTCTCTCTCATTTAGTTGCCTCTATAAATATCCTCATTGGTACGTTTTCAGTATTCTTAGTGTGGGCTGCCATTCCTGATTTGCCCACTCTTTTGTTTTGTCATGCCAATAGGTGTAACCTACAATGGCAGCCAGGGGTGTTGGTGGACTGTAATGTTGGCGAGATGTTAACAATAAATGGCCACTCTTAAATTTAACATCCATTTGGCCGTTATTGGTCAGTTTCAACCTTAAATTTGACATCCATTTGACTGTCATATGAATGTTTTTTCTACTTGCTAGGAGAATTCGATAAAAAAATCATAATATCTTGGGCATACAGTGGAGTTTGGAGTCCGTTTTTCTTTTCTCCCGGAATGGTTTTTTCAACCTGACACAGTGTTGCAGCTAGATTGAGGCCATTGTCACGAGTCGGGAAATTTGTGGAGAAGTTAATGGAGTCAATGATCAATGTGGTATGTGACAAATCCAAGATAGGTGCCTCAAGATTGATATCTCTCAGTGCTTATCAGATAAACGTGTTTAAGGTATCTGTACCAGTGTTTAATTTATCGAGATTGACGTGTTTCTTGATAACATGATGTCCTCAGCTCCCACCTTTGCACGAATTCCAAACTTTTATGTTTGCATAATGTGCTCACAATTGTGATTCATGTTTCACGAGTGAGTTAGACTTGAAATGAATGTAAAAAAAAATCTTATGCTATTATGTATAAACAGTGTCCATTCTACATGGCATAAATGAACAATGTTCATTTGACTTGTATAGACAAAGCTCATCTGCCGACTTTTAAGAACCATCTAAATTTGAAGTCATATAACATAAACATCAAATTTGACATAAGGTCTATCATACTCACTATGTAGTAGGCATGTACATTAGAAAGTACAAAAGACATCAATATCACATGTAAAAAAGCTCCAAAAGTTTAATGCACAGGATGGATAAATGGGCCGTGACTGGTCTTCCATCATGACGACCCAGTTTGGCATAGGATCAATGAAAAGCCCATTTTCCCTGAAATTGAGTCTTATCTTAGAAAAAGAAATTATGGTGGGGCTCACTGAATGCTTCATATTTTGCCTTAAGAAAGTTTTGATTGCAAAAACTGCCAAAAAGCAATATTTTGATACACTTGCCAAAACTCAGTGTCAGATGATATTTCCTTGTTTAAGCATCTTATTCTCTGTGACATAAGAAAATATCCTCTCCTTAGCAGAAAATAATCACAAAATGACAAAGAATGAATTTATATATACACAGTTTTACACTTATATGGCTCTGACAATTTCCCCCCAGTCTTGCCAAGTCAATGCAAACTAACTAATTACTCGCCAGACTCACGGAGTGCTCACCGGACTCTTCTTATATGTCAAGTCTCTTGAGATTTGCTTTGTTTGACTTTTGTCAGTTATTATCAGCAAGTTTCAATATTTTAATTGATTAGGAAGGGAGCTAAGTCGACTTGTTGAGATTTAAGTAAGCTTCAACGATTCTAATTACCCCCAAATTTATTTTTAGTTTCTATGAATCCTTCTACCATTCTTCACCATGCAGAATAGGCTTGTACTAGTAATAACTCCCGAAGAAAATACTTGTCTCACACTATAATTGCAATTTGCGGCTAATCTTGTGTTCTGGTTAGATTTAGACATTTGTTAACTATATCATACCTATTACAGGTGGATCCCTTTCCAAGTTGCGAAACCCTTGCTTGATAAGCAGCTCTATGTTTGCCTTTCTGACTATCGCCATGCAGAATCCATTTCAAGCCCGTACAATGATGGACAAGATGATCATGAAATGGAAGATGCATTGGAAATGCATGATGGGGAGCTAATTGATTTCCAAAGCTCAGATAGCAGTGATGATTCTACAGGCATTGAGTATGACATTGGAGCTTCTAAGAACGATTTGGCTGCCGAAGATATCAGCGGGGTTCTGATTCAATATAATGGGTTGCGGTTTCGATTCAAGGTAACCTTTTCACATCTATACTTATGATATTAAAATTGTACCATTGAGACGTTTCAAAGGGTTGTTTTTGCATCTCAGCTATTAGAAGTTGATTTGTCTTGAATGCTTTGTGGCTGAATACTTTAAGTTGTTAAAATGTGAAGGATTTACAGGCTTTTGGTTTTATGGATCGTGGAACCCCTGATTTATTGGTTGGACATTTGAGGAAGTATGTCAAAGTAGTTGGTACAGAACTTTCTAGACGGATGGCATATTGTCTGGCCTGAGTGCAGAAAGTATTTGCCTTCAGGCAATTTCTGCTCTAATTGTATGTCGTACATTCAATGTGTCTGCTTCTAATGTAGGATAGATTAGATCCACCTTCAGACGGTGCTTTGTAACCATTCAATATACACACAAAATTTTAGTGTTCACTGATAGTTTCTAAAACTGACTTATTCTTTTCTTTTTCTAATTTGAATCGCTGAGCTGTTTCATCCATTTCATGTTTTTGGTGATGGTATTATATGCAATGCTGAAAGCAAAGTATACAGGAGGGGAATTTAACTTTTCTCGAGTCACAATTGTTGAAGAGTGCTTTTCGCAGGGACTGCAGAAATGAGTCATATAGAGATCAATCGAGAAGAAAAATGTCCTAATGTATAGTTTATTAGAGAGGAATGCCAATAATAACTTACACGTTGACTAAATACCTTTGCTTAGTAGAGTGAGACTGACTAGGATAAGATATCAGGATTGCCTTGTATGGGTAAGTAACAGCTTCAGCCAATAACATGGTTACCCAGAAACTTTGTACTTGCTTGGCACTTATCTCTCATATTCCAAGCACGTCCCATTCTCAAAGGCGAATGTTGGGAAGTGGGGAAACTTTAGATGACTTTTCCTAACATTTTGGTACTGGAAGTGTTCCTCGAAAATCCAGAAGCATCCTCTAGAAGTTTCCTAAATGTGTATAAATTACATTGATATTTTCTTTAGTACTAATAACTAATCTATGAGAGCTAAAAGAACTAAAAAATGGGGTAATTAATGGGTATGCAATTTTCCCATTTTTGCACGAAAATTTTAGTTTAGTTTTTAGTTTTTTTTTTTTGGATAAGGAGAATTTTTTCTTATCAAAAGCCCAAAATGGGTGCGAGTAAGAAGAGGAACCAATAAGGAGGGCTTAAGATGTAAATGTGCACCGAAGTTCATCAATTGATTTAAATGGGATAGAGAGTTAGTGCCTGGTATAGTAGCTTGTGCTAATAAATTATAGGCTATCTAAGAAAAAGCAACATGCATGTGCAACCACACCCATACTCACATGGATGTATGCACACATAAATATATAAATATTTTTTGCTATCATTGTTGAGTCAGTCCTTGCCTCTCGTACTCGAGACAATTGGTATCTTTAGGTGACTTTGGTCTATACTAATTTTTTAGACCATGTTAATGCTCAACAAACTTAGTACCAAAATATCAAATAAACACTCAATATATTTAATATTATCTTTTGAAACTTTATAAAGGAATGCAATTTTTGAGGGACTAAGAGGAGACAAAATTCTAACACAATGTTCATTAAAACTCTGGGTTCAAGATGTTGCATTTCATCACATCCTTTTACTACCCTACATTAATATTTAGGGTGGTTTTTAATGCAAGTCGCTGGGGTTACAAGGACATGAATACTTCTCAAGTTATGATCGTTTAATCCCCATGTTTTTCCCTTCAAAATTGTCTGTGATTTGAGTTAGGAGAGTTACTTTAAAACCCTATTTTTGGTTGGTGAATTGTGACTAATATAGGTTGCAATGATAACAAGTAATATAATCAATGCACAACTATGTGTTTTTGCAATGCATCTTTAACATTAATATTGAATTTCTTCCTAGGCATTTGTGCTTGCCAAGATTTAAAATTAGGTTATCTCGGTGATAATTGCCCCTTCTTACCACTAGACTGAAACTCAATGAAATAGTAAATAATTAATGTAAATGTTTTGTTGTTACTTGTTTCTTCCATTACAAAATGATCTCTTTTAGCTTGTATATTGCAATTGCAAGCTCAAAAAATTCGTTGATCTGCAAGGCCATCATTATAATCTTCACTAATGAAACAAAAAGAGAATTTTGAATAATACTTCAAAATCATGTGCTTCTCCCATAAGAATTGTGCACACGGGGTTGGACATTCAGTAACTACTATCATGAGTTTGGCATTATGGCATTTCCTAGGGAAACTAATGGTACACCCATTAATAATCATGACTTTGAAACTTGGGTTGAATAAATAAAGCAATTATAGCATTTAATCAACTTGTGGTCAATGAAGTTATGTGTGTTCCTCATGTCAATCAATACCATAAGATCTGCTTCTTGATGAAACTTCACTTTGAGAGCTGTAGATATGCTAATATCTAATGGTGTATGACAAGAGATGGCAGGGCCTCTTTTGATTCATGTGATGATGGATCCTTGACATCCATTCCTTCCTCTTCCTTTAGGTTATTTTCTATGTAGAGTTGTTTTTATACACCTTGAACCTTTGTGCTATTTACTATTGTAGTTGAAACGTAACTGTTATGACCTTCCTTCAATTTGTTGAGGGGTTTAATTGTGGAGGTTGGGGTTGAGATTGTATTTTGCTGCTTTATTTTTAGAAAAGGTTACTTAGTTGCTTTCTTGACAACCGTGCTCCTTTACTCAACCTTTAGAGCAATTTTAGATTTTTTTTTTCAAATTTGGTTATTGTAAAAGACAAATGTCATGTTGTATGTTAGCCATTAGCCTTCTAATGAACATCCCAAACAAATTATCATTCGAGGTATAATCCTTTCTTAAGCTTGGTGCTTGGAATCGTTGGACACTCAATTTTTGAACATGTTTGTGAGTTTTTCCAATCGATTGAAGAAAAAAAAGCATCTCCTACCATAGTGAGCTAGTACCAATTCCTCAATAATGATGGTCCACTCTAGGAATGAGTTCCTTTGCACTATCACATCCATTGGCACCATAAGTATTGGTTTGGTTCAAAGTACAAAGATGCTATTTGCATTCATTGTGTTCATTGGACTTCTTGTAGGTTGAAGAATTGCTCCATATAATTGATATGAGTCATTACTGTCAAACTTACGAATCTCTAGTCTAGAAGTGAAATACGTTCTTGATCCTATGTTGAAGTCCACCTTCATATGCTTTGGTTTTGAAGACAATTGTATGTAGCAATCAATTTTATTGAATCATCGTTGCTAATTGGATGATGGTTGTCTCCAATCCAACCAAATCCTTCTTTGTTGTCCACCTACTATAAATATTTCTTTTGAACCTATAACGATTTCACTTTAATGGACATCATAAACATTACTTGAGCACTAGTGTCTACGTATTATTAATCTCATTGATTCGGATCCCAAGAAGTCTACGAGAAATCACTCTAAGAGGATGTAGATGTGTTTTATGCTTGTTCATAAGCAATATTGAACAAGATGGAGAGTAGAGAAAGTAATAGAATTGGAATTGAAACTATATTAATATATGCATTTTGTACGTGACATCCTTGAGAAAGATGTATGGTGGTCTACTTTATTGCTATTTGTCTGCTAACAAATGCATGTATACATAGATCACATTGTTGTGATGACTAAGGCATTGTTATGGATGTTGAACCATTTGGGCTTCGATGTGTGACTTTTCATCTTCCAATGTTTATGTGGCTTGACTAATAGGTATGCAACATGTTGACAGATGTTATTGTATAACATGAGCCTTAGAAATGCCACCTAGCGTGGCACAACATGTCCATGTCGCTGACACAATTTGGAGGTTATGCGTAGAGATTGCACTGCACAATATGTTTTTAAGGGCTATGCCATTAGCGAATGACGTGCAAAGGTTGTGTGTATGGTGTGAAGTGGTGCAACATTGTGTAGGTAGTGTAGAGTGCACAAAGGTTGTGTTGCATGAAATGTGGGGTTGCTGTGAATGGTGTTGAGATTGATTATTCACATTTTATTGTGGGGGATTTCCTCATTAAACATGACACTGTCCCTCCATCCCACAAGGGCTAAATCATTAACACTTACACTATGCATATCAAGTGAAGTGCACAATGCTCTCTTATGAGTTGTGCGACATCATGTTTCCTATTGTTGCACAAAGGTGCATAACGTTGGGAACTATGTGGAGGTGCTCGAAGTGTGGGATTTGTGTTGCACGCTAACACCACAGGCCCTTAGAACACCTCGTCAAGGCATGCTAAGGTCGTAGTCTAATAGGTTGTTACATTACTCAAAAGATAGGAACTAATATAGTCATAGTTGTTCCTTGTTAAATGCACTTTGAAGCTTATTCATTTCATTAAGTTACCTTAGATTGTAGGATCATTGGAGACTTTGCGAAAGACAAGTATACTTGCTAAAATCAAGGTTCAAATATATATATATATATATATATATATATAGTTGCCAACATGCACAAAATGGAAACTTGCGTATGCTCATGCATATAATTAGATTGAAACAAAGTTCAATGGTTAGGGATGCATGTTAGATTACAACAAAGTACAATGGCTAGGGATACATTCAAGCATGAGAGAGAGAGAGTGTGTTTCAAACTTGTACCAATGAACTAAACAAATGAACGAACCACTTCTTGCGAGTGCATGATACTTATAGAGTCTACATGAATATTCGGCTCCTAGTCTCTTCATTTTGTCTTCCCATTTAGTCTTAGGGAACCGTTCAACATTTCATTTATATTTTCTACTCCCACAAATGTTTGCAAAATATAAAATGTACATTTCTTGCATGTACAACTTAAACAAATTGATTACGTATTAGTTTTTACAACCCCATACTAACACTTTCAGGGACATAATAAGTTGTCTTTTCCCAAGAGAAAAATTGTTGTTGAAGAGTCGTGATCTACAAAATGCTTCTGACTAATAGTTGATCTTTTCTAAGTTTCCTCGCTTCTACTTGGTCTGAAAGCTTTGTTTCTAGTTTTTTAAGAAGTGTTGTTTATCAGTTTTCACTTTTTGTGCACTACTTATTCACCCTTTCAGGTTTTCAATTATGCAACATACCAACCTACTTCTCTTTATGGGTTTTCAATAGGTTTGTACAACTAGGAGGCTGACCGTTTATGGGTTTCAACCTTTCTAGCCCCATCTGCAAAGACTTCACCCAAAATATAATTGTTCCAAATTAGCATGCATTGCACAAGTTTTTTAAAAAATGGACGCTGTTATATCTTATTGGGATCATATGAGGTGGTGGTGGGTACACTGGTGTTGTTGGTAATGATTCACTGACTTTCCATGAGCTTTGCTATGAAGATGTGGATGCTTTAGGGGTAAACTTGAGTGTTGTGTTGGTTGCATACGATATTTTATGATTATGTAGCACCTCAGTTTTGTGCACTTGACAAACTTAGGTCTTGGTTGTTCCTCTTAGTTCTACACATTTATTGTTTCTGCAAGCCTCACATCTTCCCTACCTTGTGCCCCTTGGCCTATCTCTTACTCTGATTAGTCTTATATTGATGCCATAGACATCCTATCTTGTCCAAAATGCTTAAAATGTATTTATTTTACACCTTTGCAAGTTTTTATCCTATACCTATTTTGTTACTCCTTAGACACTAACGTCTATGATAGACAGTAGCATTGACATTATTGTCCTACCTTGACACAAGTGTCCAATGCTCTGAAATCATCCAATTTACAAATGAAACATATTACAATGGTCAGTGTAAGTGCTTTAATGAGAGTTATCTCTCGATAAGATTGGTATAAATACAATATCAACTCTCATTCATTCATCACCAAACAATCAGACCAAAGAGACCAAGGCACTTATCAAAAACACTTTATCAAACATTTAATTGATCAAAAGCTTCCATATTTCCATACCAGTCATAGGGACCACACATTTACAGGTCTGAAGTACTAAAAGAACAATCATAAGGTCATATTTACCAAGTTATATGCTAGGTCACTATTGTACTTGTTTTGCACACATTACATGATTCACACACAAGCCAAAACGTAGGGGAGAAATACATGAGTATGAGGCCTTCTTTTGGAGTATTGGCTATGTAAGTAGTACCCTTTGACAACGAGGTCATTACAAGTTAGATCGACACTATGTGCTCACTAACTCGTTTCCTCCAAGGTCACTTTGAAGATGGAAAGCTAGTGTTTTGCCATTTCACAAGGAGCAACAGTCCATGACCTAGATCTAAATGCATCAGAGTGAAGGTAAAGCAAAACCTAGAAGCATTTAAGTGGTCGCATCTTGTTTCACTAGATATTTCATACATGACACTATCGTTAGACTCATACAATAACATCAACGTAACCATCTAGGGCTGATGTCACTGTCCAGATAGCCACAAGCACCATATCCAAATTTTGACAATTGTTCCATAACTATCTTCCTCCCTATTTTCAACTTGTTTCAAATCTAGATCTGCATTAACATTGAAACCAACTAAGTACCTTATTCTTTGTCATTCTTATATCTAACATATTTGTACTTTTCATTAGTAGTTTATATCAGTTTAATAAATTCAGTATATGGTACATGTGAGTTTAGCATTTAATTGGCCTACTGTAGATATGATATTCACCCTTGTGCCCTATCATTTCTTTATTATAAACCCTATCTACCCAAGAGGATCCACATCCAAATTAGGGTTTAATATTTAGTGAACCCGATCCATGTGAATGCAATTTTTTCTGATTTCCAGGGTTTTAACCCTATTAGGATTTCATATTGATGTACTTTTTAATTTTCTATTGGTACTATTTTGCATGCAATCTAGACGTAGACCTAGATTGGGTGTGTGTGTGTCTATTAAACATATTGAGCTTCCTCTCAACCCATCCAAGGTGTCTCAAACCAATGAGAAATCTCATACCTTGGATCATGATGATACCCATGTTGGCAATGAAAAAAATATTGATAAAGTTATCATAGAAGAAGATTCTGATAATAAAAATCTAGAAACAAATGAAAATGAGCAAGTAGACCATAATCAAGTGCATACAATTGCAATGTTTCATGAGCGCATTCGAGCATTCGATAAAACCCTGAAGATCTTGATAAGATATTAAAAACTATACTTGAAGCCAAAGAATAAAAAAAACTTTAGTGGATACATCCATCCCCTTGAACACACTATAACTCAATATATCTAACAGGGGCACAAATTATGTATTTAAACTTTTGTTCCCTAAAACTACTATGGATACATCTATTATGGACTTACTCGTTTCAACACAAATATTGGTTTCAATGCCTATTACTACTCAGAATGTGTTTTCATCCCCTTTGGTGACTACTCAACTGGCTAATCTAAATCCCAATGGATCTACAGTTCAAACACTCATTCAAATCATAAAGACCTTGGAGGACAAGGTTACAAACATTGAACAAAAATCTTTAGAATCCCCTCATGCTATTGATTCACAAGATGTGTTGCATAACCCTCTTGAACTTGAGATATATTTACACACTTTGCCAATTGGTTTTGTTGCATCTAAGTTCACATTTTATGATGGAAAGGGTGATCCAGAGTAGCATCTTCAAACCTTTTATGTGGCATGCCTTGACTACACCTCTAATGATAGACTTTTGACCAAATTATTTTCGAGGAGCTTCAAGGACTATGCTTTGAGGTGATTTTATGACTTACCTCTCCAATCCATGAAAGCATTTAAACATCTTGTAGATCAGTTTTGGGACACTTTTCTATTAACATTACCGAAAAAGTTTCCTATGCTCAAATTATAAAGATCAAACAGGGAACCAATGAATGTATCAATGCATATGTCTTGAGGTACAAGACAAAGCTAGCCAAAATGACCAATCCTATGGCCCATAAAGAGTTGCAAGACATATCCAAGCAAAGTTTGCTTACTCCTATACATGAGTCCATTATTTTCAAGAAATTTCAATCTTTTGATGACTTATGTCATGTTGTATGGGACCGTGAAATGAATCTTATATCATTGAATAATCTCAAGTATGTGGCAAACACACTAGTTGCATCTACATCTGCTACAAAATTTGAAATCAAACCAAGTTATAAGGCAAAACCTCGAGTCTAAAAAAGAAACAACCACCATAGTTAACATAGTTGCACAACAACCTAATCGGCTTGTCCTATCTGATGCACCAAGGAGACAATTTGCAAGTTTACTTGAGCCTCATATTTCATTACTCCCACGTTTGATAGAGTGTCATCTTATATCTCTCCCTTCTCATATAGAGGTTGATATAAATAGACTTTTGCCCAAAGGATATGATATAAATGCTTATTATGACTATCACCAAGGCCCTAGGCATTTTACAAACATATGTTTTACCTTGAAACATAAGATCCAGACCTCATCGATGATCAACAAATTATATTTGATGATCCTCCAAGGAATTAAGTTCACAACTTGGTGATCACCATAAACAAAAGATATTCAACAACCCTTTGCAAAACCATTCTAATAAAGAACCAAAAATCCAAACAACATATAATGCACATCCTCCATTATATTATGGACACCCACTAGATGGGGTTATTGGTACTTACATGTGACATATACCTCCTATGGTTCAGAACCCTGCCATTTTCTTTGATGCGAATTAAATTAAAGATGATGACTCTGATCTTCATTTTCTATTCATTCAAGCATACCTTGATAAACACCCCATATGTAATGTTATGATTGATAATGATGCAAGAGAAAATGTTTGCACCATGACATTACTTACGTATTTGGGTTATAATCATTATGATTTACACCCCTCTACTAAATCAATCAGAGATTTGATGGGACCTCCTAGATGGTTATTAACGAGATTGATCTACCGTTACAGGTCAGTCCTGCACATGTGGTTACTAATTTCTGTATTATAACTACTATGGGTGTCTTTGACATGTTGGGATGATCTTGGATACATACTCTTCGAACAATACCTTCTAAAGTGCATGGGTCTATTAATTACATTCATGCCAATCGGGTAATTATAGTTTCTGATTTTCCATATGAGCATCCTCTTGAACAAGAACAATTCATATTCGGATATTTAATTATCAAGCCTCTTAAGGCTAATCCACCACAAAAGGGTAAGCAACAAGGGATCTCCTTTACTAGTTGGCTAGTACTTGAGAGACCTTTACATTAGAGACAAATAATGGGTCCTATGAAATCCTCATCTTCTATGCACCATATTTAAATATCCAGAACACTTAAACATGTTTATGATATTGCTATTCCAAAGAAACCATAGAGTACACAAATTTGGGTTCCACAAATCCCTATTCATTATATTGGTACTTCATGACCTCAAAGTCCTATTATATATACGCCAAACATCACTGATACTATATTGACATATATTTCACTTTTATTTGCTTTTTGGAAGTACCACTGGTTTTTTGCACCAGGTTCTGAATGGGGAGATACCCATGATCATCCTTTGGATGAGTTCATATGATGATCTTATCTCTTCAATACTATCAAAAAAATAAAAAACATTCAAAAATCCAAAAACATTTTCAGCATCTACATGTTTTATTGGCTCCTTGGCATCTATGTATTGGTTACATGTTGAGGGACAACATATCATTTATTTCTACATAAACATTTATAGGCATACACAAATACATGATTTTATAAACTTATGGGTGTTGGGCTTTCCCTCTACTCAAGTCACCAGGATGTTGGAGGCATCCATCTTCTATGATCATGATACTTTCAGGTTATATCATTCTGTGGTCACATCGCATTATCATGATTGGGCTCTTATGTAATTACACATGGCTTATCCATGCTTATATCTTGCACATGGTACTTGATATGCTACATAGTTGATATTTTTTGCTAATACATTTGATCCATGAGCTACTATGATATGTTTTTATTGGTTGTGTGTGCTTGTCTTTTATATAGTTCCTTGAGTGTTTTGCCTTGCTATTGTTTGACTTATTGGATCATTTGAATATGATCCATTGTATGCGGCCCCTGTGCCAATATTTGCCTTCTTGACATTGGAATATGTCATTACTTGTATGAACATTTGAATGTCATTCATTTCTTTGTGGACATTTTACTAAATCATGTCCATTCAATGTTGCGACATTTGAACATGCCCTTATCTTGTGGTCTGCTAAGATGTTTGTTTCTTGGCTTATTTTTGAGTGCTCTTGTGTGTGTGCGTGTTTGCTTGTTGAACTTGTACTGATACCATCTAAACATTGCCATGATTTTTATCATGCATCTTAGACTTGCATGTGATCACATTGGTTCTATACGCTTCAATGATACATTTACCTAGACATGTTTCCTTCTATATGCTACATGGCTATATTTATAGATTTTACAATTATCTTACCCTTTTGAAGTGAGGTAAATTCCAAATATTATTTTTTCCTCACCTCAAAGCGGGGGGAAATTAGTGGGGGCATGCTTGGGAAGCATGTTCTTCACACTTGGCATAGTTCTCATATTTAGTGGGGGCATGCTTGGGAAGCATGTTCTCCACACTTGAAATAGTTCTCTTATTCAGTGGGGGCATGTCATATGGACATGGATTTTACACATTCACAATTTTTATATTTAGTGGGGGCATGTTTTAGAAGCATGTTATTCACACTTATTTAGTATGGTACTTATACTAGTTTGCATATCAGTGGGGGCATGCCATATGGACATGGCTTCCACACATTGACAATTTTAAGATTGAGTGGAGGCATGTTTTGGAAGCATGTTCTTCACACTCATTCAATATAATACTTATACTAGTTTGCAGATTCAATGGGGACATGCCATATGGACATGGCTTCCACACATTCATAGTTTTTAGATTATAGTGGAGGCATGCTTTGGAAGCATGTTCTCTACACTCATTCAATATATGGTACTTATACCAATTTTCAGATTCAGTGGGAGCATGTTTTGGAAATATGTCCTCCATATTGGTACTTACATCGGTTTTATATTCCTCCATATATAGTGGGGGCATGCTTTTGAATCATGTCCTCCACACTCACACAATTATCTGAATTGACCAAAGCACACAGTTATATGATTCAGATTCACAATTGTGACAAAATTATATACATTGGTATCATTATACACAATTTCAACATGAGATATATCTGAGGTGCATATGTTATGCAACACGTGCCTAATATTATAAAATTCACATCAATTTCAAATTACTGCAATAGTTAGTTCACCTTTTGATATGGTTGAGGTGATCAAATCATTCAATCATACCAAGTTTTTAGGGTGGATTTAATTATATCATCCAATGTCACTAGGTTATAAGTATCATTGGATTGCATAGTTGAACTAATCTCAACTTCCAGGGGGTAACTCACATTTGCTCCAAAGTTAGGGGCATGTGCCTTCCAATCTCTCTCTCTCTCTATATATATATATATATATATATATATATATATATATATATATATATATATATATATATATATATATATATATCCTTAGGAGTACACGTGTGTTGATGTAATTGTCTTACCTATTGACAAGTTATTTTGCAAAAGATGTACCATTGTAAGGGTTTGAAACTGAGATTGAGATAAATATAAATAAATATTTAAAGTGCATATATCCAAGGATATATTTATTTATATTTATCTCAATCTCAGTTTCAAACCCTTGCAATGATACATCTTTTGCAAAACAACTTGCCAATATGTAAGGCAGTTACATCAACACACATGCGTACTCCTAAATCTCGTTCTTTCAATTTCAATATACTTCAATTAATTTTAACTTAGATTATATGCACTGATTTTATACTAACATGCTCTTAGTTGCAGGTCAATCACCAACAAAACACTCAAATTCAACTCAAACAAAGACAAGGTGTTCATACAAACCTAAGTACTTAATCCTTTTATTTAAAATATAAATTTCATTACTAAATTAAAAGGAGGGAAATGTAGACAATATTTTATGATTTTGTAGCACCTCAGTCTTGTACACTTGAAAAACTTAGGCCTTGGCTATTCCTCTTAGTTCTACACATGCCTTGCTTCCACAAGCCTCACATTTACTCTATCTTGTGTCCCTTGTCCTATATCTTAGTCTGAATAATATTATATTGATGACATATACATTCTATTTTGCCTAGAATGCTTTAAATGTACTTATCCTACATGTCTACAAGTTTTAATCTTATATCTATTTTGCTGCTCCTTAAACACTAATGTCTGGGACAATCGATGTTACTGTCCTACCTCGATGCAAGTGTCAAGTGCCATAAGTCATCCAATTTATAAATGAAACATATTACAATGGTCAGTTTAAGTGATTTAATGTGAGTTATCTCCCAATAGGATTGGCATAAATACAATATCAACCCTCATTCATTCCTCACATAACAATCAGACCAAAACACTTATCAAAAGTTCTATATCAAACATTTAATTGATCAAAAGATTTTTTATTTCTACATTAGTCATAGGTACAACACATCTATAGGTATAAAGTATTAAAGGAGAAGTCATAAGGTCTTATTTTTCAAGTTACAAGCTAAATCAATGTTGTACTTGCTTTACACACATTACATGATTCATACGCAAGCCAACACGTAGAGTAGAACTACATGAATTCAAGACCCTCTTATAAAGTATTCGCTATATAGGCAATGTTTTTACTTGGATTTACACCCTTTGAGGAGATGTCTCAACTCTTCTCATCCAAGTGTCACAATTGAAACACATCTAGGCTGTGGGTGAGCCTAAGAATGAGGTGAATCTCTAGATAGGGTTAGCTCCCTTGATGTACTACTATGGATCACTACTACACCTATTCTTGGGGGGGAAAGAAGAGAGAAAACTAAAAGTAAACTATCATAAGGGAGGTGATACACTAAATTATTTGATGACTACCAACCAACTGTGTGTTACACATGAGAACAAGGGACTAACCAAACATACACTTCTCCAATATGTATCTTCTCACATCAATATTTCATTATGAGGTTATGGTGAATGTTTAGGCTAGGAAGACTAGACAAGAGGCCTAAGATGACACTATTTGAATAAACTAACTCACTTAACCTTGACACATCAATAAAACACTTTACATGACCTGTAAGAAGCTTCTTTCCAACTGCAAATAGGTGAAAGAATGAGACAACATGCTAAGGAAACAAGAGTCATCACTAAGCAAGATCAATCATCCAAGTAAAACACACTATGAATAGTTATGAAAGAGGTAAAAATCAACAGTCTTTATTGATCTATGGTATGCATATGAGCAGGGATTTTTCATACTCAGGGGGAACATAGTTTACAAAGGCCAAAATGACTACTTCTTATAGAAACTGTGAGAGAGAGAGAGAGAGAGAGAGAGAGAGAGAAGTCCAAAGGTCACAAGGACACTTGTCAAGATGATAAAATGAGTTACATGTGCATGAGAAGAGGATGTGAAATGGACCATGCAAGGTCAGAAAAGACAAGTGGCTTTCTAAGTCATGAAACTCATGAAAAGTGGAATGAAATTTCCTTCACTGGCTCAAAAAACTACATTCATTATTCACCTTTGTTTAAACATCTCAAAACTAATTAGGTATAGGTTTGATGATTGGAATGAGTGGGAAGGGTTGTAGACACCCCTCTTCATGCATTGGTTGCAGTCCTGGTCATTTGGAATCATATAGAAATGAGCTATCACTATTTGCATTCAAAGAAAAATCCTCTTTCAATCACCCCTCACACTTGGCCTCAAAATTGGCTTTAGTTTTATATGAAAATCCATGGGAGGGAATGGATGACACTTGGAAAGACTCTCCATGGCCTTAGACTGCTCATGCACACCTTAAAAAGCCATCCACTTGAAGTTTTCACACTTCTCACCATCATGCTCTCTATGTCAGTTTTGACTAACTGAGATGAAGATATTTTTTGAAGAACCTAGGAGTTTTTATGAAGCAATAAATTATCATGGGAAGTTATATAAAGTCTTAATATTCCCCTCCATGTGATCGGCATCTTTAGACTCCTTCTAGACCCTGTAAAATACACAAAAAGGTCAAGAAAACCTTATTTTGTATCCCGTCTGTACAATTCCATACAATCCAAAGCATGGGGAGTAGCCTGAGAGAATCTTCTACAAGGTTCAAGAAATTTCATGGTCACTTTGACCCATCTGGATAGCCCTCCAACCTCATTTCCTCCATCGAGTCATTCCCAAGGGTTTGAAAGGGTTTTGGATAGTTTCCACTCTTAAGCTTTGTTCATGAAGGTTGGACGTTGGAATTTCAAAAAAATTCCACAAATATGATATTCAAGGCCCCTATCAACTTCCCCAAACTCCATTTTCCTCCATGCCCATCCTCAGAGGATATGTGAACACTTAAAGTTGGTCTGTCGAGCCTTTTCTCCACTTTTCATAAGCCTGAGTTATCCTAAAGTCCGAAAATGGATTCCCCTACAACTTCTCTACCTTCCAAAAGCTTAGACATGCCTATTATGACCCTATAATCATTATCCAATCCATTTTAATGCTTGCCTAAGGTTAGAAATGAAAGTGACCTGTCATTTGAAATCTAGGCCTAACCATGCCTAGTAGGCATGCCTGCAAGTTTGAGTCTCAGTCATCCTGCTAGGATTCCTTCCTTTGTGCAAGGTCTCTTGTGTCTACCTAGATGTCATTCATATTTGTACACCTTCCTGAAAGGTTCTTTTATCTTTTGGTTCATTCTTTCTCAAACCTACCAGTTTATGCATAAGGGGAAGTACCCTCTGTCTGAGACATAATAGAGGGTACTTACCCTATTTCATCATACAAACTGAAAGTTGGATGAACTCTTCCAAGTTTCAAAGATGCTCTGTACCAAATATTGCCTCTTGATCATTCCATTTGACCTTTCAAAAGCATAAAAACCTAAGACAAACTTGGAGAAAGGTACTGTTTGTAGGGTTTTCACCATATAGATTGTGTATTACCTATCTAGAACCCTTTATTTGATTTATTCCCATAGTATGAGGGTATCACAAGGCTATTATGACCATAATGAAGGTATTCTAGTCTTCATTTATCCCTCCAACCTCTCATGTACCCTTCCATACACTTGAACTCACAAAACTGTGTATAATTTCCTGACTGTGTCTCTGTTTCCCTCACTCAAAGGTGACCCCTACAGGTTACTTTGCATGTATTAGGGTTTGAAGATAATATACAAGCCTTCCTAAATCCTTCCAATATGAACCTAATGTATTCTATTAAACACTTCACGTCTTGGGGTTGAAAACACTTTAAACCAGTCATAGGTAGATGATTATATTTTCTATGTTTTTTACCAAAGGATGATTCCTGCATGTCTAAGCTTGAATTCAATGTCTACAGACCCCTTCAGAGTTCCTTGGAGTCACTTGGTATCTGCTTGGATCCATTTGTCTCATGTTTGGGCTATATCCTCATAAGGTACCATCACCCTTTTGTTCACTACCTCACAATCATTTATAGTAGGCTGTAGGTAAACATTTCCAAATGAGGGACCCCTGTAGGTTTCATAGGGTCCAAAACACAGAACTCCAACTCTTTAGATGATATTTAGGTCATGAATGCTTTCTTCATCATCTAAAACCATTCTATCATGTTGGCATGGTCTCTTATTAAACCCTTGGTTGAATAGGTCTCTTATAACTTATACCCTGTAAGTTTCACTACCTAGAATCAGTGCATAAAAGTGTAACTTTGAGATCTCAAACTTCTACCTTCCATTAACTTCATGCCCTCCATATTTTGCATGGCTCTTGTACTATGTAGAGACTGCAAGACAAACATACTTAGATGCATCTAGAGTCTTAGCAACCTTATTAAAAGATCTCTACAGAATGCCAGGGTGCTCTATTTTCATACTTTGGGGATTGTGTACCAGAACTCAGTCACTTTACCCTTGATCAAGTTTTCACTCTCATTTGTTCAACCTAACACTTCAAGCATGACTGACCTAATATATACAACATATTACGACTCCAAAGAAGATTTCACCATGTCAAAAATCCTCCATTGAGAGTTCTTAGTCCTTTGTTAAGCCACTTGTAGGTGGTTATTCTATAGTGCAGGCAGTAGACATGAGTTTAGATAGTGTGCATTGTTTTGACCTTTTATGAGTTGTATATCCATATCAAAACCTCCAAATTCACTCTTCACACCTCAAAGAGCTTGAAGCCACCACTAAGGCTCTCATCATAGCATGATGTCATCATGATATCCCTATGTGTGCACCTTGAAAGGTATGCAGGCAATATATGTGAAGTGGTCCATGTACCGAGGAAATTGCTTTAAAAAGTCAATTAATCTCCCTTCAATGGTGTTGAAATGAAACCCCAGGCTGATTCAACACTCAAAACAAGCTTTCACACTTCCTTTTCAACGTTGAACCCTCCATGAGAGCACCTATAGGTGTATTTCTTTGTAATATGACTGTGTGGGTGAATGTGTATATTGTCACAACCATTCTTTTAACAAGTGAAAGGGTTCCTTGATTGCTCCTACCATGAGAATGTGTTCAACAATTGATGACCTATAACACAACTCCATAGATGTGTCTCAGAGCTTTTCACACTTCCCCTGGTTGACTGATATGACAGTTATAGAGCAGACTGATTGTATGATAGTTATGGCTGCAAACTCATGGAATGTTGCCTTGGAGGATGAGATTGAAAGGTGAGGGGATTGAGAGGACATTAAAAACATGATAAAGAAACTATCACAACCCTCTAGAACCATTATCAAAACATAAAGTCCTTGCAAACGATGGAAAACTCTCTGTTAGCTTCAAAGAGACCAATCTGCAAACCTGAGATGATTTGCTCATCAAAACACCTTGCAACACCAAACCAAGCATTGAGAACATTATGTGAATATGTCTCTGTCCTCTGGAGTCCATTTCAATATCTGGATTGTACGAAATCATCTAGACAAGAGCAAAACCTATAGGGTGCATGAAACAATGAACATAAAAATACAGTTAACTTGTTAGAGATAGTTCATAAAGCATAGTTTACCAATATTCAAACTCTTGTTATGAAAATGGAGCTAAGTGTAATACCACCTCCCAAAAGTGTGACCTAAAACCTCTTCAACTATCTGTACCAAGCACAAACCTGCTGACCACTTCTATGTGTACAAAAAGGCTAAGAAGGCGCATAATGGTTTTAACTCAAAAATGACACTTCTAGAGCATGTAAAGCATGGAAAGAAACCTTGGAAAGATGAAGAGACGTTCCATGTCCTCTCATGTGTCACCTTCCCTCATGGGCCGTACAAGTGTCAAACTCCCATTTTTCAATTGATTATTTGATCTTCAGTTAGAAAAGTTGCAAGTTTCAGATGAGACTGACATTCCTAATAGGGAATCTGATTGCTTAGACATTTGAGAGAAAATAATGACACTTGGTCACCTTGAAAATCATTTCACTTGCATTTATGACCCCTAAATGCCTACTAAATGACTCAAAATGACATATTAACTAAAATGACTATGATCACGGCTAAAATAGCATTAAATGACATCAAAAACATATAATACACCCTCTGACTTAATACTAAACCCCATATAAACTTTTAAAGATCAAGTTTTTATTTATAGGGGTCCTAATTTGACCTACAGGGTCAAAATTGGTGACTCATAGGGGTAGTATGCCTGCTATACTAAAGACCAGTAGCCTTCTCAGTCCATTGAGCTTAGGGAGTCATTTGAATTCTAAAACACACAAGAAGACTTTGACCATTGATCACAAGCTAAATCAAGACAATACCAATTGACTACCTCAACCACACAAAACAAAGGACACACATAAAACAAAGCAATCACACTAACAAGACACACATGTGCTCAAATCACTTAGGAAAATAAAAAAAACAAACCACTATGTACAACTAAAATTTAAGCATACCTCCCTGCTGGATCACAGGGGAAGTTTGAAACCTTCCTTGCTTCATGACATGAAGGATTTAGTGAGACATGTAGCCTTTTGACTTTTAGCATTGATGCCTCCATCTTCTTCATGGTGTTTGCCAAATTTATTGCCATAATGTTCAGTGAAAACCAAACAACTCCATATAGGTTGGCTATGGAAATTAACTCTTCTTACATCCAAACAGTGTCAACCTTCTCATGTACTTGGCCCTTGATGTGCAAGTTTGAAAATATGATAGTCCTCTCAGCCTTGCTCTCCTCCTTGACATAATGTGCTTGATGTTTGGAAGCACCAAAATTTCCTTCACCATTTTCCCACATCCCTAAATGTGGTTTTACCTCAGATGGAGCTCTTGAGTGTCTTTTAGGTACACCGAGATATACCTTGACATCATTATCCATATCTATAAATTTTTGTACACTAGCATCATCAAATGGCTTCATTATAGTAGGTTCTTGACCAGTAGAATGACCTTCATCTTTATGTTTTATTGAACACTCAAGATCATGTTTATTAGACTCATCAACAGACTTGCCATCATTTATGCTATCTTTTGAGAAGAAAAAGCTTTACCCAACTTATCAAATTCCTTGCATACGGCATTAAACTTCTTCCATAAATCTTCTTCCTCATAAATGTCATCTTGAAGAGCTATTTCCTCTCCCTTGGTCTCATAAGACTCTCTTAGGACTGCCACTTCTTGAGGAGTGACTTGACCTTCATCCTTAATATTACACTCCACTTCATCTTTGAGATGGTCATCCACAACTTCATGATCATACATGGAGTCTTCTTCAAATACCTCTCTCTTCAAGTCTTGGCTACATTCCTCCTGGATACACATCCCCTAAAAAATGGAGGCATTAGATTCTGCTTCATGGACACACATCCCTTCAAATATGGAGGCATCAGTGTGTGGATTGTCCTTTTATTCACCAAGGGGAGTTCCTATGGTGATTTCTTTCGCATAGTCACTCATGAGATCTTCTTGATCAACCATGAATTGAGTTTGCTCTTCTTCACTTGCTTATCTTAAGATAGGCTCTTCCTCAAGAAGTCATGAGGTGGGAGGTTGATGGATGGGCTCATGTGAAGGAATTGGAATATGAGGTGTAGTGGAAGGTTGATGAGTTTGAAATGGGGTGTGAGGTGAAAGATAAGGTTTATGAATGGATTTAGCAAAGAGAAAAACACTAGTAAGCTCATAGGGAAGTAAATTCTTCGATTGATTAGAAGGACTAACATCTACATAAGCAGGAGCTGCATCTTGCCAATAATATCTTTGTGTATAATCCATGGAATCATCTGATTTCATATGACAATAATCATATGAATACTCATGAAGCTGATAGGCATCATGATAGGAATGATAGGGCTCGTATTGGGACTGATAGAGAGGTGTTTCTTGATAGGTTTCTTGATAGCCATCCTCATAGAGTTGTCCAACAACATGGTGTCCATATGGAGAGGGAAATGAAAATCTATAGGGATGCCATGGTTCATAGGATTGATAGCCATTTTGATAACACTATTGAAGAGTAAAATGTGGTTCATATCAAGGCTGATAAGAAGGTTCATGATAGTAATATTGGCCATAGATATCCATATCAACCTCATATGTCAAAGGAAACACAAAAATTGATCAAAATTTTCAAATAGACATACCTAGGCTGGTTACAACGATAAGTTATTATTCGGAGTCACCATTGTGTTGGCTTACTTGCTTCCAAAAGCTGATTAGAGGAAAGACACAACAACAATCTTCCCACTCTCTTGGACCTTGGTCCCACTAGGCATGCCAAAAACTGTTGTCACTTGGATTTGCACTTTTTGAGTAGATGTCTCATTTCTCCTCATCCAAGTGGCATAATTGAAACACCTTTAGGTTATGGGTGAGTCGAAGAATGAGGTGAATCTCTAGATAGAGATAGCTCCCTTGACGTACCATTTTGGATCACTACTAAACCTCTACTTTGGGGGGAAAAGAAAGAGAGAAAATTGAAAGTAAACTATCCTAAGGGAGGTGATACACCAAATTAGTTGATAACTACCAACCAGTGACATGTTACACATGAGAACAAGGGACTAACCAAACACACACTTATTCAATCTGCATCTTCTTACATCAATATTTCATTATGAGGTTATGGTGAATGTTTAGGTTAAGAGGACTAGACAAGAGGCCTAGGATGGCACTATTTGAATAGACTAACTCACTTCACCTTGAGATATGAATAAAAAACTTCACATGACTTGTAAGAAGAAGATTTTCAACTGCAAATAGGTGAAAGAATGAGACAACATGCTAAGGAAACAAGAGTCATCACTAAGTAAAATCAATCATCCAAGTAAAACACACTATGAATAGTCATAGAAGAGGTAATAATCATTAGTCTTTATTGATCCATGGTATGCAAATGAGCAAGGCTTCACCATACTCAGGTGGAGCATAGTTTACAGAGGCCAAAATGGCTAGTTCTTATAGAACTTGAGAGAGAGAGGAGAAGAGAGAAGTCCAAATGACATAAGGACATTTGTCAAGATGAAAAAATCAATTACATGTGCACGGGAAGAGGATGTGAAATGGACCATGCAAGGTAAAAAAAGTCAAGTGGCTTCCCAAATCATGAAACTTATGAAAAGTAGCATGAAATTTCCTTTGCTGGCTCAGATTACTACCTTCAATATTCAACACTATTTGAGCATATCAAAACTGATTAGGGACAAGTCTAATTATTGGAATGATGGGGAAGGGTTGCATACATGCCTCTCCATGCATTGGTTGTAGTTTTGGTCATCTAGATTCAACTAAAAATGAGCTATCACTACCTGCACTAAAAAAAACTCCTCTTAGTCACCCCTCACAGTTGGCCTCAAAATTGGCTTCAATTTTCCATGAAAATCCATGGGATGGAGTGGATGACACTTGAAAAGACTCTCCATGACCTTAGACTTCTCAGGCACACCTTAAAAAGCCATCCACTTGAAGTTTGTCACACTTCTCACCATCAAGCTCACTATGCCAATTTTGATTGGCTAAGATGAAGTTGTTTATTGGGGCACCTAGGAGTTTTGAAGCAAAAAAATGTCATGGGGAGTTAGCTTAAGTTTTAAGATTCCCCTTCATGTGATTGGCATCTTCTGACTCCTTATAGAACTTGCAAAACATATAAAAGGTCAAGAAAACCTTATTTTGTACCTCATTCGTACAATTTCATATAGTCTAAAATCAAAGGGAGTACCCTGAGAGAGTCTTATGAAAGGTTTAAGAACTTTCATGGTCACTTTGACCCATCTAGATATCACTTCAACCTCATTTCTTTCATCGGGTCATTCCCATGGGTTTGCAAGGGTTTTGTGTTGTTTCCACTCTTAAGGTTTGTTCATGAAGGTTGGACGTTGGAATTTTAAAAAAATTCCACAAATATGATATTCAAGGCCCCTATCAACTTCCCCAAACTCCATTGGCCTCCATGCACATCCTCAGAGGAGATGTGAGCACTTAAAGTTGGTCTATCGAGCTTTTTCTCCACTTTGCATAACCCTGAGTTGTCCTAAAGTCTAAAAATGGATTCTCTTGCAACTTCTCTACCTTCCACAAGCTTAGACATGTCTATTATGAGCCCATAATCATTCTCTAATCCATTGGAATGCTTGCCTAAGGTTAGAAATGAAAGTAACCTATAATTTGAAGTCTAGGCCTAACCATGCCTAGTAGGCTTGCCTGCAAGTTTGAGAGTCTTGATCATCTTATTGGGATTCCTCCCTTTGTGCAAGGTCTCTTGTGTCTACTTGGATGTCATTCATCTTCCTACACCTTCTTGAAATGTTCTTTTAGCTTTTGGTTCATTCTTTCTCAAACCTGCCAGTTTGTGCATAAGGGGAAGTACCCTCTGTCTGAGACAAAACAAAGGGTACTTCCCCTATTTCATCATATAAAATTAAAGTTGGAAGAGCTCCTCCAAGTGTTAAATATGTTTTTTACCAAATATTGGCCCTTGATCATTCCATTTGATCTTTCAAAATCATAAAAACCTAAGACTTGGAGAAAGGTACTGTTTATAGGGTTTTCACCATATGCACTATGTATTTCCTGTCTAGAACCCTTTGATTTATTTATATATTATGAGGGTATCAAATGGATATTATGACCATAATTAAGGTATTCCAGTCTTCATTTATCCCTCCAACCTCTAATGTACCCTTCCATACACTTGAACTCACAAGACTATGTATAATTGCTTGACTGTGTCTCTGTTTTCCTCACTCAAAGGTGACCCATGTAGGTTAATTTGCATGTATTAGGCTTTGAAGACAGTATATAAGCCTTCTTGAAGCCTTCCAATATGGACCTCATGTATTCTCTTAACCACCTCACACCTTGGGGTTGAAAACTCTCAATACTAGTCATAGGTAGCTGACTGTATTTTCTATGTTTTTTACCAAAGGATGATTACTATAGGTGATCCCTGCATGTCTAAGCTTCAATTCAATGTCTACAGACCCCTTTAGTGTTCCTTGGATTCACTTGGTATCTGATTGGATCCATTTGTCTCATGCTTGGGCTATATCCTCATCAAGAACCATCACCCTTTTGTTCATTATCTCTCACAGTCATCTATAGTTGGTTGTAGGTGAACATTTCCAAATGAGGGACCCCTGTAGGTTTCATAGGGTCCAAAACATAGAACTCTAACTCTTTAGATGACCTTTAGGTCATGAATGCTTTCTCTATAATCTAAAACCATTCTAGCATGGTGGCATGGTCTCTTATTAAACCCTTGTTTGAATAGGTCTCTTATAACTCAGACCTTGTATGTTTCACTGCCCAAATTCAGTGCATAAAATTGTAACTTTGGGCTCTCAAACTTCTACATTCCATTAAATTCTTTCCCTCCATATTTTTCATGGATCTTATACTATGTAGAGACTGCAAGACAAACATGCTTAGATGCATCCAGAGTTTTAGCAACCTTGTTAAAATATCTCTACAAAATGCCAGGGTGCTCTGTTTTCATACTTTTGGGATTGTGTCCCAAAACTTAGTCACTGTACCCTTGATTAAGGTTTTCACTCTCATTTGTTCATCCTAAAAATTCAATCATGACTGACCTAATCTATACAACACATTAAGACTCCAAAGAAGATTTCACCATGTCAAAAATCCTCCATTGAGAGTTCTTAGTCCTCTGTTAAGCTACCTGTAGGTGGTTATTCCACAATGCAGGCAGTAGACATGAGTTTAGGTAGTGTGCATTATTTTGACCTTTTATGAGTTGTATATCCATCTAAAAACCTCCAAATTGACTCTTCACACCTCAAAGAGATTGAAACCACCACTAAGGCTCTCATCATAGCATGACATCATCATGATATCCTTGTGTGTGCACCTTGAAAGGTATGTAGGCAGTATATGTGAAATGGTCCACGTACCAAGGAAATTGCCTAAAACAATGAATTAATCTACCATCAATGGTGTTGAAATGAAACCCTAGGATGCTTCAATGTTGAATCCTCCATGTTGAACCCTTCATGAGAGCCCCTGTAGGTGTATTTCTCCATAATATCACTGTGTGGGTGAATGTGTAGACTGTCATAGTCATTATTCTAACAAGTGAAAGGGTTCCTTGATTGATCCTACCATGAGAATGTGTTTAATGTTTAATTAAATCTAACACAACTCCATATATGTGTCTCAAAGCTTTGCACACTTCACTTGGTTGACTAATATGACAATTATAGAGCAGACTGACTGAATGCTAGTTATGGTTACAAACTCATGGAATGTTGCCTTGGAGGATGAGATTGAAAGGTGAGGGGATTGAGAGGACATTGAAAAAATGATAATGAAACTATCACAACCCTCTATAACCATTATCAAAACATGAAGATCCTGCAAATGATGGAAAATTGCATGTTAACTTCAACGAGACCATTCTACAAATTTGAGATGATTTGCTCATCAAAACACATTAGAATGCCAAATCAAGCATGGAAAACATGATGTGAAGATGTCTATATACTTTGGAGTCCATTCCAACAGCTGGATTGTACGAAATCATCCAGACAAGAGCAAAACCTATAGGGTGCATGAAACAGTGAGGATAAAAACATAGTCAACTTGTTATAGATGCTTCATAAATCATGGCTGACCAATCTTAAAAATATTTTTATATAAATGTATATATATGAGTGTACTACTATCTCCCAAAAGTGTTTGACTTGAAACCTCTTCAATTATCCGTACCAAGCACAAACTTGCTAACCATTTCTGTATGTCTAGAAAGGCAATGAAGGAGCAGAACAATTTTAGCTCAAAAATAGAACTTCCAGATCATGTAAAACATGCAAATGAACACGATGAAGATGAAGATATGTTCCATGGCCTTCTCCCACATGTCACCTTCTCTCATGGGCTGTACAAGTGCCAAACTCCCCTTTTTGAGTTGATTACTTGATCTTTAGTTAGATAACCTACAAGTTTAACATGAAACTAACATTCCTGATAGAGAATCTGACTACTTGGATGTTTTAGTGGAAATAAGGACACTTGGGCACCTTGAAGACCATGCCACTTGCATTTATAATCCCTAAATGTCTATTAAATGACTCAAAATGACATATTAACTAAAATTACTATGATCAATGATAAAATAGTATTAAATGACATAAGAAAAACGTATACTACAACCTATGACATAATAATAAACCCCTTATAAACCTCTAAAGATCAAGTTTTTACTTATAGGGGTCCCAATTTGACTTGTAGAGTCAAAATTGGTCAACAGATAGTGCCCTTTGACAATAGAGTCATTATGGGTCATCTCAATACCGTGTTCAAATTAACCCATTTTACTCCAAGGTCGCATTAAAGATGGAAAGCTAGGGTTTTGCCATTTCAAAAGGAGTGATTGTCCGTGACCTAGATCATAATGCACCAGAGCAAAAGAAAAACAAAATCTAGAAGCATCCGAGTGGTCGCATCTTATTTCACTAGATATTATGTATAGGACATAATTATCGGAATTAGACAATAGCATCGATGCAACCATCCATGACTAATTTAACTATCCAAATAGCCAGAGGCACCAGATTCAGAATTTGATAATTGTTTCATAATTATCTTTGCACCTATTTTCAACCTATTCCAGATCTAGATCTGCATAAGTATCAGAACTAGCTAAGTACCTTATTATTTGTCTTTTATATATCTAACATAGTTTTAATTTCTATTAATATCTTATCTCAGTTTAATAAATTTAGTATATATTACATCTGAATTTAACATTTAATTGGTCTATTGTAGATCTGATATTCACCCTTATGCCTTATCATTTATATATTCTTAACCCTATCTAACTAAGAGTATCTACATCCAAATTAGGGTTAAACAACCACCTCTTTATAGCTTTTAAACCTTTCTAGCCCCACTTGCAAAAACTTCACCCAGAATATAATTATTCTAAATTAGCTTGCATTGCATAAAATTTTCTAAAAATTATTGGAGACTTTTATATCTTGTTCGGAATGAGGTGGTGGAGGATACATTGGTGTTGTTGGTACTGATTTACTAAATTTTCGTGAGCTTTTTTATGATGTGGATACTCTAGGGGTAAACTCAAGTGTTGTGCCAATTGCATAATGGGGACTTGCAATATCTACCGCATGGTTGTCTACTAAATTTGTAGTGCCTTTTGTGCTTGTATCATCTTGGGCAACTTCGATGGGAGTATGTACTGAGGCTCATAAACACATCCTTTATTGAAGCCAAAATGTTAACAAGGTTGGTTTTGAACCTTAGTTGCCTAACCCCTCACGTACTATGGTGAAAATTATGAACAATTATGCCAAAATCAACATGATGCCTTACATATCCTCTTCACCAATAGTTGTGATTTATGGCTTATGGAACATGTCATTATGATCAATGGCATGTTGAATTTGTTTTAAGTACTCCACATATATTTATGCTTGAATGCCAACAAACATGTTTTGTACCATTTCCAGTTCCCATACATGCATTTGGTCTATTGCATTGTCCTTATACTGAAGAGACTCATGAAAAATTGTCCATCTTGGCCTCCATTAGACTTCCTACAATCATAGTTTGGGCCTTGTCCACAGTGGTCATGATTTTTTTAGTATCCTTCATTGCCTCTTGAAATTGAGCCTTACAATCTAGAGGTTGCAGTGATATATGTCGTGCTTGTCCTGATAATGCTATGATGACACTTTGTTACTCTCTTAATTAAAAAATCGCCTCAGATTCAATATATATGCTTTAATTTCCTTCGACTTATTTATGGACCTCTAGTTTGATTTGAACCCTAGTCTCCTAACCCCTTACATAACATGGTGAAAAGTGTGCCCAATTGTACCAAACTCTACATGATGCCCTAGACATCATCTTCACCAATAGTTTTAATTAATGGCCCATGTTATGCAACATTCTGTTCAATGGCCTACTGAATTTGTTCTAAGTGTTCCACATATCATTGTTTTTATATGCTAGCAAACATGATCTGTAGCATTTCTAATTCCTAGATGTGCATTTGGTCTATTACATTGTATTTTTATTGAAGAGACTCATGCAAACTAGTGTCCATCTTGGCTTCCATCACACTTACTACAATCACATCTTGGGCCTTGTCCACATTGGGCATGCATTGCCTCTTGAAATTGTGCCTTCCAATCTAAAATTTGTACTAATATTTGCTACCCTTATGTTGTTAATGTTACAATGACCCTTTTTTACTCCTACAGTAATTCAAAACTGGATTCAACTTCGACATGTTGTATTCACACCTATGTTTTGATTTCCTCTAACCTCTATATGGATCTCTAGTCTTACAAAAGCTTTGTGATCATGGTGCTTAATTTTACTGGCTCTGACATTCCCTAGCCTCCTATAACTTGCTAAACCAAGGTTCATAAGTATCATCCATTACTTTTTGGGATTTCACAATGTGTCATTCTCTTGCTTCAACGACACTATGGTTTGGGTGATCGAAGAATGAAAGGCACCCATACCCTCAATATATTTCTCCAAGGGCAGTTGTGCAATATCCAATGTGACGTGATACAAAATGTTTACCACTATAATTTGTATGGCTTGAGGTGGTTGGGATGCTTGTGATTCTCACAACTAAGATGTAGGCATGATGAATGTGGGGCATGATATCCATCTACCACAATATAAATGTGTCATATCCCCCTTTTGAGCCTTCCTCCTACAAGTTTGCCTTTCCAGAACTGGAACCTAAAAAAAATATTTGCGGTTGTGCTTGTGAGTTGATTGGCTCTAATTTTTGGATGTTGAGTTGCGATATTTTTTGGTGCATATCACTAATACCTTGGCTTGAAGTAGTCTACCTTTTCCTTGTGGCCCCTTATGCAACCTGACATTAGATTTCTTGTGGTATTATGGCTTGCCCTTAATGTTCCTCCACCTTGTAATTTTCCTTATTTTTTCACTCTTATTCTTGCCTTGTCTTGTCTTCCCCCTTGCAAGCATTCTTCTCCTTTAGCTCATTATTATCCTCCTTTTATATCTCAAAATTAGCTCTTACAACCTCTTGATTTATGATTTTTTCCATGGTTGCCTTTCCCTCCATAGGTTTATCTTCCTTGACATTTTTATGAGCTTCCTCTTGCTTGCATAAATACTTTCTCTTCTTGGACTTGACGTCTTTCTCCACTTGGGCATGCACTTGCTTATCAACCTCAACCTTATTTTAGGCTTCAGCATTTATTTCAATTTTCCTCCTCTTGATGTGTTTTATCCTACTTTGTTAATTGTGCTTTCGCCTTCTTTTCTATAGCTAGATTTTCCTTGTCTTTCATAGCATTTTATTATGTTTCCTTATCCCCCTTGGTGTGGGCTTTCAAAAACTAAATAATTTGTTTATCTTCTATTTTTATTGTATGGATATTCTAGTCCATAGGTATTTATAATGGGGTTGTTTCACTTGTACGAGAGTGTCATCCATAAATTCTCTTATGAATGGTCCTTCGCTCTATTTTGAAAATACTAATTGTGGGATGAATGACACTTATGTTGGAGTCTACTATGCCTTTAGAGATGGGGTGGGATTGGATACTTCAGGGTGGTGGGGGTATGGGGAATGGGGTGAAGGTGGATTTATTTGTAGTGGAGTTAATGTAGGAGTGTGGTGGGGTTGATTGCTTTGATTCGATAGAATTTTTTTGTGCATGATGGATGTGATCTACATAGAAAGTAGGACAAGCTTTTACTTCTTGTGATCACATGTCTTCAAGCATGCATATATTATTGATGCATCAACTTCTTCCTCTTAGGGCCTTGCAAGGTTGGCTATGAGACTCTCCTTATAACATTTGACATCAATATGCGGCTTGATTTCTCTTAGTGTACACAATTTATTTTCTAACATTTGAAATTATCTTTACCTTGGTGTCACCATCCTTTTCATCACTAGACAAATTGATTTGTTCTATCACCTCCTCATTCTTGTGTTTTATTACTAGTGCATTTTTCAAGTTTGCCTTTGGTTCATCCTTGACACTTCATTCTCCTCTTGAATCTTACAATCCTGACACCGTAAATGCTAAGAAAATGTATTCCATCCTTAGCTTATTCTTTTTTTCCTCCGTAATTATGTCCACCTTAATGAAATTTGACATGGGTGGGAAGTCTACCATTATAACATGTGTACATTATTTCAAACCTATAAAATTTGCAAAACCTTCCAAAAAAACCACATCTTCTCTACTTGTTCATCATATGGTGTGTTCCCAATATCATCAACCAAGACTTTATGGATGCCCTCTACCAAAACACTGAGCATAATTAATTTGACCTCCATAGAAGTCATGGTTATCCTGGGGCCACTTTCATGCACTGCTAATCTCTTGGCTTTATTTGGTGGTGACTAGATCAGCTACACAAGTTTATCCTTTCTTTTAGGTGGTGTCCCTTGTTATACAGAAGCAGTTGCTTTTGTGATGTTATTAATTGCAATGAAGCCTGCATTTATATTGCTCATAATAGTGTTACGTTTTTCACAACCTAAATGTTTTGGCATATGAATTCTACATGCCACTAAACAATATTGATGAAGAATGGAAATGGAAGTGTACGCTGAGTTAAGATTTCATGTATGCGTATCTTGATGCCATTTTTTAACTTCGTAACTATAGAAATGGACATAAAATAGTTTATTAGCTCATGTAGTAATGAGTTCTCTATCTGCAGTAGCTAGTTATCAAACTTTTATGAATGTTGGAATGCATTCCACCTTCATGGCCAAATCACATTTGAGAATACTTGGTCTAACCAAAAATCCTCGCTAACCATAACTTTCCCTTCAAGGGACTTTTCATTGTGTGAAACATATGAGGAGTACCAAAAATTATATTGGAATGACTGTGTTTTTCTGGAGAGCACCTTCTCCACATTTGTTGTGATCTTTGTGGCTAAGAACTCGAGGTAGTTGGATTCCTCCACTAATCCCACCATCCTACAAGAAATGTCAATTACCCCCTTTAGCACTTGTTTCTATTATTTGTTTATCTACCAATGCCTTTTCATGATGCAACCTGCGAATAATCACATTGACGCATTTATTAAATGCTCTATTGGCACACCGTGTGTGAATTGTGTGTATTTCTCCTTGGTTTCCTGAAAGAATTATAGATTGTTGGATTTATACAATTATAATGATTTTACCCTTGCCTTTAGCCTTTTTACATGCATATCCATCACATTGTTTATTTGAATAGTTACCTAAGGTGAAAGTTTGATAGCCCCTTCATTGTATCTGTTGAGCATCATCATCATGATCTCTTCACTATGTCCAAATATTAGCAGTCACACCAATATCTTCTTGTCCATTCCCCTCAATAGATGTGTTGAGTGAAAATTCCTTATGTTATCCCAAGTGTTCCTTAGGGTTGGAGATATGAAAACCACTTTGTGTCAGTGCCATCAATGAACTCAAAGGGTTCATGATCATTCCACTGGGTTTTATGGAACATAAATCCTATCCTTATTTCATATTTATTTGCATTGCTCAAGGTTACCACAATGGGTCTTAATCATATTTTATCCATTGTGTATCTTGCTAACGGATTATTTCTTTCTCTTTTTAATTTTGTACTTGACAAAAATTTTCACTGTACTTGGTTCACAAACACTCTCAATTTCTCTTGTGTCATTTTATCTCTCTACATTGTAAAAAAAAGTATTAAAATGCAAAAAATTCAAACTACACTTGTGAAAGCTCGCTAACTTGACAAAGTATGAAAATTACCCCTTCGTTCCCCTTTTATGGCTCGATCATGTTGCCTTGTGAAGACCCATTGAGTTTCTAAGAATAGAAAATTGTGTTTGCATTAAATTTCTTGGCTCCTTTTTACTTGACACTTGCTCATTTTTACAATTTCCCAATTAAAATATTAGATGGTTTGATGCACTGCCACTTTTTCAAATCATTACCTTTTTATGACTTATCTATTGATTAGATTGTCACCAACTTTGAAACATAAATGGATTCCTCCAATCTTAAATAGAAACCACTTTAGTAATCATGTTGTCCTTGTGCTTTTATCTTCTTATTTGTTGAATTCTCCTATCTTTCATACCATTATCAAACTTAGATGATTTGTGATACTTTACCAGATTCTTCTCATGAATTTGATCTACCCTTTCCATTGATTTCAATATTGATAAATTATCTATCCCATGTGTCATTTCCTTATTTTCTGTACACATTGCATACAATTATTCTACCTTCTATCCAATCTACTACTATTATTCCCTACTTTGTTATGCCACCACACTTGCAAAAAATGGAAATTGTACTCTATTTGTGTTATTGGTACTTATTTTTGTTTGAATTTATGCTAATTTTTAGTGTTAGTAGGATTTGAGTGTACTAACATTCACCATACTTAGAATAACATTGCATTGTAAATATCACAACATAATGGTGCCTTGATTTGTCATGTGGTGGATTATGTATGGTCCCTTCCAAAAAAAAAAAATCTTATATGGGCATGCTTTGAGTTTGATTTCATATAAGAGTACTAATTATTCTATTTGAATTCCTTTGATTGTAAATTATGATCATGTCAGACATTCTAGCTACATTTTTTCACTTCTTGATTTTAACTGGTTATTCATCGTGTCTCCTCCATGTGAGTAAACTCTAGTAACCCATGTTTCAAGGATTCCTTATCACCAAGTTGAGTAACCATCACAATGTACACGCTAGGAACAAGGTAATCCATCAACATAATTTCTTCCATTCCATAGACCAAATGAAATGGGGTGTATCCCATCATACACTTGTAATTGGTCCTACATGACCATAACATCATAGTGATGTAATCCTTCCAGTCATATATCTACACATTACACATGTTTAAACTTTTTTTCATGTACCTTAGTTGACATTTAGCTTCGCTGTTGGCTTGTGTATGGTATTCAATACTCTCTTGGGGTGATATCATGAATTCCTCCATCAAGGTCTTTATGGTACCATTGCTGAATTGCATTCCCCTATCAATTACTATCTTTTTAGGGTAAATAAAACTAATGATGATATTTTTTTAAAGAAAATTTATAGCGTCTTTCATGTCACAACTAGGATTCATAACTTCCTCAACCCACCTCATGAAATATTATCGCAGTGATGATGTAGCTAGAATTGGAGCATTTAGATGGTGGAGCAATAGTCCTCAAAAATTCTATCACCCATTTTCAAAAGGTTTCACTATGATAACTAGGTTGAGTGGCATCTCATCCCTGTAATTTTGATTGTTGATGTGCTGACATACATCACAAGGCTTTGGCACCCAATGTGCATCCTCAAACATTGTAGGCCATGATAGTTTACTCTGTAGTATCTTCCTTGCAGTCAGTTCTCTTTTTAAATGACATCTATCTACCCCTTGATAGGATTCATTCTATATGTACCCTTTCATGCTACAAAACCACCCTATGAAGGATGGTATCTTTGACCAATTTTTAGAGGAATCCATTGATAATGCAGAATGGTAGGGATCTTGTGACTAGTTGCTTTTTGTCTTGCTTTGTGTAACATTCTAGGAATTTGCCATGTTGTAAAAGGATTTTGATCTCTTAAAATTACTCAGGGATATTAGTTACTCATAACCAATTCACATCCAAAGAATCTTCTTATTAGTCCTTGGGTTCCTCACCTATTTGGATATGACTGAGATGGTCCAACCCCACATACTCTCATCCTAACATAACATTGAATTTGAATTGATACCCTTGAAAAAACATCTACCATATTTAAATTTTCCCCCAAAAATGATTTATTCACCAAGTATCATAATGTTTGGTGCTCCATGAAAAATTCAAATGGGGTCACCAACAACAAATTCTAGAAATTTTGAATATGAACACAATGGGCAAGGTTTTCTATTCTATTGTGGTATAGTTCTTATCTACAGTAGACAATTTTTGACTTGTGAAGTGAATAAGATGGTCCAATTCTCCATCATGTTGTGCAAGCATGAATCCAATAATAGACCCTTATGCATACACATTAACATGGAATGTTTGCTCCAATATGGAAAAACCAATATTGGGTAGTGATCAACCATTTATTAAAATATGTGAATGTAGTTTGGCATTCCAAGGTCCATTTTAAATTGTTATTCTTGTGCAACATTTTATCCATAGGTGATGATATGTATGCAGAGCTACAAATGACTTTATATTACTACCCTGTGTGGCCTATAAATGATCACACCTCTAATGGATTGTTTGGTGGTTTGATCCTAATTATGATTTGATCATGGCTTGGTCTACAAAAATACCTTCATTAGACACCACATGTCCAAGGAACATTTTGAATGGTGTAGTTAACAAGCACTTTTAAAATTCAAATGCAATTCACAACGCTTAACACCTTTCCAACATAAGTTGCAACTTTGAGAAGTTTTCTTTGAATAAAGAGAAGATTACCCAATCATCATCCAAATAGACCTCTTGGAAATCATGGGAAAAATATTTGAAGGCAGTTACCACAAATCTATAAAATATTTTTGGTGCATTATTAAGGCAAAACGATATTACCCAATATGTGAATTATCCCCATTTTATTGCAAAAATAATTTTTTCTGGATCTTCCTCATCAATGGGAATTTGGTCATAGTTGTTGAACCTATCCTTGAATGAGTAAACCTCATGCCATGTGAGAGCTTCCAACACCTCATCAATGAATGGTATTGGAAATGGGTCATTGATGCAAGCATCATTTAGTGTGTGATTGTCACCACACACTTTTACCTCCCCTATTTTTTCGGTTCCACTACCATGGAGCTTAGTCACTCTAACTTCTCTATTGGATAGATAATATTAGATTACAACATGCAATATATCTCATATTTAACCTTCATTTTCATGTGTGGGCTCAACCTATAAGATCACTTTTTGATTGACCTTACACAATCCTTGAGCTCAATATGCATCTTCCCCAATGAAGGGTCTACACCCTTGACCTTAATGAGCTTGCCTTGACATATACATATCTTTTTAATGTATAAAAGAGAGGGTTCCATGGGAACCCTATAGACTCCACATATATGGGCCAAACTATATTCTCACTTTATACAACCTCCTCCCTATTCTACATAGTGGAGGCAATTGGCTAGAAAAACTAGTGGGGAATACATCCTCATAATCTCACAATAATTGTATGGGTTATGAAATCTACTTATGTGTTAAATAGTCCCTAATAGGTGCTATCATGGGAATTTATTTTGTACCAATGTTTTCCATCCTTTTCCACAAGGTTCATTGTAAAATTTACTCCCTTCAACTTCTTGGAATCTAACACCTCTCTATAGTCTGGTTGTTCCTCAATGTTCAAGTTTAACAACTTCTATTCTTTTGTCTTAGCTACATATTTTTTCCTTTTTGGCTCAAACATCCCTTTGAGATCCATATATCCCTCGATCTTTGTATTCATGTATCTAATCACAATATTATAGATTCTAAACAAGACTTAAGAATAAACCTTTTTTTCCTCATGTGTAGTGACATTTTTCCACATGATCATGAATGCTAGTATATTTTTTGGCGCTAGATTCTTCTTTAGTTGACATGATCACATCATCTACCCCTATATATCATAAAAATATCTTCCTTTTATATAATTCTATATTCACCATGGGGTTTTCATCTTCAAATACAAAGGTTTGAATGAAGTCTTGTTGGACCTATGGCCAAACCCTTGTATCCCTATTTCATTTCTTATGCATATACAAATATTTAGGGACAAGGGTTGGCGTATCTTAAAAGATGTGAACCCAATACCTTAGGTCTCTTTGTTGTGTCTTCCAAATGTCCACACAAGAGTGAACTTGCATCTCCAGACATTACCTCTCTCGAAACTTTGGCCATTTTTCTAATGGTAGAGGTGCGATATGGAATCTTATGCATAACATAACACAAGCTTCCTCTTACTCTATCTCCTTTGATATATGCATATCCCACCAAATGGATGCAATACCATTTAAAACATGATTGAGTGCACTTACCTTTGCTTCTACATGTGGAACATGAGCCTCCAACTTGCCAATGAAACTTGACAAACATTGTATGCCAAAATATTGAGGGTTATACCAATCTAAAGTGAACACCATGTGCATTGGCTTGAATCCATGATCATCTTGGAGCTAGTTCATCATGTCCACATCCAAATCTCCATCAATAAATGATGTATATGGTCATGGTATTCTACTTTCATTTTTGGGCTTGATATAATCCTAGTTAGTCATAAATAGATGATAAATTTGATTTATCTCAGACATCATAGGCAATTGCTCAAAAGGTGAATTATACCATGCCTTTTAAAATTATTACAGTGATTGCATTATCTATATTGGTTGAATCCATGGTTTTTTAGGTCCTTTAAATCATTACACAACTTGTGTAGAATGCCATATGGATTTTTTTTCCTGGATAACTTCTCTTGGTTTTGCATCCACATTAAACCAATTTTATAGCATGTGCACTTATGACGAAGTTGGTTCTTTTGGTATCATATATGGTCTATATTATTTTTTGGTAAATGATATGAAAATAATGACACTGTCTCGGTGAACATATAATTTATTATCCATCATATCGATTGTCATGCAACCATAATAATGCCATTCCTTTCTAATCACTGTAGGGCACTGAGTTTCATTTGTATTCATGATAATGAACTTGAAATCCGCTCACAATATGATTTAAACCACATTTATTTCCACATCCTATAGCCTTCTAATAGGCTCAACATGACATTAATTTGCTAAGCTTAAGGTCACTAGGCCATAACTTAGCATATTATTTCTAGTTGTTTCCCAAGTGGACTATTGTAGCGTAGAATTGCACACTTTGTGGAAGAGTTTCTCAGGGTCTCTCACTCTTAGCTACAAGCATTGTGATAACCTCAGGCTGTGGGTATTCTGTAGTGAGATTGAAACTCTAAGATTTTTAATGAGGCTAGCTCCTCAGATGCTTCACTTCAACTTGTCCCCACACACTAAAACCTACTGTTGACTAAGGAAAAGAGAGAGAAAGATAACTTAAAAAGAAAATCTGAACTAAGGGAGGTGATGCACCAAATAGAGAGTGATCCACATAAGCATGAAATAAACACTAATTCAACAAAAGATAATTCTTGCTCACACAACCTCACAACCAGTTAATTTGCATAGGTGTTTCATAAACTAGGCTTACTAAACCATACATGAAACAAAGAGGAATTTCAAAATCCACACTAAGCGTTCATTAATGGCAGAAAGAGCTCAAGTTTAGACCTACAACTAACTTGAAAACACTTAAAAATAAGCAAGAAAGAAGGACAATGGACATGGAAGAACACTTCTTCACAATGCCATCATGCGCAAGCTTATTAAACACAATTTCCAGTCAAGAGATAAGTAAAAATTGATCTTTATTGCTTCAAAAGGTATTTCTTACAAATTTTGATAGAGTTTTTATTTCTCAAATGAGGATATATTTTTTTTAGGGGGAGCCAACAGAGATATATAAAAGAAGAAGAAGAAGAAGAGAAGAGGCAAGCAAACAAAATTCAATAAATTGATCTAACCACCCTCCATGAATTCTCACCCACACTTGGGTTAATTAAGACTAATCTTTCTTCAACAAATTAACCACCATTAGCTCCAATAGTATTCAAGCCCTCTCATTGGTTGAGAAACACAATAAAAGACAATAACTTGTTGAATATGATGATGCCATGATCCACTAAAAATAAAAATTTTAGGAATGTCTTTAATGATCGAGGTACCTTCTCTAATCACCTGATCTTCATTTTCACTTCCATGCCATCTTTCATTTGTCTTATACGTATAAGGACAAAATCCTCATAACTTTGAATCTGGATTGAGTCATGTTGCCTCTAAATTGAGTGGATATTTGTTGGAGATGATGGCCATGTCGAAGGATGAGAGCCTCTCCATTAATTTGCACCTACCAACTCTTGCTAGTCACTTGGGCTTTCCTTTATTTTGATTGGTCGTTAGAAACTGACTCAGATCCTTGATTCACACCATCAATCTGCCTGACATGGATGCCTGTGAGTCATCAATTTTCTACTAGTTGAATGCATCCTTGACACTTATCATGTCCACTTTCACCCTTGAGATTCGTTGACTCCCTTTGACCTCTTTTGAATGCAAACGACTACTTGACGAGATCTGTCTTTGACGTCTGCGAGAACATCTCAGGATTTCAAATTCAAATGACTCTTTTTTTGGATTTTTTGCTTTGAATAATTCCTTCGAACAATTTGTCTGAAGGAATTCATGTCTTCAAACTTTATGAAAGTCTTTTTTCGAAAGGGAGGTGCCCTTCAACTTTCTTGAAATTGACCCCTTTTTTTTATCCTTTAGAATTTTGAAAAAGCCATTTGCAAGAATTGAAAAGCACCTTCGGATTATCTGTTTGGACCTTTCGGAAAGAAGACCCCTTCATAAATTTTAAAAGACCCCTCCAAATTTGTGAAAATGATCTTTCGAAAAAAAGTTTTGGCCATTTATGAAGGAAAAGTACCTTTCAAAAAAATTGAAAAGGTCTATTGCGAAGGAAAAGTACCTTTTGGATTCTTTTGAATGTACCATTGGAATTAACAAATGCCTTCAACCTCTTTGAAATAGTCCTTCAAAAAAATGCAAGAGCTTGAGTATGTGGACCAAAAATGACCAACATTTCTAGGGACTCACAGGGAAGCATGCCTACTATGCTTGAGAACCTAGACCACTTGCCTTGCCTAGTCCATTGGGCATGGAGTCGTTAGCCTCTGCAATTGAGTTGGTCTAAAATTAGATATAAGGTTGACCCTTTCTAGAACTTCCTCTTGAAGTAACAAGGACAACAAGAACAAAACAAACATTGTGCCCAAGGCACTTAGGGAAGGGAAACATGCAACTAAAAAGATGTGCACAAGGCACTTAGGGAAGGGAAACATGCAACTAAAAATATGTGCACAAGAAACATAGGAGAAAACAAGAAAAATGATATAGAATGTACAATATATACAATGGAAAACTTTTATAATAACAAGGCTTTAGTTGAATCCGATTGACTGGGATGGGTAGTACCTCTCCATCTAGCTGGGTCAACTGAAAAGCATTATGTTGTTTGCATTCGTGGATCAAATAAGGACCACTCTAAAAGCTATCAAATTTGGTATGATTCTCTGACTTTGTCTTATTTGAATCCCACTTGAGGACTAGGTCCCCTTCCTTGAAGTCCCTCACTATGGCTCTCTTGTTAAAGGCTTTCTTGACTTGAGCTTGATTTGACTCTAGTGTATTTATTACAAAGTCTCTTATTTCTTCAAGCTCCATGAGTTCTGTCAATGTCACATTCATGGGCTTATCTTCCATCAACTCTAGTTGATGGGCTAACTCTAATGTAAGTAGCTCCAGAGAAATGGGCAACTTGGACTCTTCCATATACTAAGACATATGGAGAATTGCCAATGGCAGCTTTAGGAGTCACCCTGGCAGCCCACAACGTTGTCTTTAGTTTGGTGTGCCATGCCCTCTGATTCTCTTCCATAGTTATCTTGATGATTCTCAACGAATTCTTATTTATGGACTTAGCTAGTCCATTTCCTTAAGGATAATAATTAGAAGAGGTGCTGAGGTAGATGCCCATTTTGAGAGCCCATTCACTTGTTTTTAGACCAAGGACTACCAATGCAATATCAGAGATGATAGTGGATGGAACACCAAACTTGATCACAATGTTGTCATAGAAGTCTAGGAATGCACTTTCATTAGCTTATTTCAATGCAATGACTTCCATCCACTTGGTGAAGTAGTCAGTTGCAATGAGCACCCATTTATGTCCTGCATTTGATAGAGGGTTGATCATTCTTATGAAATCTAGCCCCCATTGCATGAAGGGTTGTTCAACCTGAATTGGGTTGAGAGGAAAGACTGCTAATCTTTTCATACCCACAAATAAAGCACACTTTTGACACTTTCTTACCCATGCATAGGCATCTTTGAAGAGGTTGGGCAAGGAATAACTAACCCTCATTATCTTTGCTGCTGTGGTTCTAGGTGCAAAATAACCTCCAATAGGTCCATCAAGGAATTGCTCCAAAAGCTTGGTTACTTGGTCATTATCTATGCACCTTAGGAGCACTCCATTGAGGTCCTTTCTGAATAAAACCTCATCAACCAATGCATAAGGTATGGATTGCAGTCTAAAATACCTTTTTTTTCCCTGTTCATACCCTGAGGGTACTCACCTATTATCAAGAAACATGTCATATCCTAGAGCCAACTAGCGTGAGGTGGAGGTGCATCTATTTGTGGGTTATTTTTTGTTAGCAAGATGACTTCTTTGTCTTCATGAAGGCCATTGACCATATGCTCACACAAGCCTTTACCTCTTACTAGCTTAGTGACCTTGATCTCCATGTCATACTTCATGACCTTGGTAATCCAACCAACTCTCTTTTTGTTCAAGTCTTTTTTAAGAAGAAAGTCTCTCACTCCAGGATGAGACACCATAAGATAGATTTTACTATTGGAGAGCATTGGCTTGAAATTTTTAAGACTTATTACTGCTGCAAGGACTTGATTTTCTACAAAAGTATACCTCACCTCATACCCCTCAAGCCCCTGATTGAAAAATTCTATTCGCTGCTCAAGTCCTTCACCATTCTTTTACATCAGCATAGCTAATATATTATCAATATTGGCAAAATCATACAATATGAAATCTTTTGACAAATCATGATTCATAAGTGTGGGTGCTTGGGCAATGGCTTGCTTGATAGCTTCAAATGTTGATTTACCTTCATTTGACCAAGTGAACACTTGGTTCTTCTTCAGCATAGCAGTGATAGGCTTGACCAAAATTTCAAAACCAAGTATAAATCTTCTCACAAAGTTTATTTTCCCAAGAAAACTTTGGAGTCCCTTCTTATGCTTGGGTAAGGATAAGGCCAAGATGACACTTATTCTATCAGGATCAATAACTAATCCTTGTTTTGAGATAATGTGTCCCAAGAGTTTACCCTCATGGACAACAAACACATATTTTTTGGGATTCAAAGAGATCGCATACTCTCTGCATCTCTCAAAGATCAATCTCAGGTGGTCCATGTGTTTGTTGGCATCTTTGGAGAAAACTGTGATGTCATCCAAGTATACCAACACCATTTGATTTAACAGCCCTTAAAAAGCCATGTCCATTGCTCTTTGAAAAGTGACCTCAACATTTGATAAGTCAAAATTCATATTTTGGTATGCATACGTGCCCCATTTGGTGGTGAAGGTAGTCTTGTATTGATCTTCTTCTCTTACCAACACCTAGTTGTATCCCGAGTACCCATCCAAAAAAGAATAATGTTTTGAACTTGCAACTATTTGAAGACACTGCTCCATGGATAGTAGAGGGTAATGGTCCTTCAAGGAGACCCTGTTCAAATCTCTGAAGTCAACACATAGCCTAATATCCCCACTCTTCTTCCTTACAGACACCCAATTGGCTACCCCTGATGAGTGTTTGATGTGAAAGATAATCTTGGATTTAATTAACTTGTTTAGCTCTCTCTTCATTAGCTCTTTAATTTTGGGGTTAACGGGCCTTTGATTTTGCCTCACAGGCTTAGCATTAGCCTCTAGCTCTATAGTATCTTAGGCTAACTTTGGATCAAAACCTTTCAGGTCACTGTATTTTCAAGCAAAGATGTTTGCGTATTCTTGGTAGAGTGCTATGAAAGCATGCTTCTTAGCCCTGTTGCTTACCTTCCCAAGCTTGAAAAGTTTGTCTTTGAAGATGATGACTCTCTCATAGTTTTCTTCATTAGTTGACATTACCACCTTTTCTTTTCTCATATGGTCTCCCTCATGGAAAAGGCCCTCAAGTGTAACCAGTGCTTTAGGAAGTTTTTTAGACCTTAGTTGAACAATTTGATCCTCATACTGATGTTGAAATTTACCTTGGTTCATTGAGAAAAACTCTGCTCCTTGAGCCACTAAGACAAGCATGTAGGGTCATATTCAAATCTTTGATGATACCATATGGCTTTGTGGAAGAACCATCAAGCTTCAAAACTCCCTTGATATGCGGCTCATATTTGAGGTTCATTTTATCAGCTATGGGCTTCAACATTATTGAAGTGCTAGCTCCAATATCTACCAAGCAATTATGTACCAATGAATCACCAATGAATATTGAAATTTAAAATGGAGGAGGTTTTACCACCTTACTTGATCCTTCTCCCACAGGACCTTGGGTTGCATTGGTGAGGACCTCGGTTTCTTTGTTTGGTTGTTTACCTGCAGTTGTTGTAACACCTATCTTGGATAAACCTTCTTGAAGGATGTCCACTTGATCGGGCATAAAAAACATGTCCCACATTGGCACACTCACATTAGATTTCTTCATTTGTTCAACAATGTTGATTGGTGTATTACTAATCTTTGCTTGTGTTTCGGGAGTCACTACTGCTGTTTGTTGAATCTGTGAGATTTGTGGAGGCATCGAGACCTTTGGAGTGATAGTAGGCTCGTTAGGCTTAGACAATGGAGTGGTGGTAGGAGGTTCCTTGAATGCTCCCTGGTTGTCACCCATATTCTTTCTTTTGAATCTTGTATTTGTTGCCACTAGAAGGTGAGCTTGATTGGAGTAGGTCTACTGATTGGATGCATAACATTCTTCTTGCTCACTGATGACCATTGTAGCATCCATCTGGTTTGGTACTTGATCCGATCCTTGTTCTTGTGGAGATTGCTTTGGCTTTGTCATCATGGGGATCTTCGTGTTTTGAGCCATAAGAGCTTGATTGTATCCATAAACAATAGCTTGTTGCCATTAGTCATTGAATGTCTGGTTAGAACCATTAGTTGGGACAATGGATTGCCCAAAAGATTGATTCTGAGTCATTATCCCTTTAGCCTCTTGAGCCATATTGTTTTGAATAGGAACCAAGGAATTAGAAGAACCTGCAACATTTGGATTATAGTTGTTTTGTCTAACATAGTTAGGCTGCCCCTATCCTTGACCTTGTCCTTGGAAATTTTCTTTATAAGGTGGCCTATTTGCTTGATAAGACTAGTTTTGAGGTTGATATGGAGCTTGATAAGGTTTATTGAACCGAGCTTTCCTTTTTACATTTACTATATCATTTGTCAAGGATTGGAGCATGTTTTTAAGTTTTATGTAGTTTTTTTCCTCTTGGAAATCACTCGATCCACTAGTGGAGGCCTTTTCTTGTTTAGGTGAAGGTATATCAGCAATTGTTGGAGTTGGAAGAATAACATCAAGTGGGAGAATGAGTGCAGAAAGTGGTCTGATTTTGGGGAAAAGAGGCATTGGGGGCCTAGCAGTAAGCTTGCCAACATGAACTAGACAATTTTCCGCTGATAGCCACCTTGTAAGCTTCTGGTAATATATCTCCTCCCATATATTAAATCATTACTACTATGTCGCTATTTAGAGCCTTCAAATAGTATAAGAATGCAAAGTTAGGGGATGGTTTAATAGTGACTGGAATTCTGTCGCAAGCTTTTTGGAATCTTGTGTTGAAGTCTTGCATAACTTCTTGAGGAACTCTCTTGATTGTGGTCAATTGTTTGCTAGTGACAAATGATCACTCTTGTCTACAAATCTCTTACATAAGGTTGTTCCCAACTGATCCCATGATTGAATAGAGTTAGGAGTTAAACCTCTATACCAATCTAAAGCCTTTCCCTTAAAGGATACAACCAATGTTTGATAGCTATATTTTCTACTGTGACATTATGGATATTGTAAAAATTGGTTATATATGTGATGTGTTCAGTAGGGTAGGGATGACATTGTCATGTGATGAGGTGTGATAAATGGAATGTCGAGTCTTAGTTAAGACAATGGGGATGCCATCACAAGGTGGTTGATGAGAACGATGTTGTAAAGAATCAGGAAGCGAATATATCAGATGAGATGAGAGATTAGAAGTTTTAATCTTGAGATTGATCTTGTCAATCTCATCATCATCAGAATATAAGAGGTTAGGGGTAATATTCCCAATGATTTTGGGATGACCATTGTAACCTTGAGTGGAATTGATGGGAAAGTTAAATCGTTGAGATTCAATGGTAGGAATATTGAATACACCTTAGTCTTGGAATTATTCAAAATTCCAAGGGTTAGTATCACCCTGAATCCTATAGATAGTTCCATTATGAGTAAAATTTAATGGACTGGTAAGCGGAACAAGCAATTATTCTCATACAATGAGTCCATGCCCTACCAAGAAAAATGTTGTAAGATAAAGGAAAGTTAAATATCATCACCTTCACATGAATGGTGACAAGTGGGATGGTAATGGGGAGCCACACACAACCTAAATGAGGCATTTACCTTCGGTCATAGCCTTGACATGTGTTGTGTGTGGATTTGAGATCGCATTCAGAATATCCAAGGGTTTTTATAAAATTGACAGAGGCAACACAAGTGTCATAACCCTTGCCAATCAAGGAACTCTTGACTTGGATATCACCAATTTGGACACTAATTAATAGAAGAGGATCATTCACAAGAAACATAATTTCATCAGGAATCATGGAAGTGATGGTAAATTTTAGGGAAAGATAAGTTTCCATTGTTTCATCAACATGGATGGACATCTCTTTGCATTGTTTTTATATGTTATCTTCAGATCCAAATAAGGTTACTTCGCATCATGTTAGGGGAGGACGAGGGATGTTCATTTAGAACAAAATTTGTATAAGATGGTTACGATGATGTAGAGAGGTCTACATAATCTCGAGAAATGGGATTTAGGATGGGAAATTAATGACCTTCGTGATAGTATCCTACCCATTATAACCCATAATAAGATTCTTAGAAAAAGGTGCATAGTGTTGAAGGGGGTCCTAAGAAGGGGGAGCCAAAGTACATTGTAATTTATGTTGATAAAAGGAATAAGGTTTAGTGAGAGGACAAGTTTGTAGATTATGTTGAGAATATGAAGTAGGTGATGCAAGTTGGTTTTGAGAATTCCCAGAAGAAGTGTTGGTAGATGCTTGAGTATCATTGGTGGTAGATAAATAAGATGGAAGGATGGTAGAAATAGAATTGGAAGTCTTATCCAGGGGAGGAGTTGGAATTGGTTCATCAAAAATTATAAGGTCATCTTGCCCCAACTCATTTGAGTTGGATAAGAATCTAGGATAACATGAAATGTGCAAGGCAATGGAGGTGTGTAGATGGGTTGAGGATCAATAAAAGCAACCACCCTTCACATATTAGCCATATTAACCAAGTTTTCTTTAGTAATTGGGTCAATAATACTTTGTACATTATTGGTAGAAGGGGTGGGAGTATCTTGGTTATCTTGGTGATTTGGAAGAGGATATTTATAGATGGCCAAATGAGCATTAGCTTGAGATTTAGTATTTGTTTCATGGGCTTTGAAAGAAATATCATAGAATTGTTGATGTTTATGAATGATAGAATCATGGTCAAAATTGGGACCAAGAAAAAAATCCATAGCCAAATTATGAAGTTGCCTATAGGGCTCATAAGAATGACCCCAACTAGCTTGAAACCAACAATATTTATTGAGATCATACCAAGATTTCAGAGGATGAGTGGGATCAATCTCTCATGGTATAGGCCTAGTTAGACATTTTAGTAATTTAGCTGAGGATAAAGGTTTGTGAACATTGATGTTATTAGGTAAAGATAAATGAGGATTGGTGAATTTTTTGTAAGGGGGAACTGGTTCGGAAGATTGGTTGGAAATAATAGCTTGAATAGTGTGAATGATATCATAAGAGTCCATGACATCATTATTGGTAGCATGACATATAAGGAAATCTTGATGTTTAGCTTGGTTAATAGCCTCTACTAAGGTATGGGAAGAGAGATTCCATACCTGATATTAAAACTTGGTAAAAAGAGCATTTGTAAAGAGATGGAAGAGGTTATCATCAACTATGTTATGTTCACATTTTTTAGACAATGTCTTTCAGCGTTTAACAAATGCTTAGGTAGTTTTAATTTAAAATTGTTTACAATTGATAAAGTGGGCCAAGGTATTCTCAGGAAGATCACTAGTTTGGAATTCTTAGACTAGAGCATTTACTAAATCTTCCAAAATAGTAATAGAATGAGTTTTAAATTGGTTATACTAATCTAAAGCATTACCTGTGAGAGTTTTGACCAATAGTTTGGTAGCGGCAAAGGTATTTAATTTGACCCAATCTTTATATAGATTTATAAATGTTTTTTATATGAAGAGTAGGATCGGTTAACCCATTGTAAGATATGGTAGGGGTGATACCTCCTATATCGATATTAACAATTTGAGATGTAAGAGGCTCATTTTTAAGATGCTTGATTGTCTTGTTGATAATAAGAGGTTGAAAGATAAGATTATCATTGGAATCTCAAAGAGAAGGTGAAGGAACATTTTCCTTATGGATGGCCCATGGCATCTGTTGAGGGTGGGTTTGAAGACGGATTAGGTGGTTTTTCATTTGAATCATTTGATTTACATGATTAGCTTGAAAATCATTCAATTGATTGAGTTTGTAATTAAATTTGGTGGGTTTGAGTTGCATTGTTGGCATTGTTTAAAGCATTAGAATTAGAAGTAATGGTTTGGGTACCATTATGGGTGTTAGTGGGAGCTTGAGAAGAGATGTTAGAATCTAAGGCACTAGTGGCAAAACTTGCTTGTGTAGCAAAGGATGGACTAGTAAAGGGATGAGAAGAAGCATCACTAGAGGCATGATTACCATGGGTAGTTAATGATGCACTAGAGGAATAATTAAGGAGAGTGGGTCTTAGAAGAGACCCACTAGATGTAGAACCTACCATATTAGTGGAGATATTAGGCATGAAGGTAGAGGAAGTCAAATAAGAAGAAGTCGTGGTATGAGAAGGGATCAAAATAGAGGAAAAAGGCTGAGAAAAAAAGAAGCTAGTATCCTCAAATCCATGTGAGAATGTGGGAGAAGGTGAATGAGGCTCTTTAGTTTGACCACTAATCATGAGATGGTAAATGGTAGAAAGATCCTTTCCTCGATGTTGAGGAAATTTAGAGTTAAAGAAGAGCATTTCAGGTATATACTCTAATTTGGGTTGATCTTCAAGTGAGAAGAGAGGATTATGAAGCGAAATGAAATGAGAAGGGGTCCCATAGTTTGTTCTATAATTGGCTATATGAACATTACTCTCATTCAAGAGAGGAGCCATAATATGCTTATGGGAGACCCTATGAGGGCTAGTAAGACTTATCATATCCGTTGAATTCAACTCAGTGTTATCTTCAAATAAGAAGTTCATGATTAGGGAAAAAGACTAAATAAGGCAAAGGTGATGCAAAAGCAAAGAAATAAGAAGGAATTGATAAGAGTATAGAGCTGACTAGGTTGACCTAGTACTGAAAATAGGTTCTAATAGGGATACAAAGTCGACAAAGCCAACCTAGTACTATAACCTAGGACAAAAATACATAGATAAGGATACAGATTCAATAGGGTCGACTTAGTAATATATCCTAGGAGGTAGAAAAGAATATTGTGTCAACAGGGTCAACTCAGTACCGTAGGCAAGGGAGATAGACAGTCTATAAGAGACTATGTTGAATAAAATGATAGTGTACTGAAACAAATTTTGTTTTGCAATTACTTTTGAAATCAAAGAATGAAAAGAAACACACAATCAGTTGGGTCAATGAGGATGATCCAATTGAGACACACAACACAAAAACTTACACCAATGGTGGCCAATGCAAGTTTTTGTAATACAACATACAATTGAGCAAAAAAAAAAAAGTCAACTTGGAAAGTAAACGATAACTAAGTGGTCATCCTAAATGTTGTTAGAGTATTAGAGTATGATTTTAAGTGTGATAGGAAGTTGGTTGAAAGTAAGGAACTAGAAATCAATCTATGGATGGTTTCACGATGTTTAGGCTGAAAAGGATCTATGTTGATAATAGTAATGGATTGGTATTGGGGCCTACCCCCTCACTAACACATCATAGTGATAAGGGTGTCGATTGTTTTGCCAATATATACCAATAACCACGTGTTTATACTTGGTCAAAAAACCAAATTGGGTTCCCCCTTAATGATGAAATCCAAGTCGGTAGGCGTTGGGTAGACAATTGTTTAAATGAATTTTAAGATTATGTGATTTAGTAGTGTGTGCAAGAAAGATATAAATAGTGTAAATAAATAATATATTGAAAAACCATCTAATTAGACAATGTGATCTATTTTAAGCATGTAAGCAACTGAAGTGAAAGTGTGAAGTAATTACTAGCATATAAGTGTTAATTATAACTTTGAAACATAGTACAATGTTAGTTCAAATGATAGTTTATGCAGAGATTATAGTATATATTCGATAGTATCATTATTGTACTACTGAAATAAGGGTCTACTAAGAATTGTGTCGATAGTGTTGACCTAGTCTTGTAGACATAAGATAGAATACATAACTAGGTTGACAAGGCTGACCAACTTTGTTGTATAAGGGTAGTTTTAAAGACTAAACTATGAAAAATAGAACTATAATGAATAATATAAATTATAGATAAGGAGAGAAAGGAACCCTAGTGGGTTGAAAGATGTAAAGAAAAGTGAGATTGTTGCTAAAGTGCCTTGACTTTTTCTTACAGATTATACCAATTGTGTCAATTGGATCGACCTAGTTCTACAGTTCCTTGTTTGTTGAAACCTATGAAGGATACTATGATAATAGTGTTGATTTAATATGTTTTCTGAAAGTCTAGAAGTGTACTGTGTCGACTGGGTTGACTTAGTAGCTTGTTTGTTAGTGAAAACTTGTACTATGTCAACCTATTTGACCCAGTAGCATATATCTAATGAAGCCCTGCACAAACATAATAGAGTCATTTTAATGCAACTATGTGCTAAACCTATACACAAAAGCTAGAAACTATACTGACCTTGTCAACCTAGTATTGCAAATATAGAAAAATAATACATAAAATGGTAAAATAATGAAAAACATGAAAAAACTTGTAAGATTTAGATTCACGTCGGGTTTACCAGAATGTATGCAATCAAAAATACATCATGCCTATCAATCAATCCTAACTCGAAGAAGATAGATCATACTTACACTTTTGATTGGGGATACATTAGATAATCAGGAATATGACCAATACAGGGATCCGATAGACTCAATTAGAGGATCCCTTATCATAATAAACAATGTTAGGGAGGGTTCTAAAGCCTCCAATCAAGCTTAATCACACAATAACTCTAACTACGCCATATGTTTTCATATTTCACTAAACTAATAACAAGTAAATTAAAGTCTAATCTAGTGCCCACTAAAGCTTGTGACACAAATTGAGGGTAATAAACAACAAAAGTAAACATGAATAAGAGACATGTAGTCATGTCAATGTATACGAAATCCTAATACATGGAAGAGAAGTATAAATGCATATCTATCTACACTTACAAAGGAAGAACAAAGTTAGGAATACTTACCTTTAAAGACGAACTCATCGAGCCTTAATCTCTCCCTTGACCAAGGTGCTTTGTAAGAGGTTGTTTTGGTATGTAAGGATGATAAGGATAAATCATCTCTAGGCTACACAACCTATCAATGCATCTAAAAGACTTTTTCACAAGACAAAATTTGTATCTCCAAATAAAGTATGAAATATTAAGCTTGTTCCTCAAGTAGAATGGTGGATAAGCAGATGAGCAACAACTTTTACTTATTCTTCTCTTCTCTAAATAATGATGAAATGATCTTGTATAGATAGGTAGATTTATCCCTAAGCCCTTCCAAAAAAATTGGTCAACAGGGTCGACCCAGTCAACCTAGTACTATTATGGACAAAAATTCACTAGGTCATGGGCTAAGTCAGCCAAGAGCTGACCTAGATCCTCAATGAATTTTACCCAAAATAGTATAGGGTCAGCTCAATTGACCTAGTATTGTAAATAGTTGAAAGGTGTTTAAGAAAAGGAAAATGGGGATAAAAGGTGGGAAATGATTGAGGAGTGTACAATAAAGAAGAACAAGCTTGAGGTAATGGTTTTCAAGAGACAATGTGTATATAACAAGTGGAAAAAGGGACAACAATCCTACAAAGCACTAATGGTCTGCCCACCCCTTTCTTGATGCACCCCTTAAGGCATGCACCTAGAGAGATTAAGACTCAATGGGTTCTTGCAAGATAAGGAGCATCAGTAAGCGATAAGATTTTGAAACTATTGTGTATATAGATGTCATCTTCTTCTGTAAGGTCAAGTCCTTGAGATAGTGCCACATGGCACAATCTGGGGATTCTAGGAGATCACCACTTTACTTTTCTATGTATTCTATGTCCCTAGGATCTGAGTTTGCATGATACATCCACATGTCACAATCTTGAAACTTCTAGGCTTGGAAGACTTCAAACTTGTATACTTGTAACTATCAAGTCTCAAAGTGCCAATTTGTTAACACATGGATGGCACATATGCCTTGGTAGATTATGACTAGCAAACTACTCATGACTCTTCCCTTGTTACATGTTTACCACCTATCCTGTTGACCACCACTTGTCATGTTGACTCGTGCCACTTGTTGCTCATGTTGTCTACCACTTGGTACTTTGAATGCTTGATCTCTAGATAAGTGGATGATGAGGATCATTAGGGACACTTTATGAACTATATATTATACCCTTCACTATCTGGGTACCTGTGATGATTCCATGTGGCCTCATCATGGGCCTCCGGGTTCAAGGATTTCATAGGCTTTGTATTTTTTAGACCCCCCAGTCCATTGACATGTGGACAACTCACATAAGTTGGGAGTTTTTGGGACATTTAGACTGTAGATTGCCTCCCTCTAAGCTCTAAATCCTCGATCTCATGCCACATGTCACTAATTAGGAAGTTGGGTCTATGGAGAACTTATTTAGTTATGTGTTGCTCCCCTAAGTTTTGAATGCCTGAGATGCAATCACATGTCATAATCTCAATAAATCAGGCTTGGAAATACTTCAGTACTATAAACTTGTAATTACTTAATCCACAGATGTCCCTAATTTCTCCACCTAGACAAATCAAACTTCTTTGGGGGTTTGTATGACTTCAAAACCATGAACTATGCACTATGATTTGTTGAGATCTTGATAGGTAGTAAATATCAATAGCTCTGAATACTTTGGAAACCCTGAAAATCAAGACAAAACAAAGACTCAGGGAAATGATCAACACGTTAGTCAAAATAAAACCCAAATAAGCATAAATAAAGCTCGAGTAAAGCATATATATATGCAAATCAAATTCAATAAATCATGAAATTAACTAAGTAAAGACAAATATAGACTCAAGAAGTGAGATTTAAAATAGAATAAATTTGATGAATATAACCAGTTCGATAAAATTTGGTAATTTAAACTATATCAAGACCAATAAGATTATGTTTTGAACACACACACACACACACACACACACACACATATCAAATTCAATAAATCATGAAATTAACTAAGTAAAGACAAATATAGACTCGAGAAGTGAGATTTAAAATAGAATAAATTTGATGAAAATAACCAGTTTGATAAAATTTGGTAATTTAAACTATATCAAGACCAATAAGATTATGTTTTGAACCTAAATTTCCCAAAATTAAGGTCTAAAATCAAAAAACTTGAATAATCTAAATTGCTCCCTTTCAATTCAAATCATAAGCAAAATCATGATTTGTCATTTAAAGCTAAAATCTCAGCTAAAGCACTCAAAGACAATGGATTGAAATATAAAACATCCTTTAAATTTGGATTTTAAAATAATCATGAATCATGTGAAGTCCATTGATTTGATGAATGAAAGGCCTAAATCATATAACAAATAACTTAATAACCAAATTTATTTTGTTTGAACCTTGGACAAGGATAATCTAGTCATTGTGAACAAATGGCCAAACGAAGCTATGTCAAAATCATTCACAACAATTATGGCACATGAGTTAGTGTCTTAAGATTAAATCCTTACTCCACAATTTGAGTAGAATTCATAAATAAAATTGTATCAGTGTGCAAGAACCCAAAAAGTAAATTAACTAAGCGAAAGCAAGAGGGTCCCCATATGAAAAATCTAATTAATGGGGCTTGTTGGACCCAATAGGTGTTGATGTTCATTTCTGATAGAAAACCCTTTTAAGTTGTTAGAATCAAGTAACATAAGCTTTGAGATATTATAGCAATACACATTATTTCAATAGTTAAATGCAAAATCTTATAAAATTTAAATGTTTGGCATGTTTTATTGTTGATGGGCATAGCATGGTGTCTTAAGCCTTGTTAAGGCATTAAGCTTATGCTTTTTATAAATAAAATATTGGTTTTTCCTTTGACTTAAGTTAAGGCATGCTTTGTAAAGGGATTAATTATTGTTAGTGATATTAAAATTCTCGATGACTTAGATCAATGATTATGTTGGAAAAATGTCACTTTTGACCTATATTAGATCACAGGCTTGGCATATCATTCGATTTTATTCTTATGGCATAATCATTTGATTTTAGGGTTTCCATGGAAAGTGTTTAGTTTTGGATATCATATCAAACTATCACTCCTTTCATTGACCTCAAAGGAGGAGCAAAGATAAAATGGAGGGAATGTAGGGTTATTGGTTTGTGTTTTGGATGCAACCATGATGGTAGTAAAAACTATTTTTAGAGTCATCACCTTGGCAGCATGAATGCTTTGGTAGTGGTTATTGACTTCATGGGAAGGATTTATAACAATTTTAGACTATACCCAAATAGGTAGAGAAGAAGACAATGGTGGTAGAAAAACAAAAAGAGGAAGAAAACAAAAAAAAGGGCATTTTTAATTTAATTTCATTTACTTGTTTATTTTTAAATCTATGCCTAGCTACTATTGTTTTGTTCTTGGGGAAAACCCTAGGTGAATGTGTGGGTTTCATGAAGGGATTTCACCCTGTTAAAATTGACCCATTAGTCTTGTAAGCGTTTTCAGTATGTTGTAGTTGTTATTGCATTTGAATTTGAACAAGGTTATTGCTAAGTTGGTAATGAGAGTTGGCTTGTTACACCCTAATGGGTTGGCTTACCCTGGTTCATCTCACCCTTAGATGGCATATGGATGAAATGAATATTACTAATACAACCATGAAGGATTTATATGTTGATTTTTCAAGATTTCATTGTGTATCTTTGTTTGCTAGTATGTGTGTTACCTAGTTCTTATTATATGTGGTTGACCTTGTGTGGAAACCTTAACTACGGTGGACTTTGATGTCTTTATGAACCCTTACTTTCATTTAATTTTATAACATGATCTATTCCAACCCCAAATTGATGGTTGGGGTGGGTAGGGCTACCACCATATAGATGGGCTTAGCTTTCACATTGTTCTTAATGTTCGTGCTAATAAGAGTACCATGTTGTTGATAATATCCCATAGATATCAGAATGATCTTCTAGATGTGCCAATGATCCTCGAGGCACTTAGGTAACTTGTAATATTTATTTACATTGTAACGTAGTTTGTAAGAATATATGAATATTGTTTATTATGTAACATCGATTGTTGTATAATAAGAATTTAATGCTACTTGGTGACTATGTTGTGTTTCTTTACTGGGATAATGTAATATGGAACTTTTTGTATAGAAGTAGTCTTTCCTTGTAATGATAAGTTGGCATTTTATTTGTATAACTGAATATGAATTTTTTATTGGTTTTTATATGGTGGAATGCATTAAAATTTATAGAAATGCATTTGCATTTAGTTTCCTTTATGTCTTGATCACTTCATGATTGGTTTCGTCATGTGCTTATATTTATTACTCAATATGATTATGTGCATTCTTGAAAATTGTTCTTAAAATTTCATCACTTGACTTAATGCGATGTGAATAATTTATAGTTGTAGATATGTTCTCATTAAATATTCATTTATTATAATAATATGAGTTATATTTATTCTTTGTTTTTATTAATTATGCCTTGGAATTCACTTAGTAATTGTACAATAAGTAGAATATAACTTTTTCTCAAATAGTGAATGGTTATTTTGTTTGATTCAAACGCCTTTGAATTTTGAGTTCATCTTTATTGCAATTGAGTTGAAATCATTGACTAGGTTTATTATTGGTTTTTAAATTTAGACTAAGCATTTGTATGACTATAGCATGCAAACATGCATTCAGTCCTACCACTCTTTGAATATGTATATTACATACTCTCTTTGCGTGGATAAATATGGAGTCATTTGCATGAGTAAAATACTTATTTTTGGGAATGAACAATTAGGGATGAGGTATGTGTAATGGGGATGTAGCTTCTCTCTTTATGTTTACTTTCTTTCAATGAGTGTTCAAGTTGGAATGAATCATGTTAGAATGTGGGCTCGTATAAAAGTTACAAGACTTACTTTACTAATATGTTGGAAGCATGTTTGGAAGCATTATGTTTATGAAGGTTTGAAATACTGTACATTTAAAATGTACTTACTTCCTTTATTGAGTTATTATTTTATCTTGAATCTTGTTACCACCTAAATTGGAGTGAAGGATAAAAAACAAAATTTTCCATTTAACCTTGATGACATAATTGTATAATCTCTCAAGAGAATTTTGTTTTTACATTATTTTAACATATCTTAATTGTCATTGTTCTAGTAGTTCAAATAATAATATGGAAAGTTGACAATATAATGATAATGATGGGTTATGTTCCTTGATTATGTAAAAAGACCTTGTAAGACAAAATTTGGAAACAAACATGGGATACCCTATTAAGGAAACCCTAATTTAGTTTGTTTTATAATGAATTAGTGTTATGTGATTTAGGAAATGGTGTAATTTCAATATGATAATTAATGAGTATAATTTCCTTGACAAATATAAACTTGTAAATTAACATATTAATTGAACATACATTTATAGACTAGGACTTGTTAGGAGAGCTCTACATAAAACATGTATGATATGCTCCTTTCAAAGAGATCGAGTTGTACTTGTTTATTATGCATGGAAAAAGGATTTGTTTTAGTCGTGAAGGATATGTCTTGGTTGAAAATTAAGTGTTGAACTGTTTATACACCTCTCTTAAATAATATTTTAGTATTGTTCATTGTTGAACATGTTAATCCCAATTCCTCTTTGCATAGACAATTGTAGTTTAATGGGAAACTTGTGTTAAGATCCTAATGCAGTTTCGGATTAGACTAACAATAAGTCACCTTGTTCTATACTAAGATACAAATAGAACGATTAATGGTACATGTATCATTTGATGACAAAGTTTCTTGTATTGGAATGTTAAGGACCCTTATTTTCATTTAGATAGAATTGGTTATGATAAAGTGATAGAAGCTCTACATTATTTGAATTGTTTGTCCTTTGTCATATTTTAGTTTAAATACAATGGTATGTTGTCCTCTTGTATGTAAGCCATATTTATGTATAAATATAAATTATATGCATCATGAAAAAGGATGAAACCTTAATATCATTTGGTTTTCTCTTGATAAGGTAATTGTAAATATGTGATATTGAAAACATTCAATCTATGAACTATGAGGACAATTGATTGTGTTAAATTAAAAAACCACTTTGTTCCAAGGAGACTAAAATGATAATGTTGGTTACTTGAGTTCTTTAATATCATTAGAGTTACTCTTTTATTTGGTTCACAGGGTTACACTTGTATGCATTATCTAATGGATTAATTTATATTTCTTATTATAAAAACAATTCAATGTTGAGTGCTTAAACTCCTCATAGCAAATTACAATAAGAGGATATTTTACTATACTACATGGATATTTGTGTTTTCCTATGTTGTTTATGAATAATTTTTCAATGAATTTATTTGGTAAGTTATAACTCTAATACCATGGAATGAAGGTTTATTATAAGAATGTGGCTTAACATAGTTATATGAATTAGCCTTGGAAAACTTATAAGATGCAATGCAAATCAATATTTAGACCTATTCCTTTCTAGAAATAATTTAAGAATTCCCTATTCAATCTTAAACCCTTATCTATAACCTTATGAGTGGTTTTACATTCAGTTATAGCATTATCACTTCTTCTAAATGATAAGTAGATATTAATTTATGTTGGTTTTTGAGATAAGTACCTTTTGAGTGTTAGAGTGGCATTCAACTTTCTATATAAGAAGTAAAAAACCACTTAACCCAGTAATCTCGATAAAATCTTCTTATGGCTACCATGAGGAAGTGAGATCAAATCATGTACATGAGTTTTTTTTTAAATGGGATTTTTTTTACATGTACATTGTTTAATGTTGGAAATTGAGTATCATAACCCTAAATGCCTAGAATATTGTGGGTTGATTTTTTGGGTTGGGACATATGGGACTATTATCATAGACTCTTAGATGTTATAAATAAACTAATTTTTTATTTTGAAGATGCAAAAAAGGTTGCATGATTCATAGAAAGTCTAATGAGCAAGATAAGATTTGGTATAGCATAAACTCAATTCAAAAGTAAATCCAAAGCTAGTGTGATTTCAATGAGAATAAATGAAATTGATGACTATAATGAGCATTTTACAGGGAGTGTGAAGATAGATGTTAAGTTATATGTTGTACTGTGAAGGATGGGACATATATGAGAGGGAAAGAATAAATAATTTTGTCTGTGGTGTATAGAGTGCAAGATGGAAGGGACCATTGTAAAGAGTGTCCTCACATCAAGGAGTTCTATGAGTTCTGTCATACCTAGGACAATACTACTACAAAATGTCACTTACTACAACATTATGTACATTAGCCAAAAAATGTGTATTGTAGGTTTTTCAAATCCACCACGCATGATGATAATATTTTAAACGCTGTGTAGTATCTAAAGGATGATATCACTAGGAATGCATTTGTATTCACTACGCAATAACCACCACAAGAAAAGCCAAATACATTCTCATAAAACATAGAGATACCTATTAAAATCCAGACACCTCCTTCACTACAATATCAGCCAAGGTGGGCTCCACCATTACCTCCACATCGACCAAGGTGGCCTTCACTAGAGCACCAATTGAATTGTCCACCTTTGTCTCCTCAAATTCAATAAAGGGGCTATCCTAACCGATCATAAGGATGAGGTTCATCACAGAGGCAATGAGACTGTCAAGGTTATAGGAAAGGAAATTGAAAGCTATGACAACCTATTACTTTCTACTTGTGTGGTGAAATAAATCGCATTAAATGAAATTTCCCAAGAAATCCCCAATAGGAAACCTATTGTGTATACTACATATTTTTAGGGAAACACAACATTGAGGATTGCCATGTGCTAGAAAAGGTAAGGAACAAAAAGACAATGCACAATATCAATATGGGGAAGACCTAACCAAAGGAGCAAGGATTCATATAGGTTGTCACAAAGACCTAATACAGGGACCAAGATATTCCCCCACTGGAGATGTCTTGAGAGTAAGATTAGGGAGGTGCAAGATGTGAAGTATATACACCATGCGAGACAAAATGTGTTAATGAATGAAGCGGCTCAGATATTGCAATCAATATAATTTAAGGATGGGAACATTATGGATTCCACCTTAATGGAAGATTATCTGTATAAAAAACACACATTATACAATATGAGGGAGTGGTGACTTCTTTAATAGACCTATTGAAATTAATCAACATGTTATGCAATGAGGATATCTCATAGAATATTACCAAGTTTCTACATAGCTTACTAGAGTACACAACAAAATGCCAAGATAGAGGATGGATGGACAGCAGTTACGAGGAAAAAGTCTAAACCTTTGGTCCCCCCTCTAGAAAGGAATCTTCGATCGTATAAAAAAAAAAAAATCTCATTTGTATGGGAGGTTTTGTAGGATGCTGATCCTGTCTGTTGGCGTTCCAGTCCGTGTTTTGTCAGCTGTTACAACTGATTTTTTTTGTTGTTTTCAAGTTCTTGTTTACCCTGATTTTGCTTTTACTGGTTTCAGATTTCTTTTTAGAAACCTGGTTGTGCTTAACGGTTTATCTCTCTTTTGATGTAAAAGGTTTCAAGGCCCCTTCAAAATCTGCTTTTACCTTAATCTAAAAACAAAATGCCAAGATAAAACTAATAATATGAGATGTGGATGCTTATATGGATATTAAATTCACATGATATGAGGCATCTAACCTATCTTTGATTTTAGGAGCATCGTAAACATGATGCCAAGGTCCATGTTGGCCATTTTTGGCCCACATACTCAAGCTCTTGCATTTTTTCGAACGACTATTTCAAAGAGGCCAAAGGCATTTTCAAATTCCAACAGTCCATTCAAAGGAATCTGAAAGTTACTTTTCCTTCGCAATGGACCTTTTCAATTTTTTCGAAAAGTACTTTTCCTTCACAAAGGTCCAAAACATTTTTTGGAAAGATCATTTTCACAAAGTTGGAGGGGTCTTTTCAAATTTTTGAAGGGGTCTTCTTTCCGAAAGGTCCAAACAGATAAGCCGAAGGGTGCTTTTCAATTCTTCCGAAGGGATTTTTCAAAATTTTGAAGGATAAAAAAAGGTCACTTTCAAGAAAGCTGAAGGGGACCTCCCTTTCAGAAAGTGGTATTTTCATAAAGTCTGAGACATGAATTTCTTCAGACAAATTATTCGAACGAATTATTCAAAGCAAAAAATCTGAAAAAATAGCCATTTAAATTTGAAATCTTGAGACGTTCTCACAGATGTCAAAGATGGGTCTCATTTTGAAAAGTAGTCATTTGCATTCAAAAGAGGTCAAAGGGAGTCAGTGAATCTCAAAGGTGAAAGTGTACATGATAAGTGTCAAGGACACATTCAACTAGCAAGAGATTGATGACTCGTAGGCATCCATGTTAGGCAAATCAATGATGTGAATCAAAGATCTGAGTCAGTTTTTAATAACCGATCAAAACAAAGGAAAGCCCAAGTGCTTGACAATAGCTGGTAGGTGATAATTAATGGAGAGGCTCTTGTCCTTTGACATGGCCATCATCTCTGACAAACAATCACTCAATTTAGAGGTAGCATGATTCAGTCCAAATTCAAATCTATGGAGATTTTGTCCTTATACATGTAAGGCTAGTGAAAGATGGCGTGGAAGTGAAAGATGAAGATCAAGTGATTAGAGAAGGTAGCTCGAGAATTAAATATGTTCCTAGACTTTTCTTTTTTAGTGGATCATGACATCATCATCCTCAACAAGTTCTTATCTTCTAGTGTGTTTCTCAACCAATGAGAGGGCTTGAATAATATTGGATCTAATGGTGGTTAATTTTTTGAAGAAGGATTAGTCCTAATTAACCCAAGTGCGGGTGAGAATTCACAGAGGGTGGTTGGATCTCATTTATTGAATTCTGTTTGCTTGCCTCTTCTCTTTTTCTTCTTTTTTTATATATCTCTGTTGGTTCCCCCCAAAAAAAAGATATCCCCATTTGACAAGTTAAAACACTCAAAATTTGTAAGAAAGACCTTTTAAAGCAATAAAGATCAATTTTTACCTATCTCTTGCTTGAAAATTGTGTTTAGTAAGCTTGTCCATGATAGCCTTATGAAGAAGTGTTCTTCCATGTCCATTGTCCTTTCTTACCTATTTTTAGGTGTTTTCAAGTTAATTGCAGGACTGAACTTAAGCTCTTTCTACCATTAATGGATGCTTGGTGTGGATTTTGAAATTTTTCTTTACTTCATGTATGGTTTAGTGAGCCTAGTTTATGAAACACTTATGCAAATTAACTGGTTATGAGGTTGTGTTAGCAAGAATTATCTTATACTGAATTAGTGTTTATTTCATGCTTATGTGGATCACACTCTATTTGGTGCATCACCTCCCTTAGCCCAATTTTTTTTTTATATTATCTTTCTCTCCCTTTTCCTTAGTCAACAATAGGTTTTAGTGTGTGCAGACAAGCTGAAGTGAAGCACCTGAGGAGCAAGCTTCATTAAAATTTTTAGAGGTTCAATCTCACTACATGATACCCATAGACTGAGGTTATCCTAATGCTTGTAGCTAAAAGTGAGAGAGCCCGAGAAACTCTCCTACAAAGGGTGCAATTCTATGCTACAACAGATTTTGGCACACCTAATGGGACCAATTTTGAATAATATTGGTCAAGTTTGATGCTGGTTTGATCAATTTTAAATGGTTGTAGATTTCATCTTTCAGTATCTGGCAACCCTGAAGAACACTAAGTAATCTGGTATCAGAATAATAGCTATCTTTCATGTCAAAGGTGACTACAAGATCAGTGTCTAGAGGTATTCCTTTTGAATTTGTTGAATTACCTTTAAACTCAGCAAGAAGGTTAAGGTTCGCCCATACTCACCCATATGTTGGAAACTATTTTCCTAAACCAATTGTGAGGTAAACCTATGCAAGAAGATCCTTGTTAGCCCTCTTGCTACCATGATTCCCCAAAGAGCTTTTGTAGGTTTCAATGGCCAAAGTCATTTGAATTTACCACAAAAAGATCTTATGCTAGTAACAGCACTCAAAAGCATCCCATATTTCATAGAAGATCAAGCCGTAACTCCACATCATTGATCTTCATACACTTGATTATGATGATGGTTATACCTTAGATGATCCATTCTTAGGAGCTCTTGTTTAGGCCTATGATGCTAATATTATCCATTATCATTCCTCTTTGCTTTAGTATTTTAGTATATCTTCCCATGCTTGATCGTATATCAATCCTAATTTTAGCATTTTTTCTTTTTATCACAAGGTAGAGATGGTGCAAACACCTCTAATATATGAAGAACCTTTTAGGAGTATGTTTATAAATCATTTTATGACTGGGTCCTATCACTTTACTAGGTACCATGACCCCTATAACTTGATTATCCCTGAGATGTGCGTAACTCTCCTTTAACCATATATAGACCTCACCTTGCCCTTAGTAGAGCCTAGTTTGGATCCCATTCCCATACCTACTTTAGCCGAGTCTATTCCTACTTCTGATCCTATTTCTCTTACTATTGACCTTACCCTATCTCTCCATCAACCCCACCTTCTCTTGGTGATGGTTTAATTCATTTATCACAACTGGCTCCATTTCCCACCAAATGGGCCGATCAACCTTACTAAACTCCTTCCACTTATGTTATACCTCCTCCTATAAATACACCTACCAAGACTACTCATAGGCATATCTATTGATTTCATGTCACATATAACCATTCATCCACACATTATCGCAAGCTTAAATAATATATTGACACTTTGCATCCTACTACCCCTCAGTCTTTAGACAAGGCCATACCTCCCATGAAGGTACTACCTAAGTATATTCCTAAGTACAGTGAATTATATTATCTCTTGCACCAATGTGGCACCCAGCACACTGATCATTTCCACATCCTTTAGCATCATCTTAAAGATCACCTTTTAACTATTCCTGCACCTTCTACCATTTCTTCTACATGTCATTCCCATAAGAAGGCTCCCCCTTCTTCCCCCATGGTTCCACCCCCTGTGGTTCCATCTCCTCCTTTGGTCCCTTCTTCACCTCATGTTCCTCCACCCATGAATCCTTCACCTGTGGATCTTCCCTCACCTATGAATCCTTCTCCACCTATGAATCCCTCATCTGTGGACCTTCCCTCGCATGTGGATCCTTCTCCACATATGAGTCCCTAACATGTGGATCCTTCCCCACCGGTGATTCATTCATCACCTGTAAAGTCCATTCCCATGCATTTTCTTGAGTATACCTTAGTTTATATCCCTCCTTAACATGATCCATCAATCATTCCTACCTTCTTTATTGAGAAGATTAGACATGAAGTATTTTCCCAGTTTTCATTGAAGATAGATGAGACCTTAGTTGCAGTTTGCATTCAACTTCATAGAGACTTATCAGATGTTATGGATAATGTGTGTGGACAAATATATCAGTACTTATGAGCACATGCATGGTGTTCTTACATTTTCATTTGGATTGGACGTGTGTTCCAACTTTATCTTTATCTATATATTATAGCATTTGACATTGTGTCAAATTCTTATTTATCTTACATTATGACTTTAATTTCACATTTTATATTGCTTATACTATCATTTTAGTTTGATTATGGATTTATTCTTTATCATTGCCTTCCTCTTCTTCTTGATTTTCTTTCTTATAGACTCCCTTGTTCTCTTTTCATGATTATTTTCTCTCTTATCTCTATATACATAGATAATTGTTATTATGATTTGGTTATACAAACTTTGTTCCCTTTAGTCATGCCTTTTATACCAAGTGATCAGTAGCAAACAATTCTTCTCATTATAGTCTCATTTTACCAGTCCAATTTGGATCTCCTTTCTTCCCTTTTATTCCATTTCACAAACTAATCATACACATAGTTGAGACTTGAGATAACATGTTGGTTCATTTTCAAGCTTAAGTATCCTAGTCAGTCATTTCTTTGGTTACTTAACTTCCTTTAGCCAAATCCTAAAACTCATTCGTGTGTATCACTCTTCCTTTAGCCAAATCCTAAAACTCATTCGTGTGTATCACTCTATCTCTCATGACTAGTCATTCCAAGTCCGTATGGAGGATGAAACTTTAAAAAAAATCCATAAAAACTATGCAAAATCCAAATCATTTAATAAAAGGTAATGATCCAAAAAGATAAACATTCAAAAAAATTTAAAAAGTCAAATCACACTAAAAGATGTGATTTAAAGAACATATCCTTGATCTAGTCGAAGCTCAAACTCCACATTTGACCTCACAATAGAGCCAAGGTCTATTGGGGTGCATTAGGCTAGTAGATTAGAAAAGGAGAATAAAAAAATATTTTAGTGCTACCTACTTTCTCATGTAAGTACCCAATCGTCACAGTATACCGACGGCTTTGAAGGGGTCCTAAGGAATGGGGAACACATCGTGGGAAGGTAGGTCCATTTTAATTTTTTTTACCAATCTACCTTCATGAGTTGATCTTAATAGCACATTTATTTGCCTACACAACTTTGTATCTATAACGAACATGTCTCCTTTGTACATTGTTGGTCACTAGTCACTTAGTGTCTTCTCATGTCCTTAGGATGCCTCATGTCTCCTAAGGTCTTATCATAAGATGTCTAAGTTATGATTTTTACATTCCATTTTTCATTCCCTACAATACTAATATTTTCCCTTAAGAGATATTACTTTGTTCACTGATCACTCTCCTAAGGATTCCATTTATGAGTTGCATTGTAAGACCATGGATAGGACTTGGTTTTCCTCACAAATTACTAGATTTTCACATTTTCATTATCAACATCTCTTTTTTACCAGATTTTCATATTTATTTCCACCTCATTGGTGTTCCCTTTGTGAGTTGCAGTGTAAGATCACAGATAGGACCTGATTTTCTTCACAATTTTTTTCAATATCTAAGTCACAAAAAAAATTACATGTAAGACCACATATAGGAATATTCATATTTTACTTACTAACATTCTAAACATTTTGTCATAAAATCAACAACATCATGATTTAAATCAAGCCAATAATATCGTTAGTTTATGTTTCATCTTCATGACACCTAGATGAGCAAAATGTGGTGTCGTATGCATTTATTTCAGTAAAATATTTTTTAAGTCATCTGACTTGGGTATAAAAATTCTATATTTATGCCTTAATAGGCCATCACTTTGAACAAAAAATATCAGCAAATTTCTTTGCTACAGGATCATCAACAAATCTCTACTAGCTTCACAATAGAACTCATCAACAAGTTATTGTTCTAAAACAACAATCCTAAAATTACCTTGAAAAATAGATAAGGTAATGAGATATGTGCATCAACTGAGAGTGAAAATAACACAATTATTATTACCTTTAACATATTCAATGTTCATATCAAAATTGTTCACAAATTCCTACCATCTATGCTGGTAAATATTAAGATCATTTTAGGTAAATAAATATTTCAATATATGATGATCAAATTTAACTTTTAAATGCTTACGTAGTATAAAATGTTTTCACTATTTTAAAACATGCACACTAACAAAAAACTTCAAATCATGTGCAGGATAATTCTTTCAATATTCCTTGAGCTTACGTGACTCATATGCCAAAATTTTGTTATCCTGCATAAGAATACCACCAAAACCCTCCTTAGAGGCATTATACCATATTTCAAAATTACCATTAGGCTCTGGAATAAAAAGAAAAGTTTTTTAGTTAATAACTCTTTAAGCCTCTTAAAATTGTCTTCACATGCCAAAGTTCAAATAAATTTTTTACCCTTTCATTGCAAAGAAGTAAAGGTGTTAGCCAATCTAGAAAAAAATTACACAAACCTTCTATATAACTAGCCAAGCTCATAAAGCTATGTAGTTCATATAAATTTATAGGGGTATGTCACTCTTAAATAGCTTTTTTCTTTTCTAGATCCACAACAATACCATCTTTAGAAATAACATGTCCCAAATAATGTATTTTAGTTTTGAAAAATATAAATTTGGAAAGCTACCCAGAAAGCTTATATTGCCTTAGTCTTTCCAACACTATTGAGGAATTATTATTGATTAGAAGTGGAATTCCATCTAACAACATTTGCATTGGGTTCCTCTACATTACCACTAGCATTATTCACAAGAGGTTCCTCTCTACTCGGTTTAAGTTTTCAAACTCCATGACCTCTACATGTTCCCTTAGTTCTTCCTCTACATCTTCTTCTACAAGGATTGTCAACTATCAGGTTGTCATCATCATCTAATCCACCTGATCTAGTTCTCGCCATCCTAAGGTGAATCAAAATAATAACTTAGGTAGGTAAAATAAGAAAAATTATTTCTCAAATTTCCCTAAAGCACATAACCGAGCTCTGATATCAAAATGTAACAACCCAATTTTTATAAAATCAACTTTGATTTAATCAACATTGTTTCAACCTAATGGAAGGAAACTATATTACAAAAAGTATGATCAAGTCCATAATTGTGTTACAACAAACGCAAGTATTTAACTAAGGTTAAATATTTCTATTGATACTATTAAAAAGTTACTTTAACTAATCAATAAATATATTGGGGTGTACCAATGTACTAATAATGCATTCATACACTCAAATCTAAAACTAAAATTATGACACTCTTAAAAAGACAAATACCAACTTTTAGCCTTAATCAAATGCTTGTACTTGATATAATACAATCTAAAATATGACCATGTAGGTAAGATAAACTTTAACCCAGGTTATAGGTCAAACCTAAACAATATTCAAAATAAGTTAAGATAAAAAAAAATCAATTTTCAACTGAAGAATCATCATACTAAGCATTTGTATTCAACGATATACATAATTATGTGAGCAGCAAGACTTGAGCTTCAAATTTATTTCCAAAAGTAATACAATGCATTCTATTTGACATTCTTTCATAAATACATGTAATGTGAAATCTATTTCCATTAATTAGGTCTAACTACTTATGTCATCATGACTTGATCTAGGATCATTACTACAATAACATTAAATCAATTTATCAAGAGGATCTAAATTAAACAAAAATACATTATTGATTCTTATTATTGATGAACATTACGACATATGTGCATATTAAATCAATTGGAATCACCTCTAATTTTTACTATGCATAATAATTAAATTCATGAAATTTTAATGAAGTGTATACATTCGACCATCCTGCATATTCATATAGTAAAAACTTACTATATGAACAATATGCTAGTCATATGGTATATTTATATCAAGATAAATAATAATAAAATATCAACAATCCTTAATATTTTAACATGTTATTGATGTTTTAGCAACCATGCTTATGTTTTGCATATTGACAACTTAGATAATTTCATGAAGTCATTCAATGCTTTAGCTATATTACTTCAAACATAAATCATCTTGTTATAACTTATTTGATGAACTTATCCTTTTATTTAATGAAAGGCAAGGTCATATAATACTTCTTATTTACTAAAGCACCTTAGCAATTTCCTTATTCATCATTAGTGACTTATTTAAATAATTGAATATAAAAATTATACAATAATGTAAGGCATCTCACCTCAACATCAAGAATTGTTATGAAGATTGATAAGTATTCATTTACCATAAAATTGGTTAATAAGACCAACTAACATTAGCATGAGTATTAATAAACTTGTTACAAATAGTTTTCATGTTATATTTTAATCTTCAACCTGATTTATAATTATAAATCTAAATATCAAAATAAGTTGTAAATTAATCTACAATTCTTGAACTCCCATTCTCAATCCCTAAAAAGTTATAACTTATTTTCATTGAACTCAATAGCATTTAATGTAATATTCAAACTTTGGTTGTTTCAATCTATGGCTTAGAATAATCCTTCATAATTAAAAAAATATAAAATATATATAAAACATGACTTCCTTCTATTATGTTATGAATACCAAATTGAAAGGATGAGAACTTCATATTTATAGTTTCTATAAGTTACCTTTTAGAACTACAACACTCTAAAATATAATAATCAACCAAATAGTGCCTTATCAACATATTAGATTATTCTTTCATTCATTGATGAAAATGACAAAAGAATGACACTTCTCAGAATTCAACATTAGGGTAATAATTATATTCTTCTTAAAATTATAATAACTTTTTATTATCTCCCAATCAAACAATAGGTCTACCTTTCTAAATATAACATATAAATAAATATTTAAACCATAGCCTCAATGATCAATTTTAAAAGATCACATCTCTGTTAAATAACCATTGTTTTACATTTGTACTTACACAAAAGATAGAAAAACATATATAACAGCGTAAAAGAATGTTACAACCACTCTATAACTAAACAACATATAAATGTATTGTTTCTAATTTGAATATAACAAATTCAATACACTTAAAGAATATGGCTATACAAAGAATAATATTTAATATAATAAGATGAGGCATTGCTTTATATCATGTCATTACACTAAATAACTACATAGTAAGAAACCAAATACATGAAGAGACCAAGTACTTGAATAATCTTATAAAGAGTAGTATGCAAACACCCCACCCATCCTACCCATTGAGCCCCCCATTGGTGGCCCTAGACCACCCCATCCATTAGTTAGATTTGGAGTTCAATAACAAGGTTTATAGAAGGGTGAATCAATAATAAAGATTTTGAGATTTAAAAATCAAGATCATAAAAGAATGAGAAGAATTGACTTAAAGATAATGCATGAAAGAAAGTACTCATAATTACCATTAATATTATCATTCAACTTGTGAATAGATTTATTTGATTTCCTCATATTAAACAATCATTATTTAATCCATTGATTTCAAACTAGATATGCATGTGAATATACCATATAAGTATTCATTAATCAATAGTACTAAAAAAATTCACAACCACTTAGATTCTCCACCATTATCCTCCAAAAGTAATAGACATCAATAGTCCAAATCATACTTACACTAAAACAGGCATGACACCAAAAAGAGTCATTAAAGTATACACAAAATGGAAAAGAATCCAACTCAGAATTTACATATTAACCTTCATAAATTACAATAAGATTGCAATATGATACGAACTTAGTTCGAACTTCTACAAGGCCTTATACTCGTGCAAGGCCATTTAAGACAAACACAGGCTTACTAAAAACCCTATCAATAATACAAATTAAGCATCTACAATAATTTCAAAACTGTATAAAAAATATTGTTGATAAATACAATCCCAAAAATGTTTTCCATAACCACATTATACAACCATTCCACAAAAACAAGTCAAATAGCAATCAAAAAATAAATAACCGAAACCCACTCTTTCAAAAATGATGATAATAACCTATTCAGTACCCAAAAGCCTATGATTTAAACAACATCAGTTCTATAATCCATTCAAACACAACCACAATAATACTCAATAGAAAATAACCTACATAGCCAAGTATCCAAACCATATTTCAATCCACATGGAAAATAAACCCAGAACATTCACATTCAAGTATATTTGACTATACATTGACCATTACAATATGGGTTCATAGTGAAGTCTACATAATTCACAATGAACTTATAATGGTTCATTATTTCTTCTAGTTATACCCCATTTCAACATAACACAAGATAACTATTATATTATAATCCAACTCAAAGAAAAATAAAACCACTCACTTGTTGAATGCACCCTTAATGCAGAAAGATACCATGGCCTCTTGATAAAAACAATAATATTGTTTTCCTCTTTGCACCTAGTTAAGCCCTCACGAAATCTACTAACTACCATTAAAGCCCATAATGGTCCTGTACTGTATCCATGAACAATTGGTAATGTGGTTAAACAAACTACCATCACTTCCATCCAAAATACAACTAAAATATAACAGTCACAAGCTAGTCCTATTAGATTTTTAATGGCCTTCACCAAAAATTTTAAAAGAGTTCGGCAAGGGTTTGGTTGACTGAGCTTGCCATATAATCAATTGATAAAAAAAAAGACATTGAAGCTACTTGACAAGTTGATCTGGGGATTTGGGTCATTGTGAACTAATTCCCAATGAAGTCAAAATCAAATTTTGAAATACCATGATTTAAGCAAAACAAAACTAATGAAGACCCCATGACCTAGTCATGGTCCCCTCCTCAAGCTTACACATTCAAGTCACAAAATGGTTAAAACACCAATTCAAAGCCATACAATAGTCATAACAAACAAAACCAGCTCAAATCATCTAATAAAATCTAATGCACATGTTCCCATCATAGATCAAATTTCAAGCTTCACGTAGTCTCTCAATTTTCCAACAAGCCATATAACATAAAGCCAAGTTTATGACTGTTCCAAAAGATGTCAAAGCAGAATAACAACATGAAATTGATTACTACATCAGTCATAAACAAATTCAAATCAAGAAATAAGAACATATTCAAAGACTAATATAAAACCACTTTGTTCATCAACCATTTGAATAAACAAATGAAACAATCAAGAAGGATTTAATCAAAATAAATCTAAGAATCTCATAGCTCAAAAGATCATTAACTCATTTTTACCATTTTGTACCCTCTACTATTGAGCACTAAATCCAATGTAACTCATTTTCTTTTTTATTATTCCTACAATCATCAAAATGATACATCAACAATATCTGAATGGAAAACAATATATCAAATATGACAAGAAAATTCAATTTGAGTAACATCAATTAATTATATAAGGAACTAAATCAAATCATCCATGATAATATAAACATGTCCAGTATGTAAAATATCATAATAATATCTCAAAATAGAGTCTCAATATCATCTAAATAACAATTCAATAAACACTAACACAACTAAGAAATATGTCAAGTAATAAACAAATGTGTAACCAAAAGTGATATAGACATGAAACAAAGCATGTAAAATGAGGTCATGATAGAATCATACAAATTTTTGTGCTAATTTCTCTAATTCTCATCAATCAACTTACAGATAATGATAACCAAGTTATTTTTTCTCAATTTCACTTGTCCATTCCCCTATGGATAATAATTTGAAGAATGGGATAATGAAATGTCGTAGCCACAAAAAAATCTAATTAGCTATAATAAAGATAAATTTGAAGCATTATCTATCACTATCTTTTGTGGGACACCATATCTCACCAAAATATTCTATTTGATAAAATTACAAACAACCTTAGAAGTTGTCTATTTGACTGGAATGGCTTCTACCTATTTGGTGGAATAGTCTATAACAGTGAGAATGTGTGTACACCCTGCACTTAAATGAGGATTCACAATTCCCATGAGATCCAACCCCTACTGTTGAAAGGCTTCTTATATCACCACTAGCTTGACTAGAAATGTTTCAAGTTTTGGTCACCTGATAAACTCTTGTATTTCCTTACCCTTTCATAGGAGTCCTTAAAGAGTGTAGGCCAATAATAATGGGTTCTTATAATTTAAGGCATTGTCACTAGAGCATATAAGTGTCCAAAACAAGTGTGATCATGAAAATATTATAAGATATTCTTCTATTGTTTACTATCAACACACCTTAATAAAAATCTATCAATACTCTTTTTGAACAATGTGCCATCTTAGATTACATAATTTTTAGCCTTTAACTTGAGTATCCTATGTTGTTTGGTATCCAGATAACACATAAATTATCCATATGTTATAAAAAGATCGATATATATAAACCACTCATTAGTATAATATAAAAAAATGATAAGGGGAAGATCTTTGTTTAAATCATCAAATTATATTGAAGAGATTAGCTAAAAATATGTATTTTTGCTATGAGCTAACACAATCCTTTTTATCAAGCCAATTTTGTGAGTTTTATTTCGAGGTCATATTTTTTAACCTTGGTTATCCAATTACCTCTCTTTTATCATGGTTCCTATTGATTTAAAATATATTTCATTGTTATACTTGGTACCCTCATAATGGAGTGTGAATACAAGATATAACACCAAAACTGTTTAACAATTTTCATAACTACATATGCATGTTTATCCTCAAGATAATATTTCATGTTAAAAATCATGAAATTTATGGGATAATCAACACCTACATCATTTTTGGAATCTACATAGTTAAGAGTGTGTGATCTACAATATATAATGAATTCTTTTTTGAAGTCTAGACAGACCAAGGTTGGTGCACGAGCAATATCATTTTTATTTTCTCAAATGCTTCTTTTCCTTTAATATTCCATTTGAAATAAGGTTTTAGGTTCATCATTTAAATAATTTGTCTAAAGAGTTTATTAAAATTTGGAATAAATCTACTGAATAAATTCACTTTTCCAAGAATGAATGCATACCTAGTTTGCTAGTTGGTAAAGATAACTTTTCGATTACTTCAAATCTTTTAGGATCAATATTACTTCTTTTTTTGGAAACAATATGCCCTATAAGTTTCCATTATGTAACCCCAAAAATAGACTTATTAGGATTAAGACAAATGCCATGCAATCGATATTTTTAAAATATTTTGTAAACGTGTTCATAGTGATTTTATCTTTTCTTTGAGAACATTATCAAGTCATCTAGATATACTATGATTATCTTATTTTTTAAATCTTTTAAATCAAGGTCCATGGCTCTTTAGGATGTGTCTCCTGCATTAATCAATCCAAATGGCACTCATCGATATGCAAAATCACCCCATGGAGTTGTGAAAGTCAATTTGTATTGATCCTCTATTTCTACGTCAATTTGATTATAACTATAGAATTCATCCAACATTGAGAGCATTTCATAACCTATGATAGTTTAAAGAACTTGATCCATGATTGGCAGTGGATAATTATTTTTAAGAGAGGTTTGATTCATATTTTTTAAATCTACACAAATTCTGATTTCTCATAAGTTTCTCTTTTATAACCCAAAAAATAGACTTCTTAGGATTAAGATAAATGCCATGCAATCAATATTTTTCAAATATTTTTTGAAGGTGTTCATAGTGATTTTATCATTTCTTTGAGAACACTATCAAGTCATCTAGATATACTATGATTATCTTATTTTTCGAATCTTTGAAAGCAAGGTTCATGGCTCTTTAAGATGTGGCTCATGCTTTAATCAACCCAAATGGTATTCATCGATGTACAAAATCACCCCATGGAGTTGTGAAAGTCATTTTGTATTGATCTTCTTTTTCTATGTCAATTTGATTATAACTATAGAATACATCCAACATTGAGAGCATTTCATAACCTGTGATAGTTTAAAGAACTTGATCTATGATTGGCAGTGGATAATTATCTTTAAAAGAGGCTTGATTTAGATTTTTTAAATTTGCACAAATTTTAATTTCTCTATTATTTTTATGAATTGGTACTCTGTTAAAAATCCAAGTTGAATGATGAGTAGTAGAAAAAATAAGTTGGACATTTAACATTTTCTAAATTTATGAAAAAAGTATCCCTGCAATCTTTGGATTATATTGTCTTTGTTTTTGCTTGAATGGCTTAGCATTGGGTTTTAGAGGAATCGTATGTTGCATTTATTTTGGAATAAAATTTTTGAGATATTCATACGAGCACATGAGAATGTCTATTATTTTTAAGTCTAACTGACAAAATTTATCTTTTCTTTAGGTAAATAAGATTTTCCAATGCTAACTAGCCTAAATTGTTCTTTAGAGCCTATTTCACTTTCTCATAGTATGTTGAGTTGAGAGAATCCTTTTGCATCTTATTTTTAATGAAATTGACATGCTTATCAAAAGTTATTTTAATGATACTATACGTTTAGGAATTTTATTTCCTTTCAATTTTATTATTCCTTATTCATCTTTTTCTTTAGCTATGCCTTCCTCTTACATTTGTGATGAAGATTATCTATATGAAGAATCACTTCCTTCAAAGTACAAGTTCCTAAATATATATGATTTCTCAAAAAAATAAGTTATTTGTTGATCGTTGTTAAATACCTGCTAATTTCTCAAATTATTTGGTATACTAGGTTGATACACTAATTTAATTGTGTATTTATTTGTACCAACATTTGAATGTGGAAGTAAAAGTGAAACTAATACTATGAGAGCATCTACTTTGCTATTATTATCCCTTGAGGTAGTATTGATAAAAAAAGCATCACAATTTTCTATGTTATTCCAAACTTTATTCCTGTAATGCCTCAGATGATCATTTTTCACTTGATACTGACCTTTAATTTATTTTATAATCAATTATGTATCACCAAATACTTTCAAATTTATGTTTATAATCAATTATGTATCACCAAATACTTTCAAATTTATGATCCCTATTTCTCTTGCAACTTGTAACCCAAGTTATAGTGCTTCATACTTTATGGTATTTTTTGTGCATTCAGACTGTAGCTTGTATGGGAAAGGAAATTTTTCTTTGTCAAGAGAGATAAGAATCACCCTTCCACCATCTCTAGTTAAAGAAAAACTACCATCAAATTCCAATGTCCAAACTTCATTAGCGTCACTTTCTATTATTTCAGATATATCTAGGTCTTTTTCTAACATCATCAAATCATTTTTTAAACTTGCATCTTCATACAAAATATATGCCTTGAGGTCATCTACTTTTTTTACTATATATTTTGTTTTCAATTCTAGCTCAAGGCATTGTTTTATTCCTTTGATTAGAATCATTGTATGTGATAAATTTAATTGTATCCCACCATCAAGTTCTTTACAAAAATTTCTTCTTAAGAGAATGCCATAGGCTACTAGAATATTTATTTTGATTCTTTTATGAAGAAAAGATGCTAGGGAAACTTGAGCATCTTTGATTTGATGAACAAATAGAACCTGTTTTGATTTCATCGAGTAACAATGACCAAATATTTTTGTACAATTTAAGCCAAGGTCATGGGAAAATTTAATAGATATCACATTGTCGGAGGATGCTATATACAATTATGTAGTTACTAACCTTACATCTCTTAAGGAATAGGGAAATGTAAAAGGGTAAACCTTATTAGACTTAGAAGTTATTGTAGCCATGAGGTTTATTGGATTGGAAGAAGGTGGGATGGTCAATATTCCTTTATCAGTGGTCTTCTTTTGATTGAGTTTTTTAACATTAATGAATTATACTAGGCTATCTAGTTGATCTAGATATGTCTTTCAAATTCAGCTTGTGACATCTAAATTTAATTTTATTGACATATTCAATTATATCAAAGGCAAGTAGGCTATAAGAAGAATAACATTCTACAGGTTGAGGTATATTAGCATTATTATTGATAGAAAAATTTCTTTTTGAATTATATGCCCTTAACTTATAGTACATCCAGGGATATGTGTGGTTGAGTTGTGGCTTACATACCTTCATATTATCTTATTTCATTTTTTGATGTTCTTAGTATAGTCAGCCTAAGGAATAACCATGTATAAGTAGAGTATATATAGGAGATAATGGTTAGTCTTTGATCATCATATTACAAATTTTATTATTATTGCATTATTGTGGAAGTTTTCTCCTTGAAATGGCTCGATCATAATATTCAAGTATTCTACTCTTATGTCAATTGTTGTTGTAGATCTACTTATTCTATTCTTAATTCTATGATATATTATTCTATTGTTGTAAATCATTTGAGTAATTTAATTACAAGTGGTATCAAAGCTTCGATTTGAGAAAGTTTTTATGGCACAATTTTTTTAGACTTGGCATCCTAAACACTAGAAGGTTGGAAAAACATAACTTATGATCTAGGAAGAATTAATTTTTTCATCATTACAATTTTATTCATGGATTTTTTTTACAAAAAAATTAATATTTTTTTTTATATTGAAAAAAATATGGAAATTTTTTTACCTTATGCAAATTAGTAGTTGTTGGATTCATTTTTGTGAGACAATCACAATGGTGTAATTTACAGATACACTTTTTTGGGCCAAAATTGTTCACCCTTGTGTACATTGGTAGTCATTATATTTATCTTGGTAAGGTGATCATGATGGTATCATCTATTGATACATTTTTTTTAGGGTTTATGCATGACTAGGCCTAACACTCTAGATGCAAGAAAGGAAAATAAATGCTTAAAACTCCTCACAAGGATCACATGGAGTTCAAAACTTTTGATCTATGTATTTTAGAGTTGATTCAAAAACTCAAGTCAGAGTTGCATGGCATGGTGGAAAAAGATGATCTCGATGTAGTTAAATGGGACATCACAGGGCTGAGAGGGTACTTGAATGGCTTATGGGATCCATTACAAAAAATTGGAAAATTGGCCAAATTTATAACTCAACCATTATAAAATATCCCTCTTCCACTCTAGTTTGGTTTTCCTCCTCCAAATAATCACAACATCAATCTTGGTATGAAGTTATTATTGCCAAAAGTGGACCTACACAATTTTAATGATAATGATCCACTCAAATGACTTACTCAAATTAAAAATTTATTTGATCTACATCAAACTCCCTATTTACAAAATGTGTTCATGGCCTCTCTATATTTGGAACTTGAGAAATGCATTTGGTATCATTAGTTATGTGCTCAAAATAAATATAAGGGTGTCCAAATTTCATGGTCAATATTTTCTAAGTAGTTGCAATTCCACTATCACAACAATGTTTTTAAAAACTATTTTGCATCTAGTCAAGTTGTGCCAAATTGGGACTATTAAGGATTAAATTCATCAATTTCATGATCTCTCCTTACGTGTAGTAGACATCACTAAGGAAAACCTGACTAGCTTATTTTTAGGTGGATTTAAAGATAACATTCAATTATAGGTTTGCATGTTGCATCCCAATAATGTATCTAAAACCATACCAAGGGAACACATGGCTAAAGAAAAAGAGTTGATCAAATAAAGACCTTTCGCTAATGTCCATGAATGCACCTTCTGAGTACCATCATTTTTGCATCCTAAAAAATTAACACGTCAACAAATTGAAGAAAAACATGTAAAAGGTTTGTGTTTTGGTTGTGATAGCAAATGGAGCAAATGACATTGATGTGATAAAAATAATTTATTTTACATTAAATGCACCAATGAGGAGTAAGAAGATGATGAGGCTTTAGGGGTAGATTGGAAGAACCTGAAGATAAATCTAAAGATTTTCAACCTACTATTTCTTGTCATGCACTTTTAGACATTAGTACTCCTCAAAATCTTATGGTGGTAGGTTTCTTGAATAAACAAAAGGTGATTATGTTAATTGACTCTAGGAGTACACATAGCTTCATCAACATTAATTTAGCTACTCATTTAAATTGTTTCATTTATCCATCTCTAAATTTTTAGGTCATTATTGTAGATGGTGGTCACATCAATTTTTCTAAAAAATGTCATAGCATTAAGTTCACTATGGGATACTACTTGTTAGATTCTGCTATATTTTTTATTTTCATGGGAGGATCTGACATTATTTTTAGAGTGAAATGTCTCACCACTTTGGACACCATTGAGATAAATTTCTAGGAACTATTCATGAGGTTCCATTTAAAAGGTAGGAACTTTGAATTGCATGGATTAAAAGCTAAATATTCACAATTGGTTAGTTCCCATCAAATGACAGATTGTTGAAAAAGGTGCTAAGGTATTTATGGCACACTTATTTTTAATTAAGGTTCAACTAACAAAAGGACTCTACACATCCTGGTTTTTAAAGAGTGATGTATGACCATTATGTTGTTTTTAGTGACATACCAAAAGGACTTCCTCCAAACCATGCACATGATTATGCCGTCATGATCATTCTAGGAAGTACACCACACAACATCATACCTTACAACTATCCCTATGCCTAGAAGAGTGAAATTAAAAATATGGTACATGAGACATTAGATGAAGGAATCATCTGATAAGTCAATGTGAATATTCCTCTCATGTGGTCATGGTATGGAATAAGGATGACACTTGGAGGATATGCCTAAACTATAAAGAACTCAATAAATACACCATCAAAGATAAGTTTCTTATTCTAGTAATTGATGATTTTTTATATGAATTACATAGTGTTTTTTATTTTACCAAGTTATAACTTCCCACTAGATATCATCAAATTTGAATCCACAATGAGAACATACCTAAAATAAATTTTAAAACTCATGAAGGCCATTATGAATTTATAGTAATGTCTTTTGGCATCATGAATACACCATTTACATTTCGAAGTTTGATGAATATTGTTTTAGGCCATTTTTAAGAAAATTTATATTGTTTTTTTATGATATCTTCATCTACAAAAAAATTAGAAAGACCACTTGAAGCAGATGAAAAGGTACTTTTAGTTATGAAATAATATCAGATTTATGCTAAATCTTCTAAACATATTTTTGGTCTTAAAGAGATAGATTAATTGGGTCATATTGTTTCACATAAAAGAGTGGAATTTGATGCTAAAAAATCCAAGTAATGATGAAGTGACAGAATCCCAAGACCCTTAAGAACCTTCAAGTATTTTTGGGGCTAATTGGTTACTATCGTAGGTTTGTCAAAAATTATGGTAGAATTATAGCCCCAATCACCTCTTTATTGAATAAAGACTCCTTCTAATGGACTAATTAATCTACCAAGGCATTTAAATAGTTAAAATGGCTATGTGCACAATTTTAATTTTTATTACTAATTTTTCAAAAACTTTTGTTGTGGAGTGTGTCACATTGAGTTATGGTACGGGGACTATACTCATGCAATAAAGTAGACCAATGGAATTTGAAATTCATCAATTGAAGGGAAAAATAAGACCAAACCAGTTTATGATAAAGAGATGATGGCTATTTTACATGCAATCAAGCAATGGAGACCTTATTTAATGGGTCATCACTTTTAGGTAAAGACTGATCATGATAACCTCAAATATTTTTTATAACAATGATTATCATCTAAAGAACAAAAAAAATGTGACTAAAATATTAGGCTATGATTTTGAAATAATGTATAAGAAAGGAAAAGAGAATGTGGTGGTAGATACCCTCTCCCAACGAGATAAATCAATTGAGGCATTGTTATGTGTCATGACCATGTGGTAGGTATATTGGCTAGAGGAAGTAAGATTAGAATGGGATAATGATAATTATACCAAGGATTTGATTCAGACTCTTCAATAGGGTTCTGATAAATCTAAAAAGATTGCATGGATAGGGAATGCATTATGGTATAAATATAAATTATACCTCTGTAATCATCTCTCATAAAACATAAAAAAATTTCATGAACTTAATGCCTTTCCACTTAGAGATCACTCTAGATTTTTGAAAACATGTCATAGAATCAAGAAAGATTTATTTTAGGAAGGACTCAAGGGGGATGTCTAGAAATATGTTACTGAATGCATGGTATGTCAATAAAACAAAGGTTAAACTATTAAGACCCCAAGTCTTTTTTAGCCTTTATCCATCTGTAGCCATCATTAGGTGAGGTTTCCATGGATTTAATTATTGGGTTACCGCATTCTGAGGGTAAAAATGTTATCATCATAATTTTGGATTAACTCACTAAATATGCCCATTTTTCCCTTATCACAAGCATTTATTTCCATTACAGTAGCTTATATTTTTCTCAATATAGTTCAAAAATTACATGGTACTCTAAAGATCATTGTAAATGACTAAAATCTCATATTTACTAACAATTTTTAGACTAAATTATTTACATGTTTAGGCACTCAGTTGGCTCATAGATCATCCTATCATTCTCAATATAATGGGAAAATAGAGGTAGTCAACAAAAGTCTATAAGGGTATCTTCATTGTTTTATTTTTAATAAACAAGACAAATGGATTCATTGACTACCACTTGTTGAATGGTGATATAACAATTCTTCCAAAATGCCTCCCTTTATGGCATTGTATGGGTGTCACCCCCATTCATAATTTCATCTTTGACATTGCATCCCAAGGTTTGAGCTATTGAAGAACACATTCACTATCAATAGGAGGTACTAGTTAGTTTTCATAAGAATTTAGCAACGACACAAAATAGAATTAAGTAACAAGTAGAACAACACTATAGTGAGTGGCATTTTGACATAGGTGATTGAGTCTTTGTTTATTTGCATCCATGTAATAATATGTCTTTAAAAAAACCAAAAAATATGTTTTCACCTAAGTATTATTGCCCTTATTAGATCTTGCATAAAATTGGTAGTGGCTTACAAGCTATAATTATCCTTATCCACTCATATACATCTGAAATTACTTGAAGAAGGTAATTAGACACATAGTTTTCATTTAGACTAAATTACTTGAATTGGATGAAAAATGTCAAGTCATTTTGGATCTTAAAGAGATTTTTCACATGTGTACTAAATAATTATGGACTAGAATGATTAAGGAGTATTTGATCAAATGGAAGAATCTACATTCTGAATATGCAACATGGGAGGATGAAGTTTTCTTATAGAAACATCTTGGTTTGATTCAACATTGAGAAAAATATTATACTAAATGGGGGGGGAATGTTACACTTTTAACCTATAGTGCGTCTAGGGTTATGTATGATTGACTTGTGACTTACATATCTTCATATTATCTTATTGCATTTATCAATGTTTTTAGTATGATCAACCTATGGAATAACCGTGGCTAAATAGAGTATATATAAGAATTAGTGGTTGGTATTTTATCATCATATTTAAAATAATATTTTTATTTCATTGTTGTGTAGGTTTCCCCCTTGAATTCATTTAGTCATAATATTTAACTATTCCACTCTTCTACTAATTTTTGGTGTAGAACTTTTTTTTTTGTTATTAATTCTAATATATGTTATTCTATTACTATAAATAATCTAAGTGATTTCATTAAATTGAATAACCAAAGGTTTTAGTCATAGAGGAATCACCTATTTTAGCCATTGGTTATTTTACCTTCATCTGAACTGGAGGTAGTGTTCCTCATGGAAGAATGACTTTCATGGATTCTTTTTGTCCTTCATTTTATTTTTTTTATTTTGAGTTCTTATGAAGACTGTAAATGATTGATTGTTCATGTCTCCAGCATTGTCCTCATAATCATTTTCATCTCAAATGTATTCTAGGAATGCATTTGCAGAGTCTCCACCATGTTCTTTAATTTCACATTCTTGAGGATTTAGATTTTCTGATTCATTTTTTTCTTTAATTTCTTCATATCTAAATATTTATTTTGTTTCTAAAATAAAATTTACTAGAGGATTTATATTTGGATAAGGAAGAGCTTCCAATGCAAGTTTTTTCTAAAGATTTTACAATTGTGGACGATTCCCTTGAAATGGTACATATTTTTTCTACAAATATTTTGGTAAGGAGTAGTGATGGTTTTTTGAGGTAGTTGTTTTGCAAAATTGTTATATCATTGGTGATATTTTGCAAAATTTGTTCAGTAGAAGAAAGACATGAACCATGTGCCTTATCTTTTGATGGGTTTTTAAAGTTTTTCAGTCATTATCATGTCATCTTCCACATCTACGACTAATGTTTGGACAACATTCAAATCAAATACTCTATCTCTTCTTAATTGATAACTCACTTCTATAAACTGAAAATTGATAAATAAGCCTTTTTTTATTATCATATGTTAACTTAATACTCATTGGTTATTTCTTAAGTACCTTATTGAATTTAGAAATTAAATATCTCATGGTTTATAAGCTTCTTTCTTCATTTGAGTGAGTTTAACCAATAATGCATGTGCATCTTTTGTTGGTTTGAATCTACTTTAAAATTTAGTCTTCATATCATTCTAATTGATAATAGATTCTATAAGAATATGGTAAAACCAATATACAACTCTATTATGAATATTCTTAATGAATAGCTTGACTTCAATATCTTCATATTCAACACCTAAAATTTTGCATGCTACTGAGAAAGCATCAATATGTTCATTTGGATGTTGCTTACAATCACTTGAAAATTCTAGAAAAAAAATTGTTAACCTTTCAGGAGTTTATGTAATTGTCTCAAAAATAATGAACCAATTACATTAACCCATGGTTAGAAAGACTACTTATAATGGGATAACAACACCTGATAATGTAAGGGCTTGACTTATGATTGTTCCTCCTTGTAATTGTTTACCTTTATTAGGATTCATGGAAAGACTAATTACTTTATTTAGTTTACTCTTATGTTTAGGGTTCAAGTTGAAATCATAAGCTTCTTATAACTGATAAAAATGATCAATTTTACTGAATCACTTTTCTACGAGTTTGGAAAAAATATTACCATTGCCAAGGTATAGGTTGAATTTGAAAAGCTCTTTGAGTCACTCCTCTTTGTCATGGTTTTTTTGTAGCTATTACTTTAGCTCTCTATGTTAAGACGACACGTTTTTATTCTTCCTCTAATATTTAAATAATTCTTTGAAATTGTGTTGAGCTAGTTCTATGATCCCATGCAAATTCTCTCAAATATAATGAGATACTTCATGTGTTTCACTTAACCAATCAAGATTTAACTGAAGTACTGGTGCCTGAATTACTTGGATGGTCATTAAAATAATTTCTTACCATTGCTCTTCTTTGAGGGAGTATACGAACTATTTATCTAGCTTTTTTTCTTATTTTTCTCCTTGAAATAATTTGTGTAGTTCTATAAAAAATGTTATCATGGTCCATTTCTCTAATAAAATTTTGAAAATAGATAAAATTTGTTTTGGTCTTCCAACAAAGTTGATGAACACTTGAGGCCAAATCTTCTTATGCAACTTCTATCCAATTTAATCAAGGTTGATGGTCAAGATTTTGAAGAGTTGTAATGGTCATATGTGATGTTCATTGATTTTTAGTTGCCTAACGAGCTCTGCATTCTTTGATAGTTTTATCCCTTTCTGTACGATCAAACTCTTGATTCAAGATTACCAAAATAATTTAAAACTGGGTTACAAATACTTCATCAAAATCCTCTGTAAATTGTCTGATATGTGAAAGATTATCTAAATGTGTAGACTATTCCAAATCTGAGTTAGGTTGATAAAATAGTCCTTGAGTTTATGTAAAATTCAAATGATCTAAAATATCATAATGTGGGTTGCACAAAAGTTGCAAAAATATGCACCATGGTGGGCACCAAATACTATTGGAGGTAAAAATGTGATTTTTTCAATCAATAGTCATAAAACAGAATCCCTCTCCTATTAGTAGGTGGAACTACCTTTATTGAAAACGAAAAGGACTATTAAAAAATAAATTATATAAAAAAAATGGTGTTCTTCATGAGATTTATACTTTTAACCCAAAAGCATAAAATGTTAGTAAAAAAGAAAAAAAAAGAAAGATGTGGAAGAGAAGATGTAAGGTAATAAGTTGGCAAACTTAGCGGGTTAAACATGAAAAGTTACTAAAACTACCAAAAGATAAAGTGATTTTACTGAGAGAAAATCTCTTTCATTCAATGGATAATAAATATATCATGCATTCATATAAACACATAACATACACTAAAACAACCACTTATTTCTTGAAATAGGAATATGATAATTTTTTCATACTTATTTATAAAAATTAATATAAATATTTTTCATACTCCATTGAGATTTTATGATAATAAAAAGAACAAATGTAGGTTCAAAGAATAAACACTACAATGAAGTTTCCTTACCTTGATTAATTATCTACAATTACAATGATATTTTGAAAGAAAAAATTTGAATACATGTAGATTATACATACACATATTATCTAATCATAAAATTTGAACACAAAGTTTGAAAAAAATCTGTTTGTATTGATCTTTATTAAGTTGCAAGTACAATATTCTCTTTCAATAGTCTTTAAAAAATTTAAATGTCAAAATCTAATATAATGAGCCTCAAACTTATATTTATAGGTTAAAATGAGTGGTTATATAAAGTAACCACCTTTTTGCATCTTTGGAGGTTTGTAAAAATACTTTAGCAAAAATACACAACTTAAAAATTGTAAAACAACAAAAAAAAATTATAACTTTAAAAAGTGCATTAGTATTTTTGAAAAGTTTACAAAAGTACAATGGAAAATTTGCACAACTTGTATAAGTGCATCAATAAATTTGTAGGACTTAAAAATTATAAAATTGACCTAGTACATTTGCATGGAATACAATGTGCAAAATTACTAATATTAAAAAGTGCAATGTGAAATTGCAGGAATGACTCAAGAAATACAATGTAAGAGAAAGATCAAAATCTAATATAGGTATATTCTTTGTCATCTTCGTTGAGGATAATTTCAATCTTTTTTTTATCTAGCATTCACTTCTATTTTTTGGATTCATAATTTTTTTCCATAACTTCTTTGACTATGTCTTCATTTGGGCCATCTAAGTGTATGAAGGTAATTTCTACTTCATAATGCAGATCTATCATTTGTTTTGAAACAGATTAAAGCCTTTTCAAAATTTCATCAAGGTTGTCCAAGTTGTTCAATTACTTGACTAATTGATGAATCGATTTGTGATTGAAAGTAGACTTTGGAGTTAATATTTTGTCAACATTTTCTTCGAATTTATCAATGATAGCTTCCTTAGGGACTACTTCCTCATTGTCATATACAAATGTGTAATTCAATTTACCAATTACTCCTAAAATCTCAAGAGTAGCATCACCTCCTATTGACTTTGATTTATTAAATTTATTGATACTTACTTCAACTATGTGGATTCTAAATTTAGAAGCCCTTAGAAATTCAGTGAGTTCTACTATATTTTTTGCTTCTATAACTCTTTCTTGAATGAGATAATCTAGATCTATATATGAAAAAAATTCTAATTTTGGAAGAATTTGTTTCCACTTTGTTATTTCTTCTACATACTTGTATTCAAATTCAGTTGCCTCATAATTCTCTATTTGGATCTCAAAGTAGATATTCATAGCTACATTTATTAAAGTAGTTCCTTGTTGCAGATTTTTTTACCATTCTTTTGTTGCTTTTCCCATTGATCAATTTATTCTACAAAATTAAAATTTTCTACATAAGTGATTTGATAAATATTAAGGGAATAAGATGATTAAATTGGCTTAATTAATTTCTGTACCATTGAAGTCAATTGATCTACTTTTTTCCTAAGTTGATCTCTAGTCACTTTGTTCTGATCCATCTTTTCAAAAATAGTACCAATTATTGATTGAACATTCTCTTTCATTCCTTATCTAGTATCCTTTCCTAGATGTATCTTTATAATTTAATATTTTGAGGCACAAACATTGTATTTATCTTTATTTATAGGAGGAACTGATACTTCTGCATATTTTTCCCCTTTTTGATCTATGATTTTTCTCAATATATTTTTGGTTTCTTCATTATTCTTGAAAGGAGAGTTGTTATTGAAATGAAATCTATCTCTTTAGGCTCAATAGTTATCCTTCTCTTTTTCACTACCTCATTTAACCAATCTATAATTTTTACAATATCAGAAGGTTGTTTCACAAGGATAATTTTTGACTCTGTGTGAGTTTCAAGAGTAGTTTTCTTGGCTAAAGTCTCTTCAGGCAAAAATTCACCTTCCTTTTCGTGGATAAATCAAATGGGGTTTTAGGTGAATGTGAAAGAGGCATATTAGTATGTTTAGGATAAAATGGAGAAAAGGTTGAATCTAGTTGAGGAAGATGGGTAGAATATGGAAGCAATAATGATATGTTAGAAGCAAGAAACTATTGAGAGGTATTAATCACCAGATTCTGAGGTTAAATAAAGCTCTCAAAAGATACATCTTTTGCAATGGAGATACTGGGAGAACTGACAAATTTTTCTCCAACACTCTTTATCTTGAGCTTAAGAGGATTGTGTGTTGGAGTTGTTTATGGTGCATCCTTTGCTTTAGTATTTTTTTTATCGTTATAATTTATTTATATATACTTGCTTCTTTTGATTTTATTACCTCTAATTTTTGTTGCTTATGGAATATTCCAATTATTTTTCCTTTGGTAGTGATTTAAAACTAGCCTTATCTATATCTATCCCTTTGCTTTTTAACCACTTTAATTTTCTATCAAACACACGTTGGGTTCTACTTACAATGCATGTAGACTCTTTTTTATCCCAGTTGACTTTGGGAAGTGGTTGAGACTCAATTTCCTCTTCCCTATAGATTGGATCTAATGTGTTTTCATCATTTATTGTATTTATCAATAATTTTACAATGCCAAACATGATGATTTGTTTTAATGAGAACCATGAGTAATATCTGATTCTCATGTCTTTTTCATCATTGTAGTTTATTCAATAATCCTCAAAGTGAGGTACATGTTGATATGATGAGCTGATAATACTTTCAATAAAACCTATTATATCAAAATACATTCTACTTTTGAATGGTCTTATGGTGATAAATGTCATTTCTTCCTCCACTGATTTTGCTTTTTCTAATATTGAACATGTGTATCTACCACTGGAAATGGAATATCTTACTCTAGTTTTATGCTTGCTTGATAAAAACATGTGGGTTTCAACCAATTATCTTACCAATCCCATGAAAGCCCATTTATCATCCACATACCTTGGGAGCATATATGTGGCAATCTCACATCCACAAATCTATAAGTAGGTGAAAGTTGGGAATTGTACTAAGTCCATCATTTAGAAATCTTTGTTGTTTTTGTTATTGATAATCTCATTGTGTAGGGTTTTTATTCAAACATTTGAATCACAAACTATATAAATGCATCATTTACCCTATGGAATTAATAATCACTCTCTTTTAGAGTGAGTTGCAGATATAATTCATATATCTTTGTAGTTTTGATGTCACCTATCATATTTATCCCATCATAGAATCTTCTTACCTCATCATAGATAAGGTAAGAACTCATGTAAAACTTGTCTTCACCTCTATCAATTATTTATGAATGGAATCATTGATGAGTTTACCCTAGTTAATGTATTATTCACTCTTGTGAATGATTCAAATGTACCTATACATCCATGTTTGAAAAAATATTGCAACTAGACTTCCCACTACTCGATGCAGGAGTGTGATCATATCATTGACTTTATTTTTGAATTCAAACCTGGATAGGTTCTTAGTAAGTCATGTTGCAGCATGTTTTGGTTTTGTTAACCATTATTTGCTAACCTAATTTGAGCATGAATTAGTATTATCATCCCATAATTTTTGGGCAGAGGTAGGAGTCATCTCAATAAATGACTCCTTATTTGGTAGTTGAATCAAATTATCAAAGTGTTCAAGTGCCAAACATATAACAAAGTCTCCTTTTGAGGTCTTGACTTCTCTCTTATCAGAAACATAGTGTTAGCTATTGTGAGAACTAATTTTGGGTATTGTACCAAAGTTAGAAATGTGGTTCCTGATCCAATCCGCTATCATGTATACTCTGACCATAGTTTGTCTTGTGGACCCCATTGATTTTGCACTAGAAGTCATCCATGTTAATGTGACCCAAGTTAATGTCTAATATTATTTCAATGTTTCAGTCTAGACATGATGGAGGAAATACCTCTTGAGATTGATATTTCATTTTTGTACTTTATTATCCTTGTAAGACCTTTTTTGAGGGAGTGTTCTTCAGAGTATTTTTTATTTTGAGTGTTCTTGACTAGGGTCATGGATGTTGACATATAATGTTGAAACCACTACTTGTATGAAGAATCATGACTTGCAATATTCTTGAAAGAAGTAGAAAACTGAAAGTATTATAGCAAGGGGTAGATTTTGAGCGGTTTGTTTTCAAAGAGGTTAGAGTATGATAGGGTTGTCTACAAGACTATTAGATTCTAATGTGAGTGTCTTTAAGACTATCAAAGTTTGATAGGGTTGTTTGCAAGACTATAAGAGTCTAATAGGGTTATCTACAAAGTACTCAGAGTCTAAGAGGGTTATAGACAAGGGAGGTAGGATCTGAAGGAATTATGAACAAAGGTGTTTGGACCCACTGGGTTTGAAAATAGAGAATGCAACTAAGGTTTTCACCTGAGTGAATTATAAATGAACACTCGAGTAGGATTGGATATCACATAGGTGCAAGATCTTGAAGGAATTGTGAAAAAATTGTAGACTTTATGTAATTTATAGTAGAGGAAAAATCAAGATTGAATTAGATAAGTTGCATTTACCTATGTTATCCAAAGGCACAAACCCTAATCCTTATTGGTCGAAGGAATCTACACTCATGATTACCATAGATGCATGAATAAAAATAATGGATGATTGAGAGTAATAAGTATGGGTTCATCAACATTATATCTATATAGATAATTACACATCCTTAATTTTTTAATTAGCATTATATAGACGATTACCTTTTTCTTTCAATCAACAATATATGTAGTTAGATAATTGCACATCATACTTTAAGAACGTGTGAATGTTTTATTGGTTGATTAGGATACATGCAAAGAGAAGTGTATAGCATATTTTGAGTTTCACTGAGGCCAACCATAGAAAAAAGGTGTGTTGGAGCATGTGTGAAAAGATACCTTATGAGAGATGATTTGAAATTTGAAGATGGTGTCGATTTGAAAAATGAAGCTACCATTATTAAATGGTGTAATGAGGAAATAGCTAATATTTCTCAACAAAAAACTAATGTTAGAAATTTATGGTTGATGGAGGAAGAACAATTGGAAAGCTATGAAGATTGTATGATAGTAGTAAGATCAAGTGAGTTTTCCTAATTCTATAACTCAAATTAAGGTGCTTGGATAATTCATACAAGGTACATGGCAAGTTTTTATTTATAATTTGCATGTTTTGTTTGGAAGATATGTGAGTCACAAAAGTGGATAGATTAATGGATATGTATATCTCTAAGTCTAATTGGCACATATTAGCTTCCAACAACACTACAACTTACTGAAATGAAATAATTATATGACTTTGACCATGTCTCTAATCTAGTGAAACCAAGTATGAGATGAATTTGTATATTTAAATTATTAAATTATCAAACATTTTTCACACACACACACACACACACACACACACACACACACACACATATATATAGACATCATTATTAACAAATTGTTATATTTTTTGATGTGGGGCATGTTTATATGGTTATTGTGGATGAGGACAATGATGAGGGAAAAAAATACTACTTGTGTTGATGTCTAAAGGAAAAAATAATTTAAATTCCCCAATCAAATATGGGGAAACCTTGACTATCGCACTAGGTATGTGTTTATATATGGAACTCAACTTTGATAGTATCCTATAAAAAATTTGATGTATATCTATTTAAATACTATAAAAAACATTGAACCATATTCCACTATTAAAATTTGGTTGTTGCAACATATGTTCAATTGCTCAAATATCGTGGAAATCCATTTAATAATAAATTATGTAAGCTTCATGACCCTGACCTTAAAGCAATTCATTTTTATATTACGAGTAGAGTTGATCCTAGTGATTTTTTGGATTGAATTTCCAAGGTATGTTGAGTTCTTAAATTTTAATTGATTTTAATTTTATCCAATTTTGTTTATTTTTTAGATAATACATATAAATTTTAATTTAATTATTTATCTAGTTCATATTTATTTTAGGTTAGTGGTGACAAAAAAGCTTCCACTTTCACATAGTTAGTACAGTTAGTATAGAATTTCATATTCTCATAAGCTAAGAGAAGCTTAAGATAATTTATTTCATCTTAAGGTGAAGAATCATGTGCCCGATCAGCACAATGAATTTATGGTCATATCCAGAATGACAAATAAATGAAAGATAGATCTTCTCACGATCTTCATTGTCCACAAAACTCTAAACTTGCATGCTACTAAATGAGTTGCTTAAGATAAAGTAGTCATTCTTAAGGGGGAAAATAAAACAAACTTTTCAAATCCATTTCATGAAAAACAAGATGGCTAAAGACCCACCATCAATTCAAAGGGTTTCATGCAGGAGTCCTTTAGACATCCCCAAGATTTTTAAAATCCACTCGAATGGACATAAAAGTGGAAATAGCCTTTCTCTTGTAGTAAAAAGTTGTAAAATGAGAAAAAAGTTGTTGAGTATACCAAGTAAATCATGAATCATGGACCCAATTAAGGAATCAACTTTGATGTCACATCTATAATGTCATATAAAGGCAAGATACACATTCTCCCAATCTCCATCAATGCCAAACTTTAAACTTGCATGCTGCCATATGCATCTCTTAAGAGATAGTGGTAGTTCTTAAGGGGAAAAAGAAGGCACCCTTTATAGATAGAGATATGTCTTCGATTCCTATGGATATAAGTCAATATTTTACAAACCTACTATAATGGAGGTACAATTGGAAAATTTTCTCTTGCAGCCAAAACCTTCAAAATGAGACAACAATATACCAAGCAAATTTTAAACTACAGACCCAATCAAGAAAAAAAATTCTTAGTCACATTTAGATTGGAATATAAATGTAATATACACTTTCTCTTAGTATCCATCCACCCCTAAACTCCAAATTTACATTCCACTAGATGCATCTCTTAAGAGAGATTATTAGTTCTTAAGGGGAAAGTGAATGCATCTTTTAGGAATTCATTGCATGTATGCCTTGGTGTCTGGATACGTGCCATGAGTTGCATGTGGGATTTCTATAGATATCCCAAGATTCCCCATATCCACTAGAATAATAATGTAATTGATGTAAACTTTTATCTTGCATCTAAAAGTTGGAGAATAGGACAAAAACAAATTAGTATACCAAACAACTTTTTAATTGTGTGCCTAATCAAGGAACCAATTTTATAGGCACATCCAAAATGGTTTATAAATGTAATATACAACTTATCTTGATCTCCATGGTCCCCAAACTTCAAACTTGTACACCGTCAGAAATGTCTCTTAAGAAGGACTATTAGTTCTTAAGGGAAAAAAGTAAGAGAACTTTGTGACTCCATTGTATGAAAACTAAAATGGCTAGAGATGTGTATTCATTTATTATAATTACATGAATGATTTATTTACACATCCTAAATATCTTTTAGGCTCACTCAAATGGATGTGAAATTCATAGAAAATGTTCTCTTGCTACCAAAATTTGTACAATATACCAAGCAAATTCTAAACCACACACCCAATCTATAAATTGACTTTGTGCTTATATTTGGAATTGTGTATAAACATAAGATACACCTTCTCCCAATATTAATAAAGCCTTGGACTCCAAACTTGAACACCCCAAGACACGTCTCTTAAGAGAGATTGCTAGTTCTTAAGGGAAAAAAGAAGGAAAATTTTACAAAGTCGTGGCATATAAATTGGGATGGATAGAGATGTGTCCTAAGGTCCTAGGGCTTCAAGCAAGTGTTCTCTATAAATCATTAATATTTTTAATACCCATTATAATTAACATGCAGTTGGAAAAAAAAATTCTCTTGCATCTAAAATTTGTAAAATGAGACAAAAGTTGATTCGTATACCAAGCAACTTTTAAACCATGAACCCAATTAAGGATATGAATTTGTGGTCACATATGTAATGACATATGAATGAAAGATACACCTTCAAGTAGTCTTTGTCTTCTCCAAAACTCATAACTTGCATGTTGACGAACACGTCTCTTAAGATAGATTGTTAATTTTTAAGGTGGAAAAAATTAAAAAAATGAATCCATTACACACAAACTAGGATGGACAAATACTCAACGTCAATTCTTATGGTTGAATGTGGGATATCCCTAGAAATTTACAATATTTCATAGACCAAATAGAGTGGATAAGAACTTTTTTCTTGCAACCAAAACTTACAAAATGAGACAAAAGTTGCTTAGTATACCTAACAACTTTTAAACAAGATGCCCAATTAAGGAACCAACTTTGCAGTCACATATATAATGGCATATAAATCAAAGATACACCTTATCCTAATATTTTTTAGCCTATAAAATTTAAACTTGCATGCCATTATATGCCTCTCTTCATAGAGATTGGTAGTTATTAATGAGAAAAAGAAGGCAAACTTTGTGAAGTCATTACATGCAAATTAGAATGGTTGAAGATGCATCATCATTTCCTATGGTCGCATCTAAGATTTCTATAGACATCCCCAATATTTTTTAGACCCAATATAATGGAGGTGCAATTGGTATAAACTTTTCTCTTGTAGCCAAAATTTTTCAAAATGAGGCAAAAGTTGCTTAGTATACCAAGCAAGTTTCAACCGCACACCCAATTGAGAAATTAACTTCACAGTCATGTTTCATATGATATATAAACAAAAGATACACCTTCTCCCAATCTTCATCACCCCTTGGGCTCTAAAATTTCACATTTTTGAATGTGTCTCTTAAGAGAGTGATATTTCTTAAAGGAAAAAACAAGGAAAACTTTACAAAGTCATTACACAAAAACATGGATGGATAGAGATGCACTATTAGTTCCAATGGTTTCATGTAATATTCCTATAGACATCCCCATTATTTATTCGACCCACTCGAATAGATGTATAATTTCAACAACTTTACTCTTATATCTAAAACTTACAAAATGAGACGAAAGTCTCTCTATCTACCAAGCAAATTTTGAATCACATGCTATATTGAGGAACTAATTTTCATGATCATGTCTAGAATAGTGTATAAAAACTCCAAAATTTCATGCCACTAGATGCGTCTCTTAAAAGATACTATTGGTTCTTAAGGGGGAAAGGAAAGCAAAATTTGTGAAGCAGATGCACATAAAATTAGATAGCTAGAGACGCACCGTCAATTCCACGATATCATGATAGACATCCCTAATATTACATCAACCCACTAAAATGGATGTGAAATTGATGAAATCCTTTCTCTTATATCCAAAATTTTCAAAATGTGACAAAATTGCTCAATATACCAATAAAATTTTGAATCACACACTCAATTGAGGTACCAACTTCATAGTCATGTCTAGAATGACATATAAATGCAAGATACACCCTATTCTAGTCTCCTTGAATCTCCAAACTCTAAAATTGCATGTTTTTGGATGTGTCTCTTAATATAAACTGCTAGTTCCTAAGGGGAAATGAGGTATATTTTAGTCATCGTTTTTCATTTTTCATTCTAATAAGTTTACAATCCTCATAACTATTATACACCAAAGCTAAAAGTATTTCAAAAGTAATGAAATTTAAACATATCATCCCAGGTAAAGCTAATAGTGTAAAGTTAGATACGCCAAATTTAAGAGAGTTTTAAAATTAATTTTTTTTTAAAATAATGATATCATGTACAAAATAATTACAAATAATTCCCTCATTAATGGTTTGGTCATGTGCTCAAAGTTAGTGATACATGAGGGTAAAATAGATTGGTTCCCTTTGGGGAGTTCAAATTAAATTTTTATGTGGCTATTAGGGGAAACCTAGGTGCCTCAAGGGTAGGATGTGTGATACACAATTTTTTTGGTTGGCTAATTAGAGCGGCTTCAATGAAACTCATGGATGGCACCAACAATGAGGTGGAAACACCGGCCCTAGTGTTGTGGCTCAATCTTATAGTGCAATGTGGAATTGATCATGTAGTGATTGAGGGTGATTTGATGGTATTTATTAAGGCTCAGTAGAATAGGAGGGTTGGTTCTTGAAATGTTAAGAATATCCTCCATTGAGCTTGGAGTGTGTTAGATGATTTTAGCTTATGAGAAACCAAAAACTAATTCCGTGAAGTGAATTTAGTAGCTAATGAACTTGAAAACAAAGGTATTTTATAGGATTAGGATGTCATTATTGATAAATATTTGGGGGCTTGGAGGGATGATGGGACTAATTTGTTTGTGTAGATGGGAATTGAGTGTGAGGGATAATTATTACATGGAAAGTTAATGAATTAAATCATCATAGATGAGGGTGGATTCTTCTCCCACACGTGGGATAATATCTCATTATGATTACATTAGGCATGTCTTAGCTAGTAGTGCATTTATTTTTGGTTGCATTAGGGGGTTGTCATCTCTCATGTTAGTTATAAATTTTAGTGATTGGTGGATGGTAGAGGCAACAAGCATGGAATGAATGTTACGGGTGGCTTTGAGCGAGCCTCTTCTACATGTCATGATAGATAATATGGAGATGGCATTTTATGGGAAGGTTTCAGTTGGCCATTTGAAGAGGGTGTTTATCCTTCAACTGTGCATTATCTTATAGGTAGTTAAGGAGATCATAGGCTTGGAGTTATTGAAGACCAACTATAGGGTGAAATTGAATTCCTTGGTGGCCTCAACCTTGGTGAGGAATATAATCATGGCCTTGAATGATAAGGAGATAAAAATATAGTTGTAAATAATATTATACACTTCAGTTTTGGAGTTGGACTGGTGAATACGGTGGAAGGTTTTTCTTTGGGTAAGAAACGCTCTTTGATTTTCTCTGAGTGGGGTCAAGGGTTGATCCCTCTACATACTTTTAGGGACTTGGAGGATAGATTTTTGCTTTGGTGAAGCATATTAAAATGCAATGTTGTCTGAAAAACCTTGGGCTGACAGGGAGAGTGCTTTCAATGCTCGATTTGAATGCTATGAGGGTACTAATTGCATTGGTAGTGACTACACTGAGTGCTAGGAAATCATCCAAGCTAGATTTAGTAGTCAATCTGGTGGCTTGACTATATGGTGTATATTATCCCATTTTATAGTCTTCCCCTCAAGTGTTTGGGGAGGACCCTCTCATAAGGCAACGTGTGGTTTTGGTCCACATGAGGGCTCATTTGGAGAGTGTGGCTACAGTACCAAGGGTAGGAAGTGATTTTGCAATGAAATGAGTGGACATACCTCATTGTAAAGGGGGGAAATGGAAACAGTGGTACAAGGTGGATTGATGGAGGGCGAGTTTGGTTGTGGGGTTGGGTTGGACGAGTGACAAAGGTGGTTGAAGGGGGAGATAATAGCACTATATGGGAGAAGGAGAATGGTAGGGTTGGTGGTGGATCTCTAATGGTCGATGGTGTTGGTGGTTCGTAGGTGGGTGGTTGGTTGTGCGGTGGTTCTCATGCATTGGCTATATTTTGGTTTTTTTTGTTTGTTGACCCATTTATGGGATCATTTTTTAGGTGTCTTATTTTAATATTATGGGGTTTGTTTTTTGTTGGCTCGCTCTTTTGGGGACACTTTTTTATTTTATATGGGTTATTTTGGTCTCTTGTGGTGCCATGTGTTTAATGATTATTGTATTCTCACTTTTTAATTAGTAAATATGAGGGACCTCCAACCCTCCATTACCTATCAAAAAAAATTACAATTAAGTCATACAAATTTTAACCATAATAAAATGTTAGTTCAATGTCATATAGGTGTACGATACCATAAATGTGTGCATTGATATAGAGACATACAAAAAAAAGTTAGAATATTCATCTTAATCATGAAAAATCCACCCTCTATATGCCTTTCTCGCATATGAAGATCCCTCATATGTATATTTTTCTAGTTTATGTTGATGCATATTAATTTCAGGCTTAAGGCTTGCTTGTACCTTAGCCTATTCATACAAATAAGTCATGGTCATGAAAATAAGTTTAAAATTTACTTTTAAAATGATAAAAAAAATTACACGTGCACTTACCACTTACATGTGGTCAAAATTAATTTTCCTCTTACACTTAAAGAGGTCAATGGAATGTTGTGGCTCATGTACATGAGTGTGCAAGGGAGAACCGACAAGATTTGATGCCCTGCTCTGGATAATGCAAGGGTTTAAACCCAACACACATATATGTCAAAAATAAAACTTTAAGATTAGCTCAAAGTTATTGACAATAGCAATTTTAAGTGCATGTAAACCTTTAAGTCAATTGACTAAATAATTAAAATATAATAATTAAATTAAAATTAATTTGTCTCATACCACATCACCACTAATAATCATTTCAACTAGAGCACTAGACTTAATTAGAATATTTTACATAAACAAGAGATTCACGTCAGTTAAATTTTCATAAATATTGAGGAAAATTATTAAAACAAGTCCATACATTTAAACATTACAAGTTCTCATACCTATATAATTTTTTGCATTAATGAAATCACAATAACAATACTTACGTTTGCTTCTACCCATACAGAGGGAGGAGTTTCCATTGTAGCCATCAACTAAATAAATAAAAAATAATTATTATTGAGCATATGTAAACATGTATGAACCATATCAGATTAATTAAAAAAATATACAGTTTAAATAATTCAAAAATAAATATGTATGTGCATACATAGGGTAAGCAACAATAATATATGTGCTAGTGGATGATCTAGGATCTATTTGGGAAACATATGGGACCATTTGTTGTTGGAACATTAAAAAAAATGTATAAATTATTAAAAATTGTATGTAAATTAATTATTATCTTAAATATACAAATTTATAATTTATAAGGTCTAAAAAATATATTTTCAATGTGTCAAATATAAAATATCTTGGAAATATGTGGTCAAGGTATCCAAATCAAATGTATGTCTCAATAACTTATTCCTCATAACCATATCATCAAGCCTAATGGACAAAACACCATAATCAAGGTACATTAAATTAACATCCTCCTTTGAAGGTCCAATGTAGAGAGACTTATAAGAACTACAATAGTGTAGTTGAGCATGGGGTCTAGCTAAAGCAATCTATGTACAACCTTGCTAGCATCAATATGCAACATTTATGTCATAAGTTGAATGAGGTTGTTCATAAACACCCTAAGCATGTTTAATGTGTCTAGCTAAATAGTCTCCTTCATGTACAAAGGATTATCATAGGCTAAATTGAATTTTGGATAGGAACTCTCATAGGGTAATTAGGCACATGACATGCACCCTCTCTATCTTATGTAGAGCATTTTCATTGACCTTGAAACTTTGAGTGATAAATTAAGTAGTTATCTGGTTGAAGATAAACTTGCAGTAGAGTTTCCTCAAAATTTATAAAGGAATATTATGGTTGTTACCAGTTACCATTGGTCCCAAAAAAACATAGTTTATTCTACTAATGGTGGCACTAGTGGATTGGGAAGTGTTTGCATGACAATGGAATTGTTTCATTCATTTTTTAATCAATGAATAATTTCATATTTTATCTTTTGTTATTTTATTACATCTCACATCAATAGATGAAAATTTGTTTGCAATATAGGACCTACATGTCTCCCTATATGATTCCCACCTATCAATTTTCCCTTCACCAAATTAACTTCACCTACCAATGATTCCAATGTATTCACCAAAGAAGCATAGTGGGGATTAATAGAATGGTTGTCCCTCAAATTCATCATCCAGTACTCAATTGTTGGAGGTACAATCACTAAGAGGGGGGTGAATCAGTGATGCAATATAATTCAATTCAGTTCCCAACTCTTATACATTCAACATTCATCAATCTTGATCAAGTAACATAAATATGAAAGCACATACATTCAAAGCATACACACGAGCATACATCACATGAACACATCATAAATGTGGGAAACCCTCTTGGGGGATAAAACCCACTAAACTCTGTAAAATGGAATACAATCCTATAAAACAAGATCCAACATTTAGACCAGCACCAATTGATCAAGGAACACCCATCCCTTAGTTTAGTGAGACACCCATCCCACAAGCAACACTCACCCCTTAGGCAACCAAGCACCCACTCAAATACCTTGATCTGATCTCCATCTTTGATATGATGTCTTCTACATCTCATGATCAACTTCTCTTACTTGCATTTTTTCCCTTTACACTCTCATAGACTTGCACACACAAGCAATGCATCCAAAACACCCTTTTGGATCACTCTTCACTTCTGAGCACATACACAATCAAAAAACCTACAATAACTCTATCACAACATCAACAACATGACCTAGAGGTCAAGTACACACTCCTTAACCCACTTAGCTCTTCAATCCATCCTCTAATCACACTTAATCAACCTCTAGGGCTTACACACTCAATCTGCCTCTTCTAGGCTTATTAGGTCTAATAACCTATGAGTTCACATTCATCAACTAGATAAAATAAACATGATTAATCCTCTTTGCCCTCTGATGGTCCTCACTAACTTATACCTTCTTTTTCAAAGGTTCCTTCACTCAATACAACATCTACTATTCTCTTTATTCATAAGTCTAGAAACCATTACCTTGGTCTCCACTATTTATAGAGTTTTCATACATATCATCATCTAGGTTGGACATAATACTTGTCTTAAACCTTGAAACATCTTACATAGTTCAATACCATCCTCATAGGTTGGCCCTAGCAACTATGGGTCACACTTAAGTAGCTACGCCCTTTCTCAAATAGGCCTAAGTTGCCTTTTAGGTCCTATGAAGACCCATTCACCTCTTTGACACTTATTCTATCAAGCTAATAATATAAGAATACTTTCAAATACATGAACCCATGCTACACAATCTTTAGGTCCTCCTTAAGTGATAACAACCATCAAAGCACCTTTTTGTTAAAGCTCAATTCACTCAAACAACATTTTGTGCACACAACCACTATGAACAAACAAACATTCACCTTCTAAGCCTTTGATCATACTGAATATGATTGATCAAACCTTCATAATCCACATAGATGGTCCTAATTGAGTCTATAACACTCTCTAATAGTTATCTCGTCTTGAAACATCAAAATACAATCAAGAATAACTCAATTACCTTTTTCAAGTTACTTGCAGAGCATGAACGAACACACATTAAACTTTGGAGCTTAATTATTTTGACTATACAAACATTTAGACCTTCAAATGAATATTTCCAGATGCACCTTGAGTTCCTCTACAACTTTGCTTTTAATTGTAACATCAAATTCTACATAGATCGAAAGTTATGGCTCAAAAACCAAGCACTGGTCTTTCCTTCATTAAATTCAAATATTTAAATCCAAATGGTCATAGTTAAACCTTGATCACTTAGAACACATCTCGTTCTCTTCCCTCAACTCACTCAACTCACACCATAAATCTTATTTAGAAGTAGCTTAAACTTTAACTCACAGTGCTTCACTATCCAAACATTAAACTTCAAACATGTTGACCTCATCTCATGCTTTCTAGCAATTTTGACCACATACACACCATCGATCTCTGTTGAGTATCATAGTCTTTATCTTGTAGTACTCACCATTAAATCTTGCTCACAACTCTCATGATTATGACATTTTGCACCCTCACATGCCTTCTAAACACTTTGATGTTAGTCCATGTGCATGTGCCACTTGGAAATCCCACATACTTTGTTGACTCTTTAACTTGTCCTACACCAGTGATCTTTATAAGTATAAATCATCACTCACCATTGATCTTCTGTTAGATTAGCGAGCTTGTGACACTTGTCACCAGCACATGCAACCTTAGACATGTTGAATTCATATGCACCATTGATCTCAATATGTATGACTAAGCTATCATCGTTGGATCTTCTAGACCAATGACCTCAATCTTTGATGTGGTTAAACTTGACGGTCTCCGACCCATCACAGTTTGCTAGAACAACTTTGAAGCTTTATAAATTGAGCTAGACAACACTTCAAGACTCTAAATTTTTAGAGTAGATTCTTGGAACTATAGACAACATCTCCATGTATTCCTTTGACCAATATTGACTTTTTATGTACCCAAAATAAATGCTCAAACTTACTAGATATTTCATATTTTCATGACATGCAGTGACGGTTTGGCTTCTCTTAAGATAGAAGATGAATTTTTCTCATTCCAAATGATCAAAAAACATACCAGAGCTCCTCCAAGATATCTATGGATGTCTCACAACTTTTGATTTGTCCTTATAGACCTGTACATGTTCCATATTTCTTCAATCTCTCAATTTGATCACTTTGTCATTTATGCATTAGTTCCACATGATCTCTTTGTTGTCAATGACACCAATGACCATGTCCAATAATCTCTCCCTTTGTCATTGATGGCAAACCACCCTCACAATGTCTTCTCTCATACTAAACAATTCTTCATTCTTATCTTTCTCCCCCTTTGACATAAATGATAAAGGATCTATACTTTCAAGTAAATGAACTAATGGCTCCCCCTTTGACATGCATCCATAAAAACTAGGACTTCTATGATCTTTGGACCTAACAAGCTACCCACAAAGCTTAGAAATCTCCCCCTAACTCCATGTTCCATCTCATGTCATCTTATCTTTGATATACACCATTCTGAATAAAGATTTCAAGACCAACAACAGGCAAGGACCACCTCTAAAATATGATACAAACTCTCCTTAACACTATACATACTAATTTTTACCTTGAACTTCTTAAACATTCTCCAAGACTACACTCTTCTTTGATCATAATATGCTCTATGAAGACATAACACACTAGAACATCAAAAAATTGCTTGAACTCACCATGAGAATAGTAAGAGGGAATCCCCCTAGGTCATCTAAACTTAGGCATCCCTTGATCATATTCAGATCACTTGGTCTTTTGGGAAAAATAACCAACAAGTCCACTTTTTCCTACTAACCTTGCTTATAGGCCTTGTAGCCCTACCTGGGCCTTGCAAAGCCCATAACTTTCAATATATGAGCTTTCATAGCTTGAAATTTCATATATGGAGTACACTAACATGCCCCCTTAAACATGTCAAAAGGAAACACTCAACTCTTCCTCTGCAACATACTTCCTTCACAAGGCTACTAGCCAATTAGCCCTCTATTTGCACAAATCCTCCTCTATGGAACCAACCATGTACTTTCAAAAGACTGTGAAAGACTTCTTGAGCACCCATTTTGCCATTTCAAATAATTAAGCAAACTCAGACCTCAATTCATTAATAAAATCACTTTTCAACAAAGGCCAAAACACTTAGGTTTACAAGAGAAACTCAGTCAACACATCACCTTATGGTCAACACCCACCTCTGAAATATTTATCACACTTGGAGGTCATCAATACACACTTCTAAACCAAATTTTGATCTTAGACTCTTTTGGGAGCCCATACTTCTTGTAACATGGTTTTTGAGCTTTTTATGCCATTAAGACACCTTGATAAATCATCTTTCATGTTTTGACAATTGGAAACCTCCATACTCTGTTTGTAGACCTTTAGGACCAAAATCCCTGAACATACCTTGAGCACATATACTGGAAGTTTAGATCTTTAAATGAATAACTCAGAAAGTAATCACCTTCAGATCACTGAACTTCTTCATATCTCAATCATGACTAGAACATCTCACATATGTTCCCCCTCACATCATGCACATCTTCAAATGATATTCTTGTCTTATAACATCTATCAAAGCTCAACTAGTATCCACCATGCTTCCTCTTGTTTGACTAGTGTCTCCTTGAAGCCTAGATAGAGACACCTTGACCCATAATGTCTTAGAATAATGTGAAACCAAGGGTTGCCCAAAACTCCTCAAATTCCTTCTCCTCCTTGGTCATTTGATATTGATAGTTCTTCTTCTTCTTAGGCTTAAGATAAGCAACATGCTCATCCACTACGATATTTTTCTTTTCTTTTAATAAAGTATTGACAATATACGGAGACAACCAAGATTCATGGCATACATTTTCATCTGAAGAAAGAACCTCATCACTAGGCATTGACAATTGATGTTTTTTACATGAAACTTGTTCCACAATAGTAGGATATTCTTTTAGATCCATGCATTCCTTAGAACTAGCCTCAATTAGCACTTTGGTATTTTCTTTGAGCTTGATTTGAACTGAATTTTGATTATCCTTTTCTATCTAGACAAATGACTCATTCTCTTAGCATTCCCGAACCTTATTCATATATGATTCCTCTTTTGATTTAGTAGGTAGCCTACCTTGATCTTTCAGCGCAACTTAATTAGTTTTCATGGTTTCCACTTCCTTAGGTTTCCATACTAAATATTGAACTTTTTTGAGCACACTAGGATGTTTATGCACCTTCTTATGACTTGAGAGTTTGCTTATATAATATCTTATGATATGACCAACTTGATGACAACAGAAACAAATAACATCATTCATACTTTCTGCTTGATGAATATTATGAATCTCAACAAACATACTAGTTTGTCCCTTAGTTTCATTATGCTCAAGCTTAACTGTCTTTGGTTTCCATACTTGGGTTAATCTTTTCCCATGCATTTTGGGGAAAAATCTAGTAATATGTTCCATGTCATGATAATTATAGTAGACTACATTATCCATACCTCCAACTGACCATCTACATTTTCTTGCCTTATGACCAAACCTATGACAAGCATAATAATGACCATTAAAATATATTTCATACCTTGGAGCATTTGGTTGTCTGATTGGTTTCTTCATTTTGCCTTTGACTTTATTTGACTTGTTGTCTTTCATGCTACCATCCTCGTTGCCTTGTTTTTATCTCTTTTTCCTTCTTCAATCTTGCCTATCTTGATAACAAATTGCTCATGCTCATCCTTCAAAGAATCTAGCTTGGTATTCAATTGAACATTCTCATCCTCTTTAGCTCTCATACTTGAACTTGTAGCCTCTAACTAAATTCTAAGATCTCGGATGGTCTCCTTATCCCTCTTAGCTTCTTTAGTCATGTCATCCTGCAATCTACATGCTTGCTCTTCAATAATATTTATAGAATCAAGATTGGATTTTAACTCATCATGCTCACCTTGATTTGAACTTAACTTGGCATTTGTATTTTCTAACTGAGTCTTGAGATGTCTATAATCTTCCTATTTTGAACTCAGATTATCCTTTTAACGCTTAATTGATCCTCAAGAATGTTGATCTTCTTTTTATCATCTTTTGATTTAGAGATTGCCTTCAAGGATTCTAGCTCCATATTGAGCTCGATGCACTCATCCATAATAGCCTTAAAGTTTGAGGCCATAATCTTTTTCTGAGATTCATCTTGATCATACTCTCTCATCTTACCACTATACTTTTTAATAAGTGGCTCGATCTTATTGCATTTTTCTTCACTTTACTTTAAACATGTAAAAGTAATCTCTACTTAAGCCTTCAACTCTTGATTATCTTTCTTTAATTGCTTAGCCATGTTGTACTTTGAATCACCTTCAAGTGCTTAAACTTGCATATAAGGTCATGATCTGATACCAATTGTTGGAGGTACAATCACTAAGAGGAAATGCAAGATAATTCAATTCCAAACTCTTATACATTCAACATAAATCAATCTTGATCAAGTAACATAAACATGAAAGCACATACATTCAAAGCATACACAAGTGCATACATCACATGAACACATCATTTATGTGGGAAACCCTCTTAGGAGATAAAACCCACTGCCTTACAATATGGACTATAGTCCTATAAAATAAGATCCAACATTTAGACCAACACTAACTAATCAAGGAATACCCATCCCTTGGTTTAGTGAGACACCTATCCCACAAGGAGCACTCACCTCTTAGGCAATGAAGCACCCACTCAGCTACCTTGATCTGATATCCACCTTTTGATCTAATATATTTTATATTTCATGATGGACTTCTCTTACTTGCACTCTTTTTCCTTTACACTCTAACAGACTTGCACACACAAGCAATGCATCCAAAACACCCTTTTGGATCACTCTTCACTTCTAAGCACATATATAATCAAAAAGCTTGCAACAACTCTGTCACAACATCAACAACATGACATGTAGGTCAAGAACACACTCTTCAACCTCCTTATCTCTTTAATCCATCCTCTAAGCATACTCACTCAATCAACCTCTAGGGCTTACTCACTCGATCTACCTCTTCTAGGATTATTAGGTCAATAACCTATGAGTTTGCATTTTTTAACTAGATCAAATAAACATGATTGATCCCCCTTGCTTTTTAATGGTCTTCACTGACTTGTACCTTCTCTTTCAAAGGTTAATTCATTAAATATCACATCTGCTCTTCTCTTCATTCACAAGTCTAGAAACCATTGCTTTGGTCTCCACTATTTATAGAGTCTTCATGCATATCACCATTTAGGTTGGCCATAATACTTGTCTTTGTTAGATAGTTATCAGTGATGTCATGTTGATGTTCATGGAGGTGTCTTGGTTAGTGGATGAAGTGCTTTGATAGCCTAAATGACAATGACAAAGTGTTTAATGTGTTTGTCCTAATGTGCTTGAAGCTGGTTTGGTTGATCTTTAGTGTTGATATGGCTAGAGTTGTTCAAAGATGAGTATGGATTATTAAGCATGTGCAAGAGGTCTTTAAGGTGTTTTCTATGATTTGAGTGCTTATGTGCATAAGTAGAATTTATTTGGTTATCCATTGTTTTCATCTAGACATTTTGGGCCCAGTGGTAAAAAATTTAAGTAGGTAGTTTGATGACATCACCATTACCATGTGTGGATGAGTTAGGGAGAGTTGGTCATATGATTGTGATCACATTTATACATAGTTGTTATGCGCTAAGTCTTAGGTCATGTACCTAAGTGCAGTCAAAGATATGTGGGTGAAAAGTTGGGTTCTTAGACATTTTGATAGTGTTTTCCATAGTCATATTTTCAATATGGCAAGTAAAGCCAAGTAAGCATGTTGATGAGGTCAGCATTCACACGCATGGAGGTTTTTGGAGGAAATGGTCACATGGGTTTGTTTAGTATTATGCCTAATTGATTTATGCTAAATTGTAGGATAAGCATTGAAATGCATCAAAAATTATGCTTGTGCAAAGTTGTGTTCCTAGGCAGTTTGACTGTGTTTTTCCATACTTAGCCAAAATTGCATGAGGTAAGAAAAAATGAGTAGGAATTTTGATGGTGTCATATCTCGCACGTGTGGATGTTTCAGGAAAAGGTGATCATATGGGTTCATTTAGTTTTGAGACTAGTTTATTTTTACTAAATTTAAGATCATGTATTGAAGTACAATAAGCGTTATGCAAAACCAAAGTTGGTCTCCTAGACAAATTCTAAGCATAGTTGGCTCTGTGATAGAAGATTTTGAGAAGGCATTTTAATGGTGTTATATCTCACACATGTGAATATTCCAAGATTATTTTGTTATATTGATGGATTCTCCTTTGAAAGGTGATCATGTTCTCTAAATTTTAGATCATACGTCTAAGTGCAAAAGAAATTATTGAGGTCCAAAGTAGGCTTTCCAGGCATATTGCAGTCAGTCCCCATACTTAGTCAATTTGCATGATAAAGATCCAACAATTCACGGGTGATCATATAGATTAATCTAATGGTGCACATAGAGTCAAATGGTTCAATGTGATAGCTATTTAGCAAAGGTAAAGATCGAGAAAATCTCAAAGAGATTGACAATGCACGTTTAGTCAAGATTGCCAAAATGCACGAGATGAGATCAAAGTGACTGAGGTTTAACATTTGAGCATTGGTGCTTATGCATTAAAGTTCAAAGAAGATCTATGGAGTGTGATTGGAGGAAATGAGATGCAAGCATAGTGTTCTAAGTTTAACTATGATTGTTTGCATTTGAATATTTGAATTTGCAAACGAAAGACCAATGTTTATTTTTTGTACCATAACTTTTAATCTAAACAGAATTTGCTCATGGTGTAAAAAGAAAATATGTAGATGAATCCAAGTTACATTTGTAAATATAGATTTTAGGGTTTGAATATTTCTACAGATAAAGATATTGATCTCTAAAGTTGACTATATGTTTTACTGTGTTCTACAAGTGACCCGAGAAGGATGTTAAAGCTTATTTTGATGTTGTTTTGATGTCTTATATTGAATTGGCTATTAGGTAGTATTGTAGAATCCATGAGGATCATTTATGTGCATTATGAAGGTTTTACCAATTGTATGCAATATGAACACAGGTTTATAAGTCGACTATGTATTCATTCATGGTGATTGTGTGCATAAAATGTTGATTGAGCTTGCACAAAAGAGTGAAATGATGTATGTAAGCATTTAAGGATGGCTACGCGGTTATGAAGTATGGACCTATGTAATTTTAAGTGGTCCTATGTTTTTATTTTTCTTGATGATATGACAAATGGGTGAATAAGTCTCCATGAGACCTATAAGAGCTACAAGGGCCTTATTAAAAGGTGTAGCCGCTTAAGGGTGACCCATAGATGTTATGGTCGACCTATGAAGATTGTTTTTGAGTCATGTCTTGACATGAGAGATGACTTAAGGATTAAGGCATGCCTAATGGCTGACTACGATAGTGTTTATCATGGTTTCTCTATAAATAGTGGAACTAAATGTGTTGGTTTCTACACTTGTGAGTGATAGGCTTGGGAGAGTGGAGTGAGTGTTGAAGCGAAGAAGAGAAGAGGTCGAGTGTGCCCAAAGGTTGGGTTGATGAGCAGAGTAGATTTAGGACTATGTGTATGACCTATAGGTCATGTTTTTGAGATCGAAATAGTGTTCTTGCAGGTTGAGTATGAACAAAGAGGTCTAGGTTGATCCAAAAGGATGGCTTGGATGCCTTGTGTGTGAGCAAAGGATTGATGATGTCTATGTGAGTTTGGTGGTTGATCTAAGAGGTAGATCATTATGTGGTCTATGTGTATAACCACCTGGTCATGTTAAATTTGTGATAGAGTTGTTGCTATGAAGGATGCATTGAGCGTGCAAAGTTGAAGAGTAGGGTTATTTGGGATATGTAATGTGCCTTAATTGATCTTTGTGTGTTGGTACAAGTATGTAATGTGCTTTGGACAACAAGGAGTATTGGGTGAAAGAGTGAAGGTGTAGAGTGATAAACAAAGATTAATCATTAGGTGTTGAAGACATCATTACTAAGGTGGAAGTGTTCAAAGAAGGGTCTAAAAGAGTTGATCTTTTTAGGGACAACTGCTCCTTGTTGAATACCTTTAGTCAGAAGGATATGATCAATATTTTCTAATCTAAAAGAATTGACCAGTATCTTGATTGTAATTTTTTATAGGACAGTAGTCCATTTGTATTGCAGGCTTGAGAGTGGGTTTTATTCCCCATGAATGTTTCCTACAAGAACCATGTGTTATGTGTTTGATCTTGTGTACACATTGAATGAATGATCTCTCTTGTTAATGTTACTTGATCATGTTCATATATGTTGATTCGTTAATAGTTTAAAGGACTACAATTGAAACTGAAATATATGGGCTCACTGATTCACACCCCCCCTCCCCCCCACTCTCAGTGATTGTACCTTTAACAGTTTGTATCATAACAGGTCCTTTGGAGGAAGCCTCACAGCTTGAAGGTGATCTTCAGTAGGTACAAAAATGGCTAAGCAGTTGAAGAAAAAAAATCTTGAATTGAGATCAATGGTCAAAAGTCTTGAAGAAAAAATTAGTCATATTAAAGAGGAAGCATGTATAATGAATAATGACTTGGTTAAAGAAGTTAAGAGGGATAAGGAGACCATCCAAGTTCTTGAATTCAGTTAGAGACTGCATGTTCAAGCATGAGAGTAAAGGAGATAAATATGTTCGAATGAATACTGATCTAGTTTCCCTAAAAGATGAGTATGAAAAAGTCATAATCAAGATAGGGAAGCCTAAAAAATAACAAAAGGAATCAGAACAGGGCAAAGAGGATGAAGAGAAGATCTGTATTCATGAGGATCAATTAAGGATTGTGAATACAAATCTGAAAGTAAAATAAGATGAGTACACTTAGCTAAAGATTGAAATAGGGTCCTTGAAGAGTGAGCATAAGATACTCATAAAAAAGTTGGACAAGCTTGAAAAGAAGCATGAGAATCCTAAGCAAGTAAAGGAGAATGCCATCTTAACGAGTAATGTCAGAAGGCCAATTAGACAACCTAATGAAATAAGGTATGCAATTTATTTTAAAGGTCTTTGTTATACATGTAATAAGTATGGTCATAAAGCTAAGGATTGTAGAAATAAGTCAATCAAGTATGGATATTCATGGAGCTATTATAGAAGGATTATTTGGCCAAAGATTGATCATAGTTCAAATCTGTTAAAAGTTATGAAAGATATTACTTGTTTCAATTGTCATAAGGTTGGACACTCTAATAAATTTGTCCAAGTGGAGGTAATAGGTCATCAAGGTATCTCAAAGGAAATGAAGCTTCCATTATTCATAAGAAAGGTCATTCTTAGTTATGGAGATTAAAGATTATCAATGCTAATCACAATAGTCCAAAGGTTGATAAAAAAAATTGCTTTAGAAGAATGTGTTGCAGATCAGTCTAAACTTAAAGGTCAAGTTGGTAAGTTGGTTGCAAAAGATGAGAAGAGTCAAACTATGGTATGGAGACCTAAGGCAGTAAAGACTAAGGAGACTAATCCTATGGTGTCCAAGAGTCTAGATGGATTTGTTGCCAATGTGGAAGAAGGATCAGAAGTGAAGGAAAGTCAAGATTTTCTATTTTCAGCATTTGTTGACAAGTTTGAATTAGAAAATATGTCAACTATCTAGATAGAAAAGGAAAATCAAAACTCAATTCAAGTCAAGCTCAAGGAGAAATCCAAGGTGCTGATTGAGGCTAGTTCTAAGCCTAAGAAGAAGAAGAACTATCAATATCAAATGACCAAAGAGGAAAAGGAATATGAGGAGTTGTGGGCAACTCCTGGTTTCACATTATTCTATAACTTTGTGGGTCAGGGTGTCTCTATCTAGGCTTTAATGAGACACTTGTTAGTCATAGAAAGCTTGGTGGTTGTTAGACATTGTTTAATGTAAAGGTATGAAAAGAAGGTATATTTGTGCATTCATTTTTATATATCTATTTCTTAGAGAAAAGAAGCTATCTTGAGAAGGAGTTGGCTTGTTGATCATGGTTTGGATGCTTTGGTATAAATGTGAGTTTTAAATATCTATCTGCATATAAGTCTATGGTAGATGCCAGGTGAGCCTATAAGTTGGAGGCCTCTCTTCTAGGCCTAGTCCTAGATCTTGCTATGCCTATTAAGGCTTGTTGAGCAGTAATGTATACCATATAAGTTCAGTGGCTTGAGGACATGCATTATGTGAGGGGGAGCATATGTGAAGTGTCTATATCTATGCTCCTTAAGAGATTCCTTTCAAAGGATAAGCAAGTGTTGTTGTGATATTTTTTTTAAGGTCTTATAAGGCTAGAGATGAGTATTTTTAGTTGGATAAGTCTACGAGATCAGATTGAAGGTCTCAAGTTGGCAAAGGATGATTTAAGTTTGTTAAGATGATCTTTTTGCCTAGAAAGTTTTTTTGACCTTATTCTAGCATGCTCCAAGCGGTTTTATGATCTGAAGGTATGTTGAAGTCAATTTTGAGATTTTTGTTAGCTCTCGGGTTTCCTAGTTTATGCCTAAGAGCTTGCAGGTCCTAAAATGGGTTATATAAAGTCAAAGTTCCCAATGGTGTAGAAGCTAAAATCTTGGTCCAAAAGTTTGTAATGGTTATCTCCAGGTGTACAAGAAGTTTTAGAGGTGGACATTAACAAGAAGGTTTTGTGTTGACTTTGTTTATTTTAAGTTTATAGGGTTTTGGGCTTTGCTAGAAAAGTGGTATGCCTTATGAGTTGAGGTATGAGGATTCTTAATGTGTTGAATGGTCCAAATGGGTTGTCAAATCAAGGTTCACATAGATTTGAAGGTTTGTGGTTCTTAATTTATTCAAGTTTTTGTCAAGTTGGAGGCCTAATTGGATAGTTGGTTTGTGAAAGAAGTATATTACATAAGATGATCTAGTTGTTACAAATTGGTGTCCTTGAGCGGGCACATGAGAGGGCTCTAGATATGAAATTTTAGGTCTTGAAGATGTATTTACTAAAAGGTGTGGGCTCTGCAAGTTTTAGGTAGGGCTACAAGGAGTCTAAGATAGAACTACTATGAATAAGAGTGTTTTTTGCTCAGTTTTTCCAAAAGAGCAAGGTATGTTTGTTTCATGAAGAATTCTTTGGTTGATTGAGAGCAATTTTCTTGTTTGGTGAGTGGCATGAAGTTCTATTGATGGTCCTTATGGTAGCTTGAGAGAGAAGGCTAATAAGCTTATATGTTGGTTTTTCATGGTGTATAGAGATTTGAAGATGCTCAAGGGGTGCAATTGCTTAGAAATATTAGGGAGAGTCCCTCTCAAATGTCTCTTGATTCTTAGTATCAGTTGGTTCCCACTTTATCATTGTGTCAAAGGGGGATAAAGTTTATATTTTGGGAGTGCTTGAAGAGAGAAGGTGAGCTGTGTATTACTATATATGATGTTTGTTGACATCAATGACAAATGAAGAGATTGTTGTAGATTTTTTAGGGATGTCATGATGATGTTCATGGAAGTGTTCTGGTGAGTGGATGAAGTTCTTTGATAGCCTCAGTGATAATGACAAAGTGTGCAATGTGCTTGTCCTAGTGTCCTTGAAGTTGGCTTGGTTGATCTTCATTTTTGACATGGATAGAGTTGTTCAAGGATGAGTATGGAGTATTGAGCATGTGTAAGAGGTCCCTATTATGTTTTCCATGATTTGAATGCTTGTGTGTATAAGTAGAATTCATTTGGTTATCTATAGTTTTCATCTAGACATTTTGGGTACAGTGGTAGAAATTTTGAGTAGGCAATTTGATAAGATCACCATTGCCACGTGTGGATAAGTTAGGAGGAGTTAGTCATATGGTTTTGATCATATTTGTACCTAGTTGTTATGCACTAAGTCTTAGGTCATATACCTAAGTGTAGTCAAAGATTAGTGGGTGAAAAGTTGGGATCTTAGGCATTTTGATAGTGTTTTCTCATACTTATTCATATTTGTAATATGACAAGCAAAGTCAAGTAAGCATGTTGTTGAGATCATCATTCACACACAAGGAGGATCGAGAGGAAATGGTCACATGATTTTATTTGGTCTAAATTTTAGTATAAGCATTGAAGTGCATCAAAATTTATGTCAGTGTAAATTTGTGCTCCTAGGTAGTTTCACTGTGTTTTTCCATACTTAGCCAAATTTACATGAGGTAAGAAAGAGTCAAGTAAGAATTTTGATGGTGGCATATCTCGTACGTATGGATGTTTTAGGATAAGATGATCATATAGGTTTATTCAATTTTGAGCCTAATTTATTTGTGCTAAATTTAAGATCATGTGTTGAAGCGTGGCAAAAGTTATGCAGGAGCAAAGTTGGTCTCCTAGACAAATTCTAAGCATAGTTGGCTCTGTGATAAAAGATTTTGAGAAGGTATTTTAATGGAATTATATCTCGCACACATAAAGGTTATAGGAGAATTTTGTTATATGGATGGATTCTCCTTTAAAAGGTGATCATGTGGTCCAAATTTCAGATCATGCATCTAAGCATATAAAAAGTTATTGATGTCTAAAGTAGGCTTTCCAGGTATATTTGAATTGGTCCACATAGTCAATTTGCATGGTGAAGATCCAACAGTTCATAGGAGATCATACAGATTGATCTAATGGTGCATGTAGATTTAAATGGGTTAATGTGATAGTTGTTTATCAAAGGTAAAGAATGAGCAAGTCTCAAAGAGATTGGTGGTGCACGTTGAATCAAGATTTCCAGAGTGCATGAGATGAGATCAATGTGACTAAGGTTTAGTGTTTGAGCATTGGCATCTATGCATTAAAGTTTGGATAAGATCTATGGAGTGTTATTGGCTAATCTAAGCAAGGACATGAGATGTGAGAATAATGTTCGAAGTTTAACTGTGACCATTTGCATTTGAATATTTGAATTTGCAAAGAAAAGACTAGTATCTGGTTTTAGACCATAACTTTTGATCTAGACAAAATTTGCTCATAGTGTACAAATCAAATATGTATAGGACTCTAAGTCACATCTATCAATATATATTTGAAGGTCTTAATGTTTTTATAGATAAATATGTAGAACTCCAAAGTTGATCATGTGTTCGACTATGTTTTGCAAGTGACCCAAGAAGGTTGTTCAAGCTCGTTCTAATGTTTTTTTGGTGTCTCATGTTGAATTGGTTATTAGGGATCTTTTTAGACTCCATGAGGATCATCTATGTGTATTATGAAGGATTAAGCAATCATATGTATTATGAGAAAAGGTTTAAAAGTTGATTGTGTATTCGTTCATGGTGATTGTGTTACAGAATGTTGATTGAGATTACATAGAAGAATGCAATGATGTCTGTAAGCATTTGAGGATGACTAAGGGATCATATAGTGTGGACCTATGTAATTACAAGTGGTCTTATGTTCTTTTTTTGCTTGATGATGTGATAAATGGGTTAATAGGTCTCCATGAGACCTATAAGAGCTATAAGGGCATTATTAAAAGGTGTAGCCACTTAAGGGTGACCATAGATGTTATGGCTGACCTATGAAGATTGGTTTTGGGCTATGTCTTAATGTGAGAGATGCCTTAAGTATTAAGGCATGCCGAATGGCTGACCAAGGTAGTGTTTGTCATGTTTAATCTATAAATAGTGGAACCAAATGTGTTGGTTTCTAGACTTGTGAGTGAGAGGCTTGGGGGAGTGGAGCATTGAAGTGAAGAAGAGAAGAGGTCAAGTGTGCCCATTGAGGACTATGTGTATGAATTTTAGGTCATGTTTCTAAGATTAGAATAGTGCTTTTGCAGGTTGAAGATGAGCAAAGAGGTCTAGGTTGATCCAAAAGGATGGTTTGGATGTCTTGTGTGAGTGAAGGATTCTTAATGTCTGTGTGTGATTGGCAGTTGATCTGAGAGGTAGATCAGTGTGTGGTCTATGTGTATGACCATCTAGTCATATTTTTAAAGCTATGATAGATTTGTTGCTATGAAGGATGCATTGGGTGTGCAGAGTTGAAGAGTGGGGTTAGTTGAGATATTTAATGTGTCCTAGTTGATCTTTGTGTGTTGGTACAAGTATGTAATGTGATTTGGCCAACAACGAGTATTGGGTGAAAGAGTGAAGGTAAAGAGTGATAAACAGAGATCCATCATTAGGTGTTGAAGACATTACTACTAAGGTGGAAGTGTTCAAAGAAGGGTATAAAAGAGTTGATCTTTCTTAGGGGAATTTACTCCTTATGAAACAAATGTTCCACTAAATACCTTTGATCAAGAGGATATGATCAAAGTTTTCTAGTCTAAATAAGTTGACCAGTCTCTTGTTTGTAATTTATTATAAGATAGTAGTCCATTTGTGTTGCAGGTTTGAGAATAGGTTTTATTCCACTTGAGGCTTTCCCACAAGAACTATGTGTTATGTGTTTGATCTTGTATATGCACTGAATGAATGAGCTCTCTTGTTAATTTTTTTTGATTAAGTTGATATATGTTGATTGGTTAATAGTTTAAAGGACTTCAATTGAAATTAAAATATCTGGGCTCACTTATTCATCCCACTCTTAATGATTGTACCTCTAATAGTCTTAACCCTTAAGACATCTTACGTATCTCAATACCATCCTCACAGGTTGGCCGTAGCAACTATGGGTCATACTTAAGCAGCTACACCCTTTTTCAAATATGCCTAAATCACCTTTTACGTCTTATGAAGACCCATTCACCTCTTTGACATTTCTCTTAGCAAAATAAGAGCATAGGAACACTTGAAAATACATAGACCCATGCCACATAATCTATAGGTCCTCCTTAAGTGATAACAAGAATCACATCACCCTTCTGCTAAAGCTCAATTTGCTCAAACAACATTTTGTGTACACAGCCACCATAAACAAACACATAGTCACCTTTTAAACCTTTGATCATACTAAATATGATTGATCAAACCTTCATATCCCACACATATTTTCCTCATAGAGTCTACAACACTATTCAATAGTTAGCTCATCTAAACATCAAAATACCATCAAGAATAACTCAATTACCCTTCTTGGGTTACTTGCAAAGCATGAAAGAACACATAGTCAACTTTGGAGCTCAATGATTTTGACTATATGAACATTTAGACCTTCAAATGATTATTTATATATGTGACTTGAAGTCCTCTACCTATTTGATTTTTACAGCAACATCAAATTCTTCATAGATAAAAAGTTTTGGCTCAAAAACCAAGTACTGGTCTTTCCTTCATTAAATTAAAATATTTAAATAGAAATGGTCACAGTTAAACCTTAGTAACTTGTCCCGCACCATTGATCTTCATAAGTATGAATCGCTACTCATCGTTGATCTTCTCTCAAATTAGCAAGCTTGTGACACTTGTCACTAGCACGTGCAACTTTTGACATGTTTACTTCATATGCACCATTGATCTCAATATGTATGATTAAGAGCTCACTATTGGATCTTCTAGACCAATGACCTTAGTCTTCAATATGGTTAAACTTGACGGTCTCCGACCCATCATAGTCTTATAGAACAACTTTGAAGCTTTATAACTTGAGCTAGATAACACTTCAAGACTCTAAATTTTCAAGGTGGCTTCTTGGCACTATAAACAACATATCCATGTAATCCTTTGACCAATATTGACCTTTTACATACCTAAAATAAATGCTTCAAGCTTGTTATGTATTTCATATCTGCATGACATGTAGTTACGGTTTGGCTTCTTTTAAGCTATAAAATATATTTTGTTGATTCCAAATGATCAAAAAACATACCATAGCTCCTTCAAGACATCTATGGATGCCTCACAACCTCTTTTTGTCTTTATAGACCTGTACATATGTCATATCTATTCAAGCTCTTAATCTGATCACTTTGTCATTCATGCATTAGTACCACATGCTCTTTTTGACATCAATGACAACTTAAGACACCAATGACCATGTCCAACATCAATTTGTATTTCATTTTCCACTAAATATGCAACCAAATTATCTTGACTACTTGGGGTTCTTGTGTAATTTTAGGAGGGTTATGAGGGATTGGTAAGTTTTTATTTGCATCTGAACTTGCCACAATTTATTCAACTAATATATTAGTTCGAGGGGTTTGAGAGGTTGTATAAATCAAATAATTGAGGATTTTAATAAAAAATAATGAAAACTCAAAAAATAAATTATTAAATATATTCAAATCAGAAAAAGTGATAGGTTCTTACCTCTTCCCTTGTGTGGCATTATAGTTTCAATCGCGATTAGTATCAAGAAAAATTGTGACAACAAAGAGTAATTTGGAGAAATGCAAGTGTCATAGACTAGAGGACAATTATGTTTTGGGGCATAATAAGTAAAAATGAGAGTTTATTGTTTTTTCATGTTTATATATATATAGTAAATCATGTGTTATAGTGTGTACCTCTAAGTTTGGTAATTAACAAGACTAAAATTTAAGAAAACATACATGTTATTTCAAACCTTGTATGTGTTTTAATTTCAATTATATTTAAATGGAAAAAATACCCTTTTTGACCCCCAACTTCATGCATCTACCCCTAAATCTCTGGGTTGGGTTTGAGATATAACCTATACCAGCATGATGTTATTGGTGTATTCAATTATACCAATGATATTAGGTACTCCCAAAGGCTATCATATAGGGGATTTGACCCTCTCATTTTAGGACTATTGTTAGTCCAAGGCACAAGTTTAAGGTATTGGGCTCTCCTATATAGCCTGCACATAATAGATATCAAGGCATGCATTGTTACCTTGAATAGATAAACCCATTTTAATGAACATTTCAAGAAAATAAGAACTCTATGCCACCCAAACTAATCAAGTTGTTGACAATTTGTGCCTCTGAGACTAAAATATGAATCGAATAAATAAACAAATGGGGGAGAGAAGGTAAGGTAGAGAATGAGTTCTCTTAGGTCAAACAAGGGTGTTAAGACATTGACATTCACCACTTCACCATGAGAGAATGGGAACATTTCCATAAAGGGCGCACAATAACCATGAACACTTTCACAGTTTATGTAATTCATGTGTTTTCTATTAAGAAAATCTAACCTCAAAAACAATATATATATATATATATATATATATATATATATATATATATATATATATATATATATATATATGAGAAGTGATACCCACCACCTGAGAGCATGTAATCCCACTCATATTCCTCATGACTAAGTTTGTTACAATAGGGATAAGGCAATAAAAATACAATACAAAATGGGATCCCCAAACTAATTTGGTTACAATAGGGATAAGGTCAAAAAAATAAAAGACAAAATGGGAGCCCCAAAATCATAACATAACATTTCCACTTTGGAACCACTTGGATTTACCATGATTGCCACTTAGTTGGGCCCTACAATGGGACCAGTGCCTAGTTTTTTATGTTAATCTTGTTTTGCCAATCCTTAAGCAATTAGATTAACCTCTCCATCTAGTTTGGAGAGGTTAATAGGTGGCTCTCTAAAAATCACATCTCCACATGCCAATAACTCCTTGTGGGTCTTTTGAGGAACCTTCAGGGTATTCATAACTGCACTAAATTTTTTGACGTTACCCATGGCTTGTATGGATAAGTCCATGATGACATGATTTACAACCTTGTTGGATTTGGTGACCTTCCTAACTACGTACTAAAACCTTTTGAGGTGTACTCCAAACTCATCCTTCTTGATGATTGTGCTATTTGAGTTGAAAAATATAGTGATGTTGACTTCGTTGAAGTAGGCTAGCATATTAACTATGCTCCTCTCTAATGGTACAATTGTTACTTTCATGTCCCTTAGCCACTCTAATAAGGTTCTTATATTTCCAAAAAAAGTTTGCTAAAAATTAAAATCCATCAATGGCATGATATTTATTTAAGGGAACATATCCTTGTTGATCACAACTACCATTTTATTAAATTTATTATCCATTATCATGATTCGATCAAGCTATCCATGTGATTTATGATAAAGCACATTCCCTTGTGAAATATGTTCCATCAATTCAAGGAATGAAACAACTCATAGGGTGCCCCTTATACCTTGTCTATCAATTCAAGTGGGAAGGTGTTCCTCAATTTAGACTCTAAGGTTTTCTCTTGTTCATTAAACTTCTCCATGATCTTCTTTTTCATGTCATGAGAGGCTCTCACTACATAGATTAGTTCCTCAACTACTTGTTCCTCCCATGTTTTCCTCCTCTTTTTAGGTAAGGAAAAAAAGTCCTATTTTATTTATGATATCACAGGGTCTCCTTATTGTGTGAAACTTTGAGTCGTTACCCTCTTCGTTTTGCTTGTATCCTTATAAAACTTGAATCGGATATTAGGATCTCCATGATATACCATTATTAGGCCTCTATAGTTTTTATTCCTGTAGGATGTCTTTCTAATCTACTCCTTGAGCTGGTTTAAAAGCTCCTGAGGTGGCAACAATAGATGATGCAGCTAGTGAAGTGGATGGTGGAGGCATGGATGGATAAGGGAAGGATGGGAGAGGGGATTGAATGGGAATGAAATATGGGGGTGGGGAAATGGGATAAAAAGTAGGAAGTGAAAAGGGAGCTTCCCATGGTGTCATATGAGCTCTAAAATACTCATGTGACATGTGAATAGAGGGTCTAATGAAACCAAGGATCTCTTTCATCATCCTTCAAGAGAAAATGGTCCTATTTAATGCGAATCCTATGGGAAAAGAGACATATGAAAGTGAGGTTCAAGTCATTGTTTCTATTGATGTATAACCAATATGATGAGAAGGCCAAGAGGTAATTTAATGGCCATATGGTACAAATGAAGTGGGGTGATTATCTATGAGAGATGGAGTTGTGAAGTTGTCAAATCTGAGGGGCTTCATGTAAATTGAATTTAAACATGTAGCAGTCCTAGATTGAAGCCTATCCACCTAGGTAATGGCACTTGGAAAAGAGGAGCTATGCTAAGTATGTGCCACTAAGCCATATCTTATCTAGACCCTTATCACATTAGAAGTTGAGGGAATACCCATGTGATTGGAAAAAAAACTTGTAGGGATGCTAAGAGATGGGGAACTTGGAGCTAAAACACCTAAAATTTGGTGCATGGGGGCTAGAGAATTATTTGTAGCATCAATAAGAGTAACAACAATAGGAGGAACATAAGTCACATGGGCCAAAAGAAATATAGGGATAGGGATTGTGACACTTAGGATTATATAACTAAAAATTGGAGTAATAGTAGTAGCATCGGGTGAACTCAAAGTTATTGGAACATTGGGAATAGACAAACTAGGGCTTGCAGGTCTAGGTGTTCTAAAAACAATGTGGAATCCCATGGAATTTTGACTTTAAGTTGAACCAGTAGGTGACGTAATTCCATGTGGTATTATCCTATTAGAGGTGGCATTGATTACTATTGTCACTTAGATTTTCACCCTTTTAGGAGATGTATCAGCTCTCCTCATCTAAGTGACACATTTGAAATACTTTTAGGTTGTGGGTGAGCCTAATAATGAGGTGAATCTCTCGATAGAGATAGCTCCCTTAATGTACCACTTGTAAACCACTAATACACCTAAACTTTGGGGGGTAAAGGGAGAGAAAATTGAAAGAAAACTATCCTAAGGGAGGTGATACACCAAATAAGTTGATGACTTCCAACCAGATGCATGTTACATGTGAGAACAAAGGACTAACCAAACATACACTTTTCCAATTTGAATCTTCTTACATCAATGTTTAATTATGAGGTTATGGATGAATGTTTATGATAAGAGGGTTAGACAAGAGGCCTTGAATGGCACTAGTGAATAGGCTAACTCTCTTAACCTTGACACTTCCTAGAACAATTCACATGACTACAAGAAGTTGCAAATAGGTGAGAGAATGAAACAATATGCTAAGGAATCCATAGTCTTCACTAAGCAAGATCCATTATTCAAGTGGACACACTATGAAAAGTTATGGAAGAGGTAAAAATAAGTAATAGTATTGATCAAATAATATGAAAATGAGAAGGGTTTCACCATACTCAGGTGGAGCATAGGTTACAAAGCCCAAAATGGCTAGTTCTTATAAAACTTGAGAGAGAGAAGAGAAAAGAGAATCTCAAAGGCTGCAAAGACACTTGTCATGTTGAGAGAATGAGTTACTTGTGCATGAAAAGAAGGTGTGAAATGCACCATGCAAGGTCAAGAAGCACAACTGTCACCCCAAGTCATGAAACTCTTGAAATGTGGTGTAGAAGTTATTATTCTGGCTCAAAATATTGACTTCATGATTTGGACCTGTTTGAAAATCCTAAAATTGACTAGGGATAAGTATTATTATTGGAATGAGAGGGAAGGATTTCATACATGCCTCTCCATGCATTGGTTGCAGTCTTAGTCATATGAAAACTTTTGGGAGTGAGCCATGACCATTTGCAGTCAAACAAATTCCCTTTTCTGTCACCCCTCACACTTGGCCTCAAATTTGATTTCAATTTCTCATGAAAATACATGAAAGGGAGTGGATGACATGTGTTAAGACCCTATATATCCTTAGAGGCATCAGACACACCTTAAAGTCACTTCCACTTAGAGTTTTCACACTTCTCACCACCATGCTCACTATGCAAGTTATGATTGGCTAAGAGGAAGTTGTTTGTTAAGAAACCTAGGAGTCGTTCTGAAACAATAAATTTTCATGGGGATTTAGCTTAATTATCAAGCTTCCTTCCCATGTGATTGACATCTTTGGACTCCTAGAACCTACAAAACACATAAAATAGTAAAAAAGATCAATTTTGTACCTTATTCGTACAATTAAGGCAGTTCAAAATTTGATGGGGAGGATCCCTAAAGAATCCTCTATAACCTCCAACCAATTTCATGATCATTTTATCCCATTTGGATAGCTCCCCATGCTTTTTTTATCCATTGGGTCTCTTCCAAGGGTTTAGTAGGGCTTTAGACAATTTTGACCTCTTAAGCTTTGTTCATAAAGCTAGGACATTGGAACTTCAAACAAATTTCACAAAATCAACGTATAGGACCCTTTTCAGCTTCTCCAATCTTCTTAGTTCTCCATGCAAATCACCAAGAGAGATACGAGCAATCAAAGTTGTCCTATCAAGCTCCTTTCTCCTTTTCCTGCAAGCTTAGTGTTGTTTATGAGCTCAAAATGAACTCCTCGTGTTTACTCTAGAAAGTGAAAGTTTGAACACACCTAGAATGACCCTAAAATCATGCCCAAATATATTATAAATCTCATCTCAAGGTGGAAGTGTAAATGACTCTCCATTTGGCTTCTAGGCCTAAACCTTGTTTCACACACTTGACTGCAACACTAAAGGTTGAGAGCACTCTATTTAGTTTATCCCCTCTTTGTAAGGTTTTCCATGTTAGTATGAATGTGATCCAACCTTCCAAACCTTTTTTCAAGGTCTTATCAACTTATGACCCACCCTTCTATCTATTGTTTTCAAGACTATAGGGTTTGCACCTAAGGGGAGTGCCCTCTGTCTGAGAAAAAATAGAGGGCACGCCCCTTATTTCCCCAAACCAAATGAATGTTTTAGGGGATTCCTCAACTTCAATAGGTGATTTTTACAAAATTTTATCTCTTGGTTAGGTCATATGTCCTGATAACTCTCCCAAAAACCAAAATAGACTTCTAGGAAAGGCAACTCGTGTAGGGTTCCAAGATGTGGATTGTATGTTGCTTATTTAGGGTCCTTCCTTTGCTTGTTTTCCATATCAATAACCTCTTTAAATAATTAATATCATGGTGTATGTATCTTAGGTTTGATCATCACCTTAACCTTTTACATACTTCTTTATACCCCCTGACTGGTCAAGGTCTAATGTGATGCAGACTGTGTTTCTTGCCTTGGATGGGACACATGTAGATATTCCTAGATTGAATTTAAGTTTGGAACATTGAATTAGACTAATTACAAACTTATTAGGTCATTGGTAAGTCTTTGGATTCATTTATCTCACATTGTGTGATGTTCTCATCAAAAGGCTTCACCTTTTTAGCTCTCTGCCCTTTCTAAGTCAAACACAGTCAACTGTGTTTGAATGAGGAAGACCCTATATATGAATATCCTTCTTGGGAGAAATTTCACATCATCTTTGGGTTTCATTAAGTCCTAGGAGGTACTTTTTAACCTTTAAAATTTCCCTCATATATTGAGTTTCCATGTTTAGGCTTGATTCATAGTTTGTGTATTCAAACAGTTAGTTGTAGGTGGTCTTTTAAAGCCAAATATGCTTGTAGGTGTTTATGAGGACAAAACTCTACATATGAACCTCTTTTTTATGATCCTTATTATCATTGATATGTATTTCCTCTTGATAAGATAGTTCAATCATGAAGGTAGACCCCATTTGAAACCTTGGGTGTTAAATTCATCTTACATCTCCAAATCTTGTAGGTGCTTCCTAAATTCAGTGCATAAAAGGGCAACTTTAGGTCTCTCCACTACCAATCTCCATTGATCATATGCCATTAAAACTTTGTAGGGTCCTGGTCCTATGTAGGGGCTACTAGGAAAATACATTTAGAAGCTTTAAACCACTTTAAAACCCTATTGTAATATATCCATAAAAAGGCTTGGACCTTTGTTTTCACCCTTTAGGGATTAGATCTCTGAACTCAATTATCTCATCTTTAGAGGTAGTTTACACTTCCTTTTCCCAACCTATATCTTCAAATAGGTCTATCATGATCTCTACAATCATTAGGAATCTAAGGGAGGGTTCATCATGCTTCAATTTCTCTATATAATCACCTCTATATATCTATGGTATGACCTATAGGTAAACATTTTTACATATAGACAGTAAGTCTGAGTGTGGACAATGAGCATATTTTGTGACCTCATATGAGTTTTAAAATTTTCTCAAAACCTACCAATAGAATATTTTAATTGTCAAGGACCTTTCTTATCTTAAAAACTTCTTTCCAACATAATGAGTCCTATGAGGGCACTTATAGGTGCATTTTGACTGGTATGTAGGTAGCTTGTGAAATGGTACGATCAATGGTATCATGAAATTGATCATAGACAAACTTTATGCTCTTCCAAAGGGATCAAACAATGGATTATGATGTCAAAATCTTGAGTCAATATTTCCACACTATATTTCAATGTTTAAAAACCTTCCAAGTACTTGTAGCTACACATTTCAATGGTAAACTAACTGCAAAACATGCACATGACTGCACAGTCCCTCTTTATTGCATCAAATGAAAGCTTGACTCACTAATACATGTTGTTAAAGAATACACCAAAGCCTTAAAACCTTCAACACACCTCTGTGAACATGCCATATAGGTTTCATAGACATACCTGTAATTAAAAAGTAGATAAAGATCTGGGAGTTGACTGTGTATCCAATTACACTACAACCTCAATGATGCTCATTTTGAAGATTGAAAATTTGAAAGAAAGATATTGTCCTAACCCCCTTGGAGTGAGTAATACATCATGCCACATTGGATTAAATCCATTACAGAGAAACAATTTTTTTGTAAATGGTGAAATTGGAGTGCAAGTGCACTATTAATACCTTCCTGCAAAGTGAGTTGTTTGAGCTATCAAATCCTTTCCAAATGTGAAACCAATCATGAAAAACATAATATAATGGATTCAACATCATCTGAAACCAATCTTAGCTATTGGATTATATGAAATAATCCAAATAAGAGCAAAACCTATAGGGTATATAGATTAGCAAGCAGAAAAATACAGTCAACTTCATGAGGATGATTCATAAAGCACAAGCCACCATTCTTCTAACTCTTATTATGGAAATTAATATCTCTGAGTTTCTTTCACCTCCCAAAGGTGTTTGACCTATATGTTCTCCAATTGTTCATACCAAACATAAACCTATTGATTGGTTATGTGTGTCTAGAAAGGTGAAAAAAGAGCATAATGGTTTTAACCCAATTTTGACACTTCTAGAGTACTTCAATAATGGAAATAGATTTGAAGAATCTCAAGAATCATCTCATGACCTTATCCTACATGTCACACTCCCTTATGGGCTATACAAGTACCAAACTCTTCTATTTTCTCAAGAAAACTATTCTTTCTTCTAAAGAACTTATCATTTTTAGTTATGAATAGTTGATTAAGGCATAATATGACATATCACATGACATTACTTTTTTTACACTTTTACACTTATCTAGGAGGTTGTACAACTCATTTAATACCATATTTTGACCCCAAAATGACTCAAAATGATATAATGACTAAAATGACAAATGATAAAAGATAATACAACATTAAATCACATTAAATGACCTATAATACACCTTAATACATATATATTAGACCATAAAAATATGTAAAAAATTAATTTTTTATCTATAAGGGTCCCAATTTGACAGGTAGGGTCAAATTTGGTCAACAAATTGATGACTCATAAGGGTAGTATGTCTGCTATATTAAATAGCAATAACCCTATCAATCTATTGGGCTTAGGGAGTCATCTGAAGTCTAAAACAAAACAAGGAGACCTTTGACCATTGACCACAAGCTTTGATCAAGATAAGACCACTTGCCTATCTCAACCACATAAATCAAAGGACACCAACAAAGCAAAGCAAACACACTAAAAAAACACACATGTGCTCAAATCACTTAGGAAAAAATGAAGAAAACAACTATATACAACTAACAATTAAGCATACCTCCCTTTTCAGGATCAAAAAGAAATTTTCTTGTATCTCTTTCTTCATGAAATGAATCATGGTGCTAATCATATTGTAATTTGGATTGAACACTTGATAGATCAGACCTATTCCTTGGCAATTCACTTGATCTTATCTCAAGTAGATCATCCTCAAATGGGTCTCCAATGTAAATGTATTCTTCTTGGCCTTGTACACATACCTCATATTGTTGCCTACTCTTCATCTCATGATCAACTTTCATCTTCTTTGTAGGCATGGTTTCAAGAGAAATGGTTTCTTGTTCCTTAGAAGATTGAATCCAATATAAGTTTTTTTTAACCTCCAAAGGCTGATATGACCTTTGCTCTTGCTCTTTTATGACATTTTGAAAAATGTCATCTTTCTTACCATCACCTGTAATCAGCTCTAAAGAAGTTGCAAACCCCTTGAGAGATTCAAACTAATTGCAAATGTTTTCAAATTGATGCTACAATTCCTCATCTTTTCTTGATCAGCATCATGAAGGGGAACAACAAAAGAAGATCTGTCATCCTCTTCTTTAGAACCTAAAATTACTTCATCTAAGATTTTTTCGTTGACACATGGAAGGCATTCTTCATCATCAAACAAAGAAGAAGACTCAACACAAGGACTCACCTCTTTTTTAGCTCTTAGGACCTCTTGAGGGTTCTCAAGTTGTATTTCAACTGTCATAATTTTATTTTGGTTCTCAAGCGCTGAAACCTCTTTTATTTCCTTCTCCTTCTTGGTGATGCCAAGACTAGGCATCTTGTAATCATGTGACTTATCCCAATGAGGCTGCCAAGGAGTTGTATTTTTTTCAAGCAAGAGTTCTGAATTTTCTTCAACCAATTGTTCCTCTTTAGGTTCCCATACCACAGGTCCACATGGCAAAGGGTGATGGGGTGAGGATAAGATGAATTAGTTGGTGGAGGTGGAACATAAGACTCAAAATCAGATTGAGAATGAGTTGTAGGGGGTCATTTTGGGAGCTCTTGAGAAAGGGGAGGTCAACCTTGGGCTAAAATAGCTTGGTTTTCTTCCTTCCATTTGATAATGACTTCATTGACATCTTATTTAGCTTGAGGAATCTCTTTAGGAAGGGTATATGGGGTGTGTTTAGGCATAAGATCTTCTTTTGGGTCTAAACCTTCCATCACACATTGACTTAGTAATTTCATCTTTGACTCTAATTCTTCAATTTATTTGCCTAGGTTCTCTTGAAAAAGTCTCTCTTGAATTTGATAGGCATCTTCATGAGGATAAGCAGTACAAGAGATCTGACATGGAACACAAGAGGTCTCTTGCAGAAGGGTGGGAGGGACTTGTATAGGATCAAGTTCTTTCTCAACTTCACACTCTTTATCTAGGATTATAACTTCTTTCTTTCCCCATGATTCCACTACCTTACTCCAGCTTAGGATGTTAATATTAGGAGTCTCTTCTCGAGGTAGTGATGCAATTTGAAAAGTGGATGAAATGCTATAAAAAAATGGGATCTCTTTAGGCTTGGATTCTCCACCTTGTTTCCAACATGGAATCTCAAATCTAGAGGTCTCTTCTTGAGGTGGGGATGTAATGGGAGAGGGAAATGAGGGCTTAAATTTCACTTCTTTTACTACTAAGATGGACTGATTCATTTGCATATTGGCTAGCTCAATCTATCTATCAAGGTTTACTTCTAAAACAAGGTTTGTCTTCCCAACTCTCTCTTCTAGCTGATTGGGAAAAAGAGGGCTTTGATAAGCTTGATTTCATGCTAGGGGTCAAGTAGGACTAATAACAATCTTGAGGAAGTGGATATGAAGGATGATAGGTTTGGTGAGGTTGGTTCTAATGAATTTTTATCCTATCTTCCAAGGATGAAACTAGGTCTCTCGCATATAGCATCTCATTTGTGAGCCTTTACCAATTGGATCTCTCAATAAATGCACCCTCTCTTTTGATGAGCTCTAATTCATCTCTCACATTATAAATGAAGTGACTAGGAAACTCTTGACCATGTCCCCTTAGTTTATCAAACTCTAACATATACTTCCCATAACCCAAAAGAGTTTACTTGAAGGTTAAAATGGATTCACTTGAGAATTGACTAGGTTGACTAGGAGCAAGATATGGAGAAGGATAATTTTAGGGATGATACAACTCATAACCAAGATGATAAGGACCATGTTAGGGTTGATAGGGATCATAACAAGATTGATAAGGAATGCCATACGCTTGATAGACCTCACCAACTTGTGTAAAATAATACTCAACATCAAATTCAATCATGAAACTTCAATAGAAAGCAAGAACACAAGGAATGATCATTAACAATCTTCAAAAAAAATACCTAGGTTGCTTGACTAAATGTTGTAATCTCAGAGTTACCATTGATGTTTATATATATGCTTCCAAAGACTAATAGGTTGAAAGATAACACCAAAAATCTTTCAACTTCTTGGACTAAGAGTCCCATCTAGCATGCCAAAAATAGTTGTCACATGGAATTTCACCCTTTGAGGAGATGTCTCAGCTCTCTTCATCCAAGTGACACAATTAAAACTCCTCTCAATTGTGGGTAAGCCAAATAATGAGGTGAATCTCTAGATAGGGATAGCTCCCTTAATATACCACTATTACACCTAAACTTTGAGGGGAGAAAGGGAGAAAGAAAATTGAAAGCAAATTATCCTAAGGGAGGTGATACACCAAATAATTTGATGACTTTCAACCAGCTGTATGTTACACATGAGAATAAAGGACTAACCAAAAATACACTTTTCCAATTTGAATCTTCTTACATCAATATTTCATTATGAGGTTATGGATGAATGTTTAGGATAGGAGGGATAGAAAATAGGCCTTGAATGGCACTAGTTAATAGGCTAACTCACTTAACTTTGACACTTCTTATAACACTTCACATGACTTGCAAGAAGAAGCTACAAATAGGTGAGAGAATGAGACAACATGCTAAGGAATCCATAATCTTCACTAAGAAAAATCCATCATTCAAATAGACACTATGAACAATTATGAAAGAGGTAAAAATAAGTAATATTATTGATCAAATAGTATGCTAATGAGAAGGGCTTCGCCATACTCAGGTCGAGCATATGTTACAAAGGCCAAAATGGCTAGTTCTTATAGAACTTGAGAGAGAGAAGAGAAGAGAGAATCCCAAAGGTCACAAAGACACTTTTCATGCTGAGAGAATGAGTTACTTATGCATTAGAAGAATATGTAAAATAGAAAATGAAAGGTTGGGAAGCACAAGTGTCACCTCAAGTCATGAAACACTTGAAATGTGGTGTAAAAGTTATCATTCTGGCTCAAAAATGTACCTTCATGATTTGGCCCTATTTGAACATCCCAAAACTAACTAGGGATATGTCTAATGATTGGAATGAAAGGGAAGGCTTTAATAAATGTCTCTCTATGCATTGGTTTCAATCTTAGTCATCTAGAAACATCTGAAAGTGAGCCATCACCATCTACAATCTAAGAAAATTCTTTTTATGTCACCCCTCACACTTGGCCTCAAATTTATCTTCAATTTAAAATGAAAAAATATAAAATGGAGTGTATGACATGTGTCAAGATCCTCTATAGCCTTATAGGCATCAAACACACCTTAAAATCACTTCCACTTGGATTTTTCACACTTCTCACCACCATGCTCATTATGCCAGTTTTGACTGGTTGAGAGCAAGTTGTTTGTTGAGGCATCTATGAGTTGTTCAAAAAAAAAATTGTCATGAGGAATTATCTTAAGTCTAAATACTCCCTCCCATGTGATTTTCATCTTTAGGCTCCTTCTAGAACCTAAAAAACACAAAATAGTTAAAAAGATCAATTTTGTACCATATCCGTAAAGTTATGGAAGTGTAAACTTTGATGGGGAGGAGACATAAAAAGTCATCTATAACCTCCAACCACTTTCATGATTATTTCATCCCATTTAGATAGCTCCCCATACTTGTTTTCTCCATCGAGTCTCTTCCAAGGGTTTAGTAGGGTTTTAGACAGTTTTAACCTCTTAAGCTTTGTTTATAAAGCTAGGACGTTAGAACTTCAAAAAAATTCCACAAAATCAATGTATAAGACCCTTTTCAACTTCTCCAATCTTCTTAGGTCCCCATGCAAATCTCCAAGAGAGATATGAGCACTCAAATTTGTCCTATCAAGCTCCTTTATCCTTTTCCTACAAGCTTAGTGTTGTTTCTGAGCTCAAAATGAAATCCTCATGTTTCCTCTACAAAGTGAAAGTTTGAACACACCTAGAATGACCCTATAATCATTCCCAAATGTATTAGAAAGCTCATATCAAGGTGGAAGTGGAAATGACTCTCCATTTGGCTTCTAGGCCTAAACCCTATTTGACTGCATCATTGAAGGTTTAGAGCATTTTGTTTAGTTTCTCCCCTTTTTTAAGGTTTTACATGTTGATATGAATGTGTTCCAACCTTCCAAACCTCTTTTCAAGTTCCTATCAACTTATGACCCACCCTTATATCTCCTTTTGTCAAGATTGTAGGGTTTGCACCTAAAGGGAGTACCCTTTGTCTAAGACAAAATAGAGGGCACTTCCCCTATTTTCCAAGACCAATTGAATGTTTCAGGGGATTCCTAAAGTTCAATAGGTGATATGTACAAAAATTGAGCTCTTGGTTAGGATATATGACCTGATAACTCTCCCAAAAACCAAAATAGACTTCTAGCGAAGGTAAATTGTGTAGGGTTCCAAGATGTGGACTGTATGTTGCTTGTTCAGGGTCCTTCCTTTGCTTGTTTTCCATATTAAGAGCCTCTTCAAATTATTAATATCATGGTGGATGTATCTTAGGTCTACTCATCACCTTAACCTTTTACATACTTCTTTATACCCCCTGACTGGTCAAGGTTGAATGTGATGTTAATTGTGTTCCCTACCTTGGAAGGGACACATGTAGATATTCCTAGCTTAAATTTAACTTTAGAACATTGCAATAGACATATTACAATCTTATTAGGTCATTGGTAAGTGTTTGCATTCCTTTATCTCACATTGGGTTCTGTTCTCATCAAAAGGATTCACCTTTTTTGCTCTCTATCGTTTCTGAGTCAAACACAGTCAATTGTGTTTGAATGAGGAAGGCCCTGTGTATGAAGATCCTACTTGGGATAAATTTCACATCATCTCTAGGTCTCATGAAGTTGTAGGAGGTACTTTTTAACCTTTAAACTTTCCCTCATATACTAATTTTCCATGTTTAGGCCTAAGTTACAGATTGTGTATTCCTATAGTTAGTTGTAGGTGGTCTTTTTAGACCAAGATATGCCTGTAGGTGTTTACGAGGACAAAACTCTGCATATGAACCTCTTTTTGATGTTCCTTGTTCTCATTGATATGTATTTCCTCTTGATAAGATAGTTCAAGCATGAAGGTAGACCCCATTTTCAACCTTGGGTGCTAAAGTCATCTTACATCTCCAAATCCTGTAGGTGCTTCCTAAATTCAGTGCATAAAAGGGCAACTTTAGGTCTCTCCAATACCAATCTCCATTGATCATATTCCCTTAAAACTTTTTAGAGTCCTATTCCTATGTAGGGGCTACTAGGCAAACACATTTAGAAGCTTCAAACCACTTGATAACCCTGTTGTAATATATCCATATAAAGGCGTGGACCTTTATTTTCACCCTTTAGGGATTAGAACCCTGAACTCAGTTATATCATATTTAGAGGCAGTTTACACTTCCTTTTCCCAACCTATCTCTTCAAATATTTATTCCATGATCTCTATAATCACTAGGACTCTAAGGGAGGGTTCATCATGCTTCAATTTATCCATACAACCACCTCTATATCTATGTGTTATGACATGTAGGTAGACATTTTTACATATAGGTAGTAAGTTTGAGTGTGGACAAATAGACTATTTTGTGACCTCTTATGAGTTTTAAACTATTCTTAAAACCTGCCAATATACTCTTATAATTTTCAATGACCTTGCATATCTTAAAAACTTCCTTCCAACATGATGAGTCCTATGAGAGCACCTATAGGTGCATTTTGACTGGTATGCAGGCAATATGTGAAATGGTATGAACAATGGTATCATGAATTTGACTTTAGACAAACTCCATGCTCTTCTAAAGGGCTAAAACAATGGATGATGATGTAAAAATATTGAGGCAAGATTTACACACTACGTTTCAACATTTTAAACCCTTCCAAGTACCTATAAGTACACATATCAATGGTAGATTGATTGCAAAAGTTGCACATGACTACACGGTCCCTCTTTCTTGCATCAAATTAAATCTTGACTCACTACTTCATACTACTTAAGGATACACCAAGGCCTTAAAACCTTCAACACACCTCTGTGAACATGCCATATAGGTTTCATAGACGTGCCTACAAGTGAAAAGTAGATAAAGAGCTGGGAGCTGACTATGTATTCAATTGCATTAAAACCTTAATGATGCTCATTTTTAAGATTGAAACTTTGAAATCAAGATATTGCCCTGAACTCCTTGGAGTGAATAATACATCATGCCACATTGGATTAAATTTATTTCAGAGAAATAATATTTTTACAAATGGTGAAATCAGAGTGCAAGTCCACTATCAACACCTTCTTGCAAAGTTAGATTTTTGAGCAATAAAATCCTTTTCAAATGTGAAACAAATTATGAAAGGCATGAGATAATGGATTCAACATCATCTATAACCAATATCACAAATTGGATAGTATGGAATCATCCAAATAAGAGTAAAACCTGTAGGTTGTACAGATTAAGAAGCATAAAAACACAGTCAACTTCATGAAGATGGTTCATAAATCACAGGCCACCATTCTTCAAAACCTTATTATGTAAATGAATCTCTCTAAGTGTGTTTTTACCTCCCAAAGGCATTGGACTTGGGATTTCTCCAACTATTTGTACCAAGCATAAAACTATTGATTAGTTTTGTGTGTCTAGAAGGGTGAAAAAGGACCAGAACAATTTTAGCCCAATTTTGACACATCCAGAGTACTTCAAGTATGAAAATAGATCTGAGAAATTTGAAGAGTCATCTCATGACCTTATTCCATGTGTCACACTCCCTTATGGGTCGTACAAATGCCAAATTCTTCTCTTTTCTCAAGAAAAATACTCTTTCTTATGAAGAGCCTATCACTTATAGTTATAAACAATTGATTAAGGCATAATATGACACATGTCATGTGACATCACCCTTTTTACATCTTTACACTTCCCTAGGATGCCATAAAATTCATTTAATGCCTTATTTTGACCCCAAAATGGCTCAAAATGATATAAGGTCTAAAATGATTAATGACCAAGAATAATATAACATGAAATGACACTAAATGACCTATAATACACCTTAAGACATATATTAGACCCCTAAAACATCTAAAAATCAATTTTTTACCTATAGGGGTCCCAATTTGACCTACAGGGTCAAATTTTGTCAACAATTACCTTAGCTGATAGAATAGGTTGAGTTTTTGAGGAACTCTATTGTAATGCAGAGCCACTTAAGATATGCAATGATTTCCCAATAATAGGTGAACTTACCTAGGCAACATCTCCAATTGAGGTGGCAATGGTTGATGAAGATTAGGGTACCACTAGGGGAATACCCTATAATATTATGTCTTTAAGTTTTTAATTGGTTTTTTGGGTGTCATCTATTGGTTAGGGCTCATTGGGTCTCTCCTCCAAGACTTTTTTCCCAAATTGCTACTCCCAAAGTGCCCTTGTAGCATTCATCTTTCTAATCACTTCATTATCATTAGTTGGGTTCAGATGATACAAATAATCTTCATGAGCTTCATGATGATATGTGATGTTCGACCTTAATCTTAGTTCCTCTACATGCCTATGGACATTACCATAAGGGTCCCATTTCCTATCATCATGAAACTACAAGTTAAAAGATGATCTATGTATTTTTATAGCTTGTACAATTGAAATGTGTTTGTATTCATTTTGGTCAATGATAATAGGAAGATAAGGGTAGGGCCTCTATCTCTTTATAGAGAAGTGACCCACCACATCATTCGCATATTGGTATGGTATTTCCTACTTTGAGAGCTTATCAAAGACATTATAGGTTAGTTTCAAAAGGGGTCCCCATATTCCTTCGACTCTAATCACTGTGAAGTCTTGGTAGTACCAATAAGCTCAAATGGTTCTGATAAAAGCCCTCATTTCCTCAGATAAGATAAACATGTTCCTCTCAATGATATCAAATTACAATGGATGGTATAAATGATTGTATATGTCCTTAATTTGGGTTTTGTAATGATGATTATATAGTTTTGAATAGACCATGTACATAGGTTGGCTGGAAAGTGTCCATGGGAGAAATAATCATGTTTTAATGGAATGGTGGCATGACATGCATCCACAAGATATGACATCATGTAGAAGTTTCCCTCTGCTTTGATTCTATCCACTTTTTGCTCAATGGCGAAGGAGATAAGTCCTCCTAAGGTTAGGACCTGCTTTCCTCCAATGATGATGTTGAGGAGGGGGACCCAAAACTTGTTTACATGCATGATGTCACTTTCCCAAAACCAAATGAGCAATAAAACTTCTAAGCCTTAATTCTTACCTAAAGGTCCTAATTTTATAGGAGTTAATGTCCTCGTTAACCCAATGATCGATATACTCTACCTATTTTGTCATGACCTTATTTCAATGCATTTATATCACTTATCGATTATGGTTTTGTTATGAATTATTTCAGACATATTTTTTTAATTTTATTATTGTGATATATTTTTGTGATCTATGATTTGATCCATTATGATGTTTTGATATGTGAGTGATCGTCTGAATATTATGAAATAGTTGTTATTATGTACTTTCATTGTAGCACTTGATATTTCATACTTAATGAGTTATTGATTCATTATTCTATTCAATTATATTATTGTATTTAATTTTATTGCATTTATTAATCTTAGTATGGATGTTGATGATGGTTTGTTATGATTGCAGGTACATGATATGAGCTAGATTGGATGTGACTCTGAGCAGTCATGTGAGGCCAAGAAAGTGAACGAAAAGAAATAGTAACTTAAAATTATAAAAATTGAGCTTTGATTATTATTGATGCTTTGAGTCATTTTTATAGGATTGACTTAATTTTGAGTGTTTATCTTTTATTGTATGTGAATACTTTATTGAATTAAGTCTTGAGTCGATGTTGACATCTTGTTCGATCATTTCTTTACTTAGTTGATTTTCATTTTTTAACTAGTTGACACTTATCGACATAGCTAGAATGTATTAGTCATATCACCTATGTTATTTATTATTGTTTGTATCATATTTGATGTTCTTTATCCTTAATGTTTTTTGTATTGATTATTGCTTTTTCTGTTTTAGCATTGCATTGGTCATTGAATGTTATTTTACTTGTTATTAAGTCTTGGCTTATGTTTGGACTCTTTTGTGACACAATTTACTTGTCACAATCCTATTTTGTTTTGATTAAAGGCATTAATCATTGTTATGTTTTAAAGGCATTATAAAATTTGAAATTATCTTGGGCATTTCATTTAGTTTCATAGAGGGACATTGTTTGGTGTAATTCTTATTGACATGCATTATTGTTGAGACCAAGCCTTAGCTTGGCTTGGCTAGGTAACTAAGTTTAATGACACACCTTAGACATGACAATAGCTCAAAGTGTTTTGTTTTGTTTGTTTGACTTTGGTTTGGTGGCATTGGATCATCACTAGATGTTGGCAATTATTGTCATTGATGTCATGTGTGCATTGATGTCAAAGGTAAAGACAAATTGGTGATGTCATGATGAGTTTGAGCCTGAAATTGTGAGAGGTAGGTTTCAAATGCATATGATCCAAGGTAAGTATTGTTTGATTCTTATCATATTGTATCTAGCATGTTGATGTGGTTTCAGGTCAAGAAGAGAAGGCAATCATGTGAATAGTGTGTTCACATAGGATTGGTAGCCTAGTATGTAAGGATGGATATTCAATTTATGCTTGGATAGGAATTTGATGAATGATATGGATGATGAAATCATGTTGCATAGGTATTATAGGGTGTCAAGAGTGATTAAAATGATTATGGGAATGTTGTTGTGGTGTGGAGCGAAAAGCTTCAACTGTTTGCAGACACTAGAAAGAAGGATGCTGAAGAACCAGAGCCACCGACATCGGCAGTATGACCGACGTCGGTCAAGTGCAGTGGAGAAGGAGACCGGCGACGGCAGGTAGTCGGCCGACGTCGGCAGCACCAGAACAACAGGGACCGGCGTCGGTCGCCTGTGTATTTTCGAAACTACTGTTGACGAACAGTCAGTTAGTTGAACCAAGTGTTTGCATGCTAAGGGGCTAATTTAAGTCGCGAGCTGTGTGTCTAATTTTAGTAGTTAGACTTCTATTTTTGTAAGCATGGGATCTTATTTATAGACCCATAAGGCATGTATTGTAAAATAATTCTAAGACAAGTAAAAGCATTGAAGCTAACAAGGTCAAGGAGATCTACAGGTGTAAGGTCAAGGAGATCAGCTGAAGCATTCAAGGAGGGATAGCAACTCAGGCTTTAGAGTTGTTGTGTTGAGCAAGAGAGAGAGGGAAGAAGGTCTTGAGGTGTGGCAAGCCTTTGAGGTGGAAGAAGAAGTGGCATCTTCCTTATTGTATTTTCTTCTAGTAATATCTAATACAAAGAGTGTGTATTGTCTCTCAAATTCTTTGTTGTCTCATGTTTCTATCTACTTTATCATTCTGGTATAATTCCGTGTTTAATTGCATATAAGATAGTAATCAATTGTGCTCTAATTGGTAGAGCTACAGATCCCCTGACAAGTGGTATCAGAGCTACGGTTTGCAGGAAGCAGGATATTATTTTTGATTACAGGTCATTCACAGGGTTTTCTGATTGAGTGGGAGTTCAGCAATGGCAGAAGAAAGCAGGCTACGAATGGAGAAGTTTAACGGCAAGAATTATCAACACTAGAGGATGCAGATTGAGGACTATCTGTATCAGAAAGATCTGTACTTACCATTGGGTGGGGTTGCATGCAAGCCCACAGATATGAAGGATGAAGAATGGAACGTTCTTGATCAGAAGGCTCTCAGTTCCATAAGGTTGAGCCTTGCATCGTCTGTGATTTTTAGCTTATCACAGTGCAAGACAACGGAAGAGTTGATAAAGTCTTTAACGAATTTATATGAAAAGCCCTCGACTTCTAACAAGGTATACCTTATGAAGCAGCTATTTACTTTGCAAATGCAGGAAGGTGGATCGGTACATACTCATCTCAGTGATTTCCATGGTTTGGTAAACCAACTAGCTTCAGTCAATATTGTTTTTGATGATGAGGTAAAGGCTCTCTTGATTTTATGTTCTTTGCCTGAAAGCTGGGACGATATGGTTATGGCAGTAAGTAATTCTGCATCTGCTTCTAAAATCTTAAAAGTTGATGATGTTGTGAGTGTGATCTTGAATGAAAAAATACGCAGGAGAAGCACAGGTGAATCATCAGGGAATGCTCTAAGTGTAGAAAGCAGGGAAAGGCAAAGGGAGAAGGTTGAGCAAGAGAAATCAAGGTCGGAAAGGAGATCCGAGTCCAAAGGTATTACCTGCTGGTTTTGTGGAAAGAAAGGACATACAAAGAAGGAGTGTTGGTTGAGAGATAAAGAGAATCAACATGCAGGTATGGGAGAAGCAAAGGATGCAAATATTGTGATGCAGGATGTTCTCATACTTTCTTCAGATAGTCAGGTAGGATCATGGATTTTGAATTTTGGTTCATTTTTTCATGCATCCCCAAACAGAGATTTGCTCTACGAGTATGAACAAGAAGACTTTGGAGTTCTTTATTTAGGGGATGGTACGCCTTGTCAGATAGTTGGCAAAAGAAAAGTGTAGCTGAGATTGCAGATTGACAACACGTGAGTGTTGAAAGAGGTCATGCATGTTTCGATTCTGAAGCAGAGTCTGATTTCTGTAGGAAGGTTGGGAGATGAGGGATGCACAATAACCCTCACAGCAGATTCTTGGAAGGTTACCAAGGGAGCACTTGTTCTAGCAAAAGGTAAGAAAGTAGATACTCTTTATCTGTCTACTTGTATTACTGATTCCACTTCTAGTGTAGATTCGAAGATGTGGCCTAATAGACTTGGTCACAAGAACAGAAAGGGAATGAAAGTTCTTGATTCAAAAGGTATGCGTTCAAATTTGGAAAACATAGATACAGTTCATTGTAGAAAGAGGAAATTTGATGCTTTTGACAGGAATAAAGAAGCCTTAGTGTTTTTGGAGCAGATGAAGGACAAAGATTAGTCACAGGGGCTGAATAAGTCTGAGCAGGGCAGCATGGACGGAGGTTTGATCCAAGAAGAGCTCGCAGATGAAAATTTCATCACTTACAGGAACACACAGACACCGATGTCGGTAGCTTGGCACCGACGTCAATCATCCAGATACTGACATCGGTCATGTGCAGACCAGCAGGGTCGGTAGGTTGGACAGGAGAAGTTCGACGTCGGTCATAAGGACCGACGTCGACAGGTGGGACACCGGCGTCGGCCAGGGAAACGACGTCGACAGTCAGGGTCAGTGCAGGGAACCAACATCGGTTGGAAGCAGACTTGAAGATGGTCTAGATCGGTCACTGGAATGGATGTTGGGTGAATTACTAAGTCTCAAACACCCATGTAGAGGTCAGAAAAGGTATGTGAACCTCATATTCGTTGCTCACCTTCTTTATATTGCTTACTGATAGTCACGAACTAGGAAGATGGAAGAAGCAATGCAGGTAGAATCCAGAAACAGTGGGAGCTTGACATGGATGAGGAGTGTGAGTCCTTGGAGAACCAAACAGGTATTTGTTGGTAGTGTTGTCAGCTAGAAGGAAGCACTTGATAGAGGGATGGATTCTCATTTTAGAGAAGAGAGTGGATGGATACATGAGACAGAAGGCTATGGTATATGGTCTTGATTATGCTGCAGAACAATGGAGGTTTGACCATTGTATTTTATCTTTACCAGGTTGGATAATATTAGCTACATTATCCTGTTACTGTATTGTGTTACTTGTTGCAGGGTTTCATATACAAGGAGTTTTTTGAGCTAAGGGTAGAGTTGGTTCAGAAGTATGTCATAGAGAATTTGGGAGCAGCAAAATTCTTGTGGCATAAGATACAGGTATTGCATCACAGGTTTATGTGGTGGTTGGTCTTCAAGAGCGACATTGAAGAGGGATACAGAGCCTAAGGAACAAAATAGATGGTGTACAGGTACAAGTACAAGTTGCAGTTGTTTATCTCCAAGTGGGAGATTGTTGTGGTGTGGAGCTAAAAGCTTCAACTGTTTGCAGACACTAGAAGGAAAGATGCTGAAGAACCAGAGCCACCGGCATCGGCAGTATGATCGACGTCGGTCAAGTGCAGTGGAGAAGGAGACCGGTGACGGCAGGTAGTCGGCCAACGTCGACAGCACCAGACCAACAGGGACCGGCGTCAGTCGCCTGTGTATTTTCGGAACTGCTGTTGACGAACAGTTAGTTAGTTGAACCAAGTGTTTGCATGCTAAGGGGCTAATTTAAGTCGCGAGCTGTGTGTCTAATTTTAGTAGTTAGACTTCTATTTTTGTAAGCATGGGATCTTATTTATAGACCCATAAGGCATGTATTGTAAAATAATTCTAAGGCAAGTAAAAGCATTGAAGCTAGCAAGGTCAAGGAGATCTACAGGTGTAAGGTCAAGGAGATCAGCTGAAGCATTCAAGGAGGGATAGCAACTCAGGCTTTAGAGTTGTGTTGAGCAAGAGAGAGAGGGAAGAAGGTCTTGAGGTGTGGCAAGCCTTTGAGGTGGAGGAAGAAGTGGCATCTTCCTTATTGTATTTTCTTCTAGTAATATATAATACAAAGAGTGTGTATTGTCTCTCAAATTCTTTGTTGTCTCATGTTTCTAGCTACTTTATCATTCTGGTATAATTTCGTGTTTAATTGCATATAAGATAATAATCAATTGTGCTCTAATTGGTAGAGCTACAGATCCCCTGACAAATGCATGGCGTTCATCTAGTTTTTCATTATGCTCATCTTGGCATAGTTGGTTCTATGATAGAAAATTTTGAATAGACAGTTTGATGCCATTGCTATGTATGGATGAGTCAATAAGATGAGGTCATATGGATGTGATCCCATTAGTCCCAAGTTGTTATGGTCCAAATTTTAGGTCATGCAATTGAGTATAGCAAAATTTATTAATGTTAAAATTTGGCTTTCCAAGCAGATTGTAGATGTTTCCATTCTTAGCCAGATCATCACTGCATGTCATGCAGATATGTATGAATTAGCTAGTTTGTGAATTTATTTTAGGTACATATAAATTCAATAATGATCAAAGGTTTACATGGATTTGTTTATAGTATAAATAAGCTACCTTAAAAATTTAGAGTCTTGAAGTGTTGACTAGCTCAAGTTATAAAGCTTCAAAGTTGCTTTAGCAGACTATGATGGGTCGGAGACCGTCAAGTTTAATCATGTTGAAGTCTGAGGTCATTTATACAAAAAATCAACAATGAGTGCTTAATCATACTTGTTGATATCAATGGTGCATATGAATTCAACATTTCAAAATTTATATGCACAGGTGACAAGTGTCACAATCTCGCTAGTCTAATAAAAGATCAATAGTGAGCGACAGTTTGTACTAACAGAGATCAACATTGTGGGATAAGTCAAAGAGTCAATAATGTATGTGAGATTTTCAAGTGGCATAAGCACATGGACTATCAATAAAATGATCAAAAGGCACATGAGTGTGCCAAGTTTCATAATCTTGGAAGTTCTGAGCAAGATCCAATGGTGAGCATTGTAAGATAAAGACTCGGTTAATCCACAGAGATCAATGATGCACATTTGGTCAATATTGCAAGATTACACGAGATGAGGTCAACAAATAGTTAAATATAAAATCATATCAATGGTGCATATTTAATCTAAGATGCGATGACATGAGATGTTGATGTAGTGTTCTATGTTTAACAGTTGCTCAGTGATCGTTGGATTTCAAGTATTTAAATTTGCAAGGAAAGACCAGTCTGTGGTTTTTGAGCCATAACTTTCAATCTATGACTAATTTGACCATGTTATAAAAAAAAAGTCGTAGAGGACTTCAAGGTGGATTCATCAATATTTATTTGAAGGTTTGAAAGTGTGTATATTCAAAGATATTGATCTCCAAAGTTGACGAAGTATTTGTTCATGCTCTATAAGTAACCTGAGAACGGTAATTGAGCTATTTTTTATGGTATTTCAATGTTTTAAGATGACTTAGCTATTGGAAAGTGTTTTAAAATATATGAATATTATCTGTATGGAATTTAGAGGTTTGACCAGTCTATATTCAATATGAACAAATGCCTAGAAGGTGATTGTGTGTTCATTCATGACGGTTATGTGCACAAAAAGTTGTTTAAGTGAATTGAGCTTTAGCAAAAAAGTGTTATGATGGTTGTTATCACTTAATGTGGACCTATAGATTGTGTGGAATGGATCTATGTATTTGAAAGTGTTCCTGTGTTATTAGTTTTCTCAAAGAAGTGTCAAAGAGGTGAATGGGTCTTCATAGGACCTAAAAGGTGTCTTAGGCCTATTTGAAAGAGGGTTGTGCTTAAAGGTGACGTATGTTAGTTGACTTAAGGGTGAAGGCATGTGTTGTGGCCAACAAGGAAGGTTGTGATCATAATAATCATGAAGTCTCTATTAAAGGTGAAACCAAATTTGATAGTTTCTAGGCTTGTATGAATGACCTATGAGAAGAGGTGGTTATGAGAGTTGTGGTGCGAGTGTGCCTAGTGGATGGGTTATTTTATGATATTAAAGATATTGTTCCTTTAGTATTGAATATAGAGGATGAGCGAAGAGGTCTAGAGTGATCCAAAAGGTGGTTTTAGATGTGTGTGGTTGTGTGAAGAAGTGAAGGGAGATGATATACATTGTATCTCCATCAGATTGATAAGTAATTAGTGATCAGGAGATGTTTATTTCATAGGTGTTGGGTGGGTGCTCAACATCTTGATCAAAAGGACTTGACCATCAAAATAATTAGGACTTGATCATCTTAGGTGTAGGTGTTCCTTGTGGAACAGGTGTTTTACTAAAGCCGGTCAGAAGGACTTGATCAAGAGGTGGTCAAAAGGACTTCATCATCTTAGGGGTAGGTGTTCCTTATGAAACAAGTGTTTCACTAAATTATAACTAGGACTTGACCAGTCTCATGTTTGTGATCATATTATAGGACAAGTAGTCTATGTGTTTCCAGGCTTGAGAGTGGGTTTTATTCCCAAATAGGGTTTCCCACATAGATCTTGTGTTGTGTGTATGATCTTGCATTATCTTCATTGTTCATTGATATAAACATCTTGTATGCTTCATGAATGGTTGTATTGAATGCTTAAGTGTTTGAAGGGTTTGGAAATTGAATTGGATTTTTTGTCACCACTGATTCACCCCCTCAATGATTGTACTTCTAACAATTGGTATCATAGTAGGTCCTTTAGAGAAAACTTCATATCTTGAATGAGATCCGAAGTAGCACAAGATGGCTAAGCAATTAAAAAAAGAGAATCAATAGTGGAAGGTTGTGATCAAGGCACTTGAAGAGAAGATATGTGCTTTGAAGAAAGATGCCAAAGAAGATTAGAAAGCTATCAATGATATCAAGGTTCAACTAGAAGATGCCAAGGCAAATTTGAGTTTAAAAGAAAAAAGTTGTTCAAAATAAAAAGACGTGTATGATGAATAAGTTTACCATAACAGTCAAGAATAAGAAGTGTTCTATGATAGCGAGGAAAAAAAAGTGGATCTAAGATTTGAGCTCATAAAGAAGAATCATAAGATGAGGTATGTCAGGGAATTTTGTTAGGTAAGACTAAGACAGATGAGAAGAATCAAGAGTTGTTCAAGTCTCTTGAAGAGCAAGATTGTAGATTTAAGAATGATTTGGCTAAATAAGCTAAGGAGGATAAAGAGACCATTAAAGATCTTAAATTTTAGTTAGAGGATATGAGTTATAGTTTGAGAACTAAAGGTGATGATTGTACATAGTTGAAGGTTGAAATACAGTCATTAAAGAGTGAGCATGAGTTTGTTGTATTCAAGTTGGATAAGCTTGAAAATAAGCATAATAAGACTGAGTATGTCAAGGAGAATGCAAGCTTTGAAATCAATATAAGAAGGTATGTTAGACAACCAAATACTTCAAGGTATGTTAGTTTATTCAATGGTCATTGTTATATATGTAATAAGTATGGTCACAGAGCTAAGGACTGTAGAAGGAAGTCAGTCAAGTATGGACATTCATAGAGCTATGATCAAAGGAGATTTTGGCCAAAGATTGATCATAGTTCAAATCTGTCAAAAGGTACAAATAATGATAAGCCCTCAATTCATCTAAAGAAGGGAGAGACTTCTAGAAAGCATATCAAAAGTCAAAACATGATGTGGAGACTTAAAGAAGTGAAGGCTAGTCCTATTGAGTTCAAGGATCAAACTTTTGATACTGTAGAAAAGAAATCAGTTTTGGAGGTGTCTCAAGAGTGCCAAGGAAGCTTGATATTAGTCCAAATGGAGAAGAAGGTGGATGATCCAAGAATCAAGTCAGTTACACCATTCAAGGCCAAGGAGAATCTAAAAGAAGGATCTCAATCTGATGGTTTATTTGCTATACTTGAAGAATTTTTAGGTAAGGAGTTTCATGATTGCCAAGAGTTCTTGTTGTCTGCTTTCAAAGAGCAAAAGGTGTTAGTTGAAGATATATGCCAAGAACAAGTGTTTTCATCTTGTATTATCAAGGAAGAAAAAGAAGAGATGGATGCCAAGCAAGCTATTTTAGTCAAGAAAAGGAAGAAGAAGAAGGTTCTTCAGTCCTGTGATGAGGAGTGATATGTTCCTCTATTCTAGGTCCTTGTAAAGTAGAGATGTCTTTGTCATGCTTCATGAAGACATTTACTAGTTTGAAGAAGCATGTGGTCGTGCAAGGGTGTTTTTAGTTTGGAAGGTCAGATTGAAGGTTTCTAGGTGGCAAAGGAGGATTTTTGAGTGGTCAAGATGATCTTTTTGTATATAAATGTATGTTTACCCTATTCTAGCATGCTTAAGGTGGTTTTATGGTTTGAAGGTATGTTGAAGCCAAATTGGATATTTTTGAATGCTTTCAGTGTTCTCAATGTTTAGCTTAAGGGCAAGTAGGCCTAAAATGGGTTATAGGATGCATGGGTTCCCAAAAATATGGAGGCTCAAATCTTGGTCCAAAAGTGTGTGATGGTTGTCTTTAGGTGTGCAAGAAATTGCAAAGATTGGCGTTGACCAGAAGGAGGTTTGTTGACCATGTTTGTTTGAGATTCTAGAGTTTTGGGCTATGCTATAAAAGTAGTTTTTCTTATGAGTTGAGGTCTAAGGCTTCTTAATAGGTTTAATGGACCAAATAGGTTTTCAAATCAAGCTTTACATAGATTTGAAGGTTTGTGGTTTTCAAATTATTCAAGTTTTTGTCAATATGGAGGCCTAATTGGCTCAAAGGTTTGTGAAGGAAGTATGTTGCATATGATGATCTAGGTGATGAAAATTGGTTGATTTAGAGGGCATATGAGGTGTTTCAGATATGAAGTTTTAGGTCTTGAAGCTGTATCTACTAAAAGTTGTGGGCTCTGCAAGTTCTAGGTAGGGCTATAAAGAGTCTATACAGGGCTCGTATGAAGAAAAGTATTTTTTAAATCAATTTATACAAAATAGCATGGTATGAGTGTTTCAATGAAAGTTTTATGGTTTATTTAGAACATATTTCATGTTTAGTGTGGGGCTTAAAGATCTATTGGTACTCTTGGAGGTGGTTTGCAAGTAAAAGTATGAAAGCAGAGTGGTGTTATTTGAAGACCCAAAGTAGTATAGTGTTCTGAGTTTTATATTTCCATGTTGTTGAGGCCATGAAGGTGGTATCAGAAGTTATATAGGTGAGATTTGGTTATGAATATCAAGGGAGAGTCAACATGGAGTTAAGAGGAGCTAACTCAGATAGCTTGAGAAGTTTACATGATCAAAGGAGGAGCTAGATTGTTCAGTTTGTCAGGTCCAAGGATCAAGAAGGCTTATAGTAGAGGTACTTGTTGTAGGCTCAGTGGCATAAATTTCTATTGGTGTTCCTTGATGTGGCTTGAGAGAGAAGGCTAGTAAGCTTGTGTAGTGGTTCTTCATGGTGTGTGGAGATCTGAAGATGCTCAACAGGTGCAATGGCTCAGAGATCTTAGGGGGAGTCCCTCTTAGTATTCTCAAGGTGAGTTTAATTAGTTTTTCGTGTTTAGGTGTGTTTAGTCCTAATTGATAGCAATGCATGATCAAAGAAGATTGTTTTCATGGTGCATAGTTGATAAGTACAAGGTGGTATGGATAGAGTTAAGGGGAGCTAACTCAAATAGTTTGAGTGACTTGTGGATCCATGCATGATGTAAGGAGAAACATTTGTGAGATGTTCTAGTCATTGAGAAAATATGTTGAATCTTCATACATAAGCAAAGGGAGCTTGTGATTTATGTAGGTTAACAGCTCCAAGGATCAGAGAAGCCCAAGTTTAGATTGGTGTATGTCAAAAAAGGGGAGAAATTGTCTCATATGAGGTATGTAATTATCCTGAGCACCTAGAAATTTATTTGAATACATTCGTGATGTTAAGAAGAGCTTGGTGGATGTTTAGTCCACTTTGATATTAATGGAAAAGGGAGAGAAGGAAAATAAAAGGTTGTTATCAATGACAAAAGGGGAAATTATTGGTAAGTGTTGTCATTGATGTCAAAGATTGATGTCATGTGTGCATTGATGTTAAATGTAATGACAAAATGGTGATATCATAATGATGATTAGTTTGAGCCTGAAGTTGTGCAAGGAAGAATTTGTATGCATATGAGCCAAGGTAAGTATTATTTAAGGTTTATCATATTTTATCTAGCATGTCGATGTGGTTTTAGGTCAAGAAGAGAAGACAAGCATGTGAATAGTGTGTTAGCATAGGCTTGGTAGCCTAGTATGTAAGCATGGATTTTTTGTATATACTTGGATAGGAATTTGATGAATGATATGGATGATGAGATCATGTTTCAGAGGTCCTATGGGATGTCAAGAGTGCTTAAAATGCTTATGAGAATGCATAGCATTCATTCATTTTTTCATTATGTTCATCTTGGCATAGTTGGTTCTGTGATAGAAAAATCTAAGTAGGTAGTTTACTGACATCACCATTGCCACATATGGATGAGTCAGGGGGAATTGGTCATATGGGTGTGATCCCATTAGTCCCAAGTTGCTATGGTCCAAATGTTAGGTCATTCGATTAAGTGTAGCAAAATTTATTAAGGTTCAAAGTTTGATTTCCAAGCAGTTTGCAAAGGTTCCCATTCTTAATCAGACCATCACTACACGTCATGCAAATGTGTATGAACCAACTAATTTGTGAATTTATTTCAAATACACAAAAATTCAATAATGATCAAAGGTTTACATGGAGTTTTTTTCTATAGTACCAAGAAGCTACCCTAAAAATTTGGAGTCTTGATGTGTTGTCTAGCTCAAGTTTTAAAGTTTCAAAGTTGCTCTAGCAGACTATGATGGGTCAAAGACTATCAAGTTTAATCATGTTGAAGTCTGAGGTCATTTGTATATAAGATCAACGGTGAGCACTTAATCATACTTATTGAGATCAATGGTACATATAAAGTCAACATGTCAAAGGTTGTATGCATAGGTGACAAGTGTCACAAGCTCGCTAGTCTGATAAAAGATCAACGGTGAGCAGCGATTCGTACTAATAGAGATCAATGGTGTGGGACAAGTCAAAGAGTCAACAATGCACATGAGACTATCAAGTAGCACAAGCACATAAACTGTCAGTAAAGTGAGCATAAGGAATGTGAGGGTACCAAGTGTCATAATCTTGAGATTTTTGAGTAAGATCTAATGGTGAGTGTTGTAAGATAAAGACCTTGTTAATCCACAAATATCGATGGTGCACATTTGGTTAATATTACAAGATTACACAAGATGAGGTCAACATGTTCTAAGTTTAACTATTTATCATACTTAAAGATTAGATGAGATCGACGGTACATATTTAATCTAAGATTCAAGGACCTTAGATGTTGACTTAGTGTTTGAAATTTAACAGTTGCTCAGTGACCATTGGATTTTAAATATTCAAATTTGTGAGGGAAGACCAATCTATAGTTTTTAAGCCATAAATTTCAATCTATGCAGAATTTTACCATGGTATAAAAATCAAAGTTGTAGATGACTTCAAGCTACATCCATCAATATGTATTTGAAGATCTAAAAGTATGTACAATCAAATATATTTAGCTCCAATGTTGACTATGTATTTGTTCATGCATTGTAAGAAACCCGAGAAAGGTAATTGAGTTGTTCTTGATGGTATTTCGATGTTTCAAGATAACTTAGATATTGTAAAGTGTTGTAGACACTATGAAGATCATTTATATGGATTTTGGAGATTTGGCTAATCCATATTTAGTATGAACAAATGCTCAGAAAGTGATTGTGTGTTCATTCATGGTGGTTGTGTGCATAGAAAGTTGTTTAAGCAAATTGAGCTTCAATGAAAGAGTGTTATAGTGGTTTTTATCACTTAAGGAGGACTTATAGATTGTGGTGCATGGGTATATATATTTGAAAGTGTTTTTATTTTCTTAGTTTGTTCATAAAAGTGTCAAAGAGGTGAATGGGTCTTCATAGGACCTAAAAGGTGTCTTAGGCCTATTTGAAAGAGGGTTGTGCTTATAGGTGACCCATGTTAGATGCCTTAAGGGTGAAGTCATGTGTTATGGATTACAATGAATGTTGTGATGATAATAATCATGAAGACTCTATAAAAGGTGAAACCAAATGTGATGGTTTCTAGGCTTGTAAGAGTGACCTATGAGAAGAGGTGGTTGTGGGAGTTGTGGAGTGATTGTGCCCAGTGGACTGGTTGTAGATTAGAGCAGGTTGATGACTATGTGCATGAATTATAGGTCATAATTCTGATGTCAAGGATAGTGCTCCTACAAGTTTGAATATTGAGGATGAGAGAAGAGGTCTAGAGTGATCCAAAAGGTGCTTTTAGATGTGTGTGGTTGTGTGAAAAAGTGAAGGGGGTTGATATACATTGTATCTCCATTAGATTAGCAGGTAATCAATGATCAGAAAATATTGATTTTATAGGTGTTGGGAGGGTGCTCAACATATTGATCAGAAGGACTTGATCATCTTAGGGACAAGTGCTCCTTGTAAAATAGGTGTTTCACTAAAGCCAGTCAGAAGGACTTGACAAAGAGGTGGTCAAAAGGACTTGATCATCTTAGGGGCAGGTGTTCCTTATGAAAAAGGTGTTTCAATAAATTTTGATCAAAAAGACTTGACTAGTCTCATGTTTATGATCATCTTAGAGGATAAGTAGTCCATGTGTTTGTAGGCTTAAGAGTGGATTTTATTCTCCAAGAGGGTTTCCCACATAAATCTTATATTGTGTGTATGATATTGCATTATCTTCATTGTTCATTACTATAAACATCTTGTATGCTTCATGAATGGTTGTATTGAATGCTTAAGTGTTTGAAGGGTTTGGAAATTTAATTGGATTGTTTGTCACCACTGATTCACCCCTAGTGATTGTACCTCTAACACTCAAGACATGAGAGTCAAGATTATTCCAGCCCTATTAGGGTTCTTGCTTATTCATTTTGCTTTGCCACATTGAGAAGCCTTATGCTTCAAGAAACTCTATTAGAATTTGGGCATGGTGGTCAAAGGAAAAATGGAGGCAGTTAGTTGCATGAGCTTATCATAGAGTTTTAATTGTACTGAGTCATTTATCTTGTCATCCATGCAAAAAAATTTGTGAAGTTTTATGTTAGTGGAAGTTGGCTTAAATGGGTAGACTAGTCTTTGCATTGGGATATATGTGGAAGGCTGAAAGTTTGTGAAGGAATACTCTCCATTATTTTGTATTCTTTTTTATTAACATTTAATTAAGTTTTGCATTCAATTTTATTAAGGGTTCTTGCACAACCTGGGTTTTCATTATTTAATGGATATACAATGTTTTCTTGCTAAAAGGGGAAAAGTTGACTTGAATCTATGTATTTTGTGTTTAAAACCCTTAGCCATTATTTAATGATTCAACCTAGAATCATTTTTCTTTAACCTGGTAATGTTGTTAGGCCTACGACCATGAAAATTTTTATTTGGTCTTTGTAACTTGGAAAACCTGTTGGGAATTTATAAAACCTTAAGTTGTCTTTCTTAGTAAAAATAAACCTGTGCATTGTTTATAGGTCAGGGCCTTAAAAGATAATAATGAAATACTTGAGTTTTAGGTAAGGTTGAAATACCATCTGTGTTTTTCTTAAAATATTATTTTAATATGTTTTATTAGAAGTCGTACGACCAGGATATTAGATTTGGTCATAATGAAGGTTTTTGACTTATGTTGTTAGTCTTTTTTTAGTCACTTGATTTAAATTCTATTCATGATTGTTTGACTTTAGGTTAAAGACTATTTTGATGATTTGAATACATCATGAGTTTTAAAATTGTTTAACTTTAAACATTCATATGAATGAATCCTATCATTATTAGTATTTGATAATGACATTAGGATCTTTTTATTATGATTTTCATTTGACCTTGTTGGTCAAAATTGAGATGGAACTTTAGAAATATTTGATATTGTTCCTTTCAATAGTGTGGTTGACTATTTTTTGACTGGTTAGGCTAATGTGTTATCTTTCATGAGAACTTGAGTCGAGTTTGATGTCATTTTTAGACTGCTAAAAGTCTTCTTTATAAATGTTTTTGATGTTATTTTGAGTATGTTGTTTAGTTTTATTCTCAAAAACTATGTGAGTCATTTAAGTTCATTTTACTTGGATGAAAATGTTTAAAGAATATTGTTTGTATTTGGGGTTACTAGCAGTAATACAATTGCATTTATTTTGGGTGTTGTACTCTAATGAAGGATTGGACCTTGTAGGTGAAATGCCATGGATTTCCCCCTTAATATTTCAACTTAAAAGCTCCAACACAAGCTTCAATAATTGAAATAACTACAAAGGTGCTAGTGATGTTAACCATGAATGTAAACAGTGTTGATTGAATGTTTTCTTCAATGGGTTTTATAATTCAAGTTTAGTAGTCAATATTTACCTTACTCACTTATCTCGTCTAATAAAAATCACATCTAATTAATGGATGGGGTGGTCTAAGTCCACTTATGGTTGGGCTCATTGGGACTGGAGAGGTGAGCATTTGCTTCATTATATTTTCATGCAAAAGATTGCTTGGTTGTACTTCTAAATTTGAATTATTATAGTTGATTGTAAAGTGAAGAAGACCATTTTGTAAAAATGAGTTGATTCAGTTTTGTACACTTATCTTCATTGATTTTAATAATTGTATTCAATGTAATGGTTATGTTTAATTACTTTAATGAGTTAGTAGTATTCAAGTCAATTTATAATTATATATGGAGTTTGATCCTTTAGTTTGTCAATCCATTATTATGAATTGTTATATATAAACAGATTATGGAGTATTGTTTTGGCATTCAAAGAATGTGGACATACATTTGTATGAGAGGAATATGCATATTTATTGGTTTAAGTATTATTTAGTTCCAAGGTGTTTGTTTTAGAGATATTCTTATTTGAATATCCAATCACTATACATATGTTGCTTATGTTGATACATCTCTTCGCATGACTTGGACAAAGTCATTTAGATATATGTTATTATATGAAAAAGTATGCATAAAAGTCTTAAAAGTTTTTAATACTAATAAATATTATTAGCCTTTTGATTTCCTGTAGATGGCATGGATTTGGTTATTTTTGTGATTACTTAATCTTTTTTTTAAATGAAGTTAAGATATTCATTTACTTGGCAATTTGTGAATATTGGGTTATTTGAGATGAACAAGAAGTTGAAAAGTTATGTTATGTATGTATAAATTATATTGATATACTTCATGCACCAATTAAGTTATTTATTAATCATAAGTAATTGTGACCTATTTACTTTAGTCTATGTAAAGATTTTAGAATTACCTTAATCTATTCAAATATACATTTATGAAGATAAACTCTTTATTAAGATTCTTTTTAAGGACTTCCAAAAGGTTATTTAAGTCTAATAATTTATTAAGGATTAAGAAGAACATAATCATTTTCAAATATGATGTTGTGTCCTAATCTTGAATACAAACATGATTGGCATATTAAGCTAAGAGTTTTGAGTTATGAGAACTCTATTTCCAGTTTTTTAAATCCTTGTAAAATGGAATCACTATTTAAGTGAAGGAACTATTGTGACAGCCTTATTTAATTAATTTAAGTGTTAGTTTGATCAATTACAAACTAAGATACAATTAATCTTGTACGAAGCTCTTACATGTTATAGGCTAATAAAGTTAACCTAAAAAACAAGCTTGTAAATAGATAAGCAATTTAGCATCTTAAATTCTAATAGTTATTTTAATGGAAGCAAGATGTGATTGAGTGAAATCTGATCCTTACTTGTAAATGATAACAGGTTTTCCTATTTCATTATAATGACAAGAAATTGTTAAAGGTCAATGACTTGAGTTTTAAAGTTTGGAATTGGTAAATCTTCCTTGGAAGATAAAAAAGAGAAATGTTCTAAGCCTTAAGGCATTATCATTGAAAAAACTATTATTCTAATAGACATGGATCTAAGATGAAATTTAATTCACTTAAGTGACAAATGTTAACTAGTAAACTTAATATAAGCATATAGAGTTCTTTGTAACTCATGAGGGAATTAAAATAATGAATGTTAAAATTTATGTGCGCATAACCTAATATAAAGTCTGGGTAAACCACATAAATTTATTATTAATGCATGTTTTTACTTGTAACTTCAATTAATCAGTCTACGGCCATGACGCTACACCAGCCGTGTGAAATGGAGGTGGTGTTCCAAAATTGAACATAAGCATGGTTGTTGAAACATATTAAAGGTTAAAAAACTTTGTCTTAATCAAATAGACTTCCACATTACACTTATTCCTTTGATCAAATAAGCAATCGGTAATCTAATCATCCTACACTACGTAATAGGATGATGTTTGTTTCATCCTATGCATGTTTATGTTTTTGTTAAAGCGTTCAAAAGCTTTGCATTGCTTTTGAAAATAATTCCTTCCGTAATCACTACCTACTATATGTGAGTTTGGTAGATCTTACTTATACAAACTTAGTATGATGATTTTTATGTTAAATTTATTTTACTCCTTGCAGTTATTTATTGAACTTTTTTTATTTACCTAGTGAGGTACTGACTATTTTATGGTCTGTGCAGGTACTCGAGTAACTGTATAATTTAGTGATGGATTTACTAGGAATTCCAAATTGAAGTATGTGGATAGGAGTGTGTGAGTGTTTCTACACTGACCCACTTATATCTAAATACTAAGTGGTTAAAATGCTTCTTAAGAAAGTCATTGTTAAATTATGGACTTGGTCTACTTATTATGTTAGCTATGACACATTTATGGAATTCATTAGTCTTTTTATGCTAAACTCTGATTATTTATTTATATCATAGTTGTTTATCTCGATATAAAAAATTTATCGTTGTTATATCTTGGTATCACAGCAAGCTATACTACTCTAGGGAACTTTGAGGAATGTTTCTTATTGTTTATCTTGTTGAGTTATTATTTGTTTCACCTCAATTTAGTGAGAAAAAGATTTGAAATGAAAAACAACCACCCAAGGGATGTTAACCCTAATATAATTAAAGGTCATAAGGCTAATACTCCTGAAAGAGAAGCACCTCATCTCAATAATATTGGTATAAATATTAAAGCCCCTAACTGTGATGAAAATAATCATAATGTTAACTAGGAGGTAGTCTTGAATGTGATACTAATTGCAATGAATACCTTATAAAAAAAAGTTAGATGCCCAAGAATGTAGATTAAACAACTTAGAAGGTGTTCTACCTAAAGAAATTCTTCATAGAAAAGAAGGGAAAGTGGGTGAGCAGGAGCTCCAAGATAATCCTATGAGTGTGGTTGATCTTATCATCAAGGAAATGAAAAATGTTATCTTCACCAGCCTTTTCAAGTGAGGAATTTGATGATGTAGTTGATGCATGGTTGGTTCACCTACAAAAGTACTTTAACATTCATAATATTCCCTTCAATGTGAAAGCAAGAGTGGTTGTTTATCAGTTAGTTGGAGCTACAGCGCTTTTGTGGAACCATATTTATGCTTTAGATGGTTATCATCCAATGACTCTTATGTAACTTACTTTTGAAAGACAGTTCAGGAAGAAGTATTTCAGCTCAAACTTTAAAGAATAAAAAATAATTAATTTACAACTATTAAAACAAGAGCATATGTTAGTAACTGAGTACAAAAATAAGTTTTAAAACCTATTGTATCATGTTAAATACATGCATGATGAAGAGACTAAAGTGACCAAGTTCACATTGGGGTTGAAAATGATATTGATGCATTATGTCAATATGACCAATCTTATGACTATAACTATTTCTATTGAATCTTCTCAAAGGGCAGAAGAGAAAGATAAAGCTTGTCAAAAGGTGAGGTAAAATTTTAAATAGAATAGACAACAATCTAAGAATAAAAACTTATCCCCTTCACTAAATAATTTTTAAAAATCTAATCAAAATTATAGATTTACCAAGAGTATGAATGGTTTGAATAAATTTAAGGACAAAATAAAAAAATAAAAAATTAGAATTCTTCTAAGTCTACAAATTTTAAGAAAAAACAGACCCAACGTAGTCAAAATGTACATGTCATTGGGATAATTACCATTTTTATGTCACCCCAAAGAACTATAGTATGCTAAGAATGTGGCAATAATCACTATCAGAAGGATTGTCTTAAGTTGAAATCAAAAAAATTGACTAAATATATGATGTATGCAGATGTGGATAATAGAAATACAAATTTTTAAGTAACTCTTATCTAATTCATAGGTAAATTAAATGATATTTGTGTTTCAATTTTATTTGATTCAGGAGCAACAAATAGTTTTATTAATCCTAAAATAGTAACTTGTTATAAATTGAATTATGTGATAATGAAGGACGTAGATATCTTTTCTAAGATATACTTGAGATTATGATATTACATGTTAAGAATCAAGGATGAAGACATCCATAAGATCACTTTTAATAAAAAACTCGATATAGACATTATGAGTTTATGGTAATGCCCTTTGATTTAATAAACATACATGTTATATTTATGAATTTAATGAATAGTATATTTAAATATTTTTTGGATGAGTTTATTCTAGTTTTTCTCGATGACATACAAATATATTCTAAGAATACAAATGAACATGAATAGTATTTTTGTTTTATGCTGCAAAGGCTAATGCAATATCTATTGTTTGGTAAGCTATCTAAATATACTTTTTTTCAAACTGAGATCCACTATTTAAATCATATTATATCTAAGGTTAGCCATGTTGTTGATTCAAATAAGATTAAGGCTATCCAAGAGTGGCCTGCTCCTAAAAAATGTATATGAAGTACATAGTTTTATGAGATTTGTTGGCTATCACAAAAAATTTATTGAATTTTTTCTAAGTTAGTTAACCCAATGATTTCCTTACAATTCAAGAATAAGAAGTTAGTTTGGACTTCTAAGTGTCAACAAGTGTTTTAAAAGTTTAAAGAGTTGTTAACCTCAACATTTGTACTTATTATATCAGATCCTAATGATAATTTTAAAATCTGGGTTGATGTATCCAAAAAAGGTTTGGATCACATGCTAACTTAGGATAGTTCAGTGGTGACTTATGAGTCACGAAAATTGAAAGATCATGATAACAATTGCACCACCCATGATCTAGAACTTTTTTTCATTGTACATGCTTTGAATAAATAAAAATGCTTTTTGTTGGGTAAGCATTTTAAAGTAAAATTTGATCATCACAACTTAGAATATTTATTTTCTCATGATGATTTGAATGCTTGTCAATATAGATGATTGGAATTTCTAAATAATTTTGATAAAAATATTTCATATGTGAAAAGTAAGGAGAATCATGTTGTTGATGCACTTAGTCAATGCATGTATCTTACTACCTTGTATGTTTTGCATAATAATTTTCAAACTAAAATTTTAGAATAGTAGTATTCTAATAAATTTTGCTAAGAGGTAAGTACAAATTTGGCTGATGAACCCGTAGAAAAAAATTCTAAATTTTATGTTGATTCTAATGGTTTAATTAGACACAAAAACAAAGTTTCAATGCTTGAGCCTGATGACTTAAGGAACATTTTGCTCAAATAAGTGCATGAAGCACTTCATTTTTCTCATCCCGGTATCATGAAGATGAAATACAAGCTAAAAATGCTATCTTATTAACCTAGTTTAAAACATGAAGTTGTTGACTTTGTGACAAAATATTTGGAATGTCAATATGTGAAAATTAAACATTATCATATAGGTGGATTGTTGTATCTTTATGATGTTATATAAGGTAAGTGAGTTGTGATTTCTTTGGATTTCATATCTGATTTGCTAAAATATCTAAGCAAACATGATAGTATTCTAGTTGTGATAGATAAATTTACTAAAGTTGATCATTTCATTGTTGAAAATTTAACTGATGATGCATTTGTGTTTTGTGAATAGTTTGTGAAATAAATAGTACGATTGCATGACATGCCTAAAGTTATTATTTCAAATAGAGACAAACTTTTTACTTCAAGGTTTTAGAAAATTGTGACTATTATTTTTGGTACAATATTGAACTTTAGCTCATCTTATCACCCAGAAATAGATGGTTAGACATAAATATTAAATCAAGTTGTGGAAGACATGTTCCGAATGTATGTGATAGATCAACAAAGTAAATAGGAAGATTATTTGCACTTAGTTGAATTTACTTACAATAACACATACCATTCTATTATTAATATGATTTCTTTCAAAAAATTGTATGGATGTAAGTGTAGGACTCCCCTAAGTTAGGAAAGATTATAAAACAAAATTGTGTATGGTCCCAAAGTTTTACAAAAGTATGACAGGCAAATGGAAATCATAAGGCAAAATCTAAAGACTTTCTCTAATAGACAAAAGAGCTATGTTAATTTAAATAGGTCATCACATGAATTTAAAGTTGGTGATAAAAAAATTTTACGTGTTAAACCACAAAAGAATTCAATTAAGTTTATAAACTCTTTCAAATTAGCCCCTCGAATTGTAGAACACTTTGAAATTTTGGAGAAAATTAGTCATGTTGTCTATCGACTAACCCTTCCTCCTTCTCTATCCCATATTCATGATATTTTTCATGATGTATTATTGATAAAGTATATGTTCGATCCTTCGCATGTTTTGAATTGGACTTATCTTTAGGTTTTGAAAGAGGAAAATATGTAGTTAGATCCAATGAGGATCTTGGACTATCACAATATTAGACTACAAAATCATGAGATTTCTCAAATTTTAGTTTAATGGGATCCTTTATCTGAAAGAATCATTACTTAGGAAGATAAGAGTATTTTCAAGCAACACTATCTTTATCTATTTTAATCACTGGGATGACTCTCTTTCAAGTGGGGGAGGATGTCATGACCATGTTTCAATACATTTATTTTACATGTTGATTATGGTTTTGTCATGAACTATTTGAGACATGATTATTTAATTTTAATCTTATGATATAGTTTTGTGAACTATGATTTGATCTATTATGATGTTTTGATTTGTGAGTGATCAGTTAGATATTAAGAGATAGTTGTTATTATGTATTTTCATTGGATATTTCATACTTAATGAGTTGTTGATTCATTATTCAGTTCAATTATATTATTGTATTTAATGTTGTTATTATATTTATTGTTCTTAGATAGTAAGGATGTTATTTATAGTATATTATGACTACAAGTACATGATATGAGCTAGGTTGGGAGTGACTCTGAGTAGTTGGGTGAAGTCAAAAAAGTGAATGAAAAGAAATAAAGTTCTTAAATTACAAAAACTAAGCTTTAATTGTTATTGATGCTTTAAGTCATTTTTATAGGCTTAAATTAATTGTTGAATGTTTATCTATTATTGGATGTGAATGCGTTATTGAATTAAGTCTTGTGTTAATGTTGACATCTTATTTAATCATTATTTTACTTAAGTTATTTTCGACTCTTTGAAGTAGTCAACACTTGTCGGCATTACTGGAATGTATTAGTCATATCGACTGTATTATTTGTTATTATTTGGATTGTCTTGGATGTTCTTTATCCTTATTATTTTTCATCTTGCTTATTTATTTGTCAGTTTCAGCATTGCATTGGTCATCAAATGATATTTTACTCGTCGAGTCTTGGCTTATGTTTATATTCTTTTGTGAAATAGTTCACTTGTCACAGTGTTATTTCATTGTGCTTAAAGGCATTAATCATTGTTATGATTTAAAGGCATTATAACATTTAGAATTATCTTGGGCATTTCATTTAATTTCATAGAGGGGCATTGTTGGGTGGAACTATTATTAGCATGCATTGTTATTGAGACCAAATCTTAGCTTGGCTTGGCTAAGTAAATGGGGGCCATGACCCATTTTGTTTGTTTAACTTTGGTTTGATGTCATTGGATCACCAATCAAGGCATGGGAGTCAAGAGTCTTCCAGCTACACCTACCCTTCCTGAAGAAAACAAGTTTTTTCCATCTTAGAGGCCTTCTTAGGATATGACTCCCAGTTCTTCTATGCCAAGTCTTGTGGATGAAACTCCTCTCATCATTATCTAATAACCCTATTATTTACCATATCATCCCTCTTATGCTCCTTGTCCTCATGAAGTCCTTGAATATTCTTAGATGGAGCCTCCAAGATAGTCATTTCAACCTCCAAGTGAACCTACTAATTTAAAAGTCCTACCTTAGAACCAAGTACTTAAGTCTCGGTAGAAATAGGAGGAGGTGAGTGTTATTGATTTTGAGCCCAAAGAAGACCCTTTGCCTATAGTTGTTCCCTCATGGAAGTCAATTTAGGAAAACATCCAAAGGAAGGAAGAAGTGATTATTGAAGAGGCCAAAATTTAGGGTACATCAATAATTGATGAAGTGGAAGGAAAGGGTGAGGAAGAAACCCAAGCACTCATAGGATAACTCAACTTACTCTCTCTCTCTCTCTAAGCATTCCTATAGGAATCTTCCATTCCCAAGACCTCAATTTGTAAAAATACTCCCTTGACTCCCAAGCAAACTCATGAGCTTATTCACTACCCTCCCACCATCTCCCTTCTTGAAGATGATCTTGTTCTATGGAGGATAGATGAAGAAGTTATAGTTTCAAGTGATTTTTTAGGAGAATATGGTGAAGATGAGGAAAGTGTGCATGAGGAATAAATATTTATTGGAACTCCCCTTGGTGAGAGCAAAGGCATTTTATCTTTAAAACTAGATGAAGAAGTTATAGCAGAAGATGAAGGCGCTGTTAACTTATTTAAAGAGCTCCCTTTTGATGTGATTGAGCATGAAGAAGAGAAGGTAAATCCTTGATTTGATCTCATTTGTATCATTCAAGATCATAGTGAAGATTTGTTTGAAGCTTGGGAATCAAGATACTCACTTCTCCCAGATGATTATGAGTTGAGTAAAGTAATAGGAGGTAGTTTTGGTAAACCAATCAACAAGATAGAGAGTGGCAATCTTGAAAATTTGTCTTTTCAAGAGGCAGCCCCACTAGATGGTGATTTGTTTGAAATACTCAACATGGGTTATCATCCTCTCTCTCTATTTACAGACCTTGGTGTACTCTTGGAAGACCATGTAGATCTCTCTTGGCCATAATTTATCAAAAAACAATAAACTCTCTCTTGTGGAGACAATGATCGATAGGTTAAAATTCATCAACAGGATACGAAGGTCTAGGTATGCTACTCCAATCAATTATATGAAGTTCATGATTTAGCTAGTCTTACAAACCAATAGTTGGCCATCTTAGAGACCATGACCAGGAAATAACAACAATAAAAGGTAGAGAAAGAAATCCAGGACCAGTATGTGTTCATTGGAGATCTATTTGATGATTTTGACCTATTATAAGACATATCAAATGTAGTGGCCTTCAAAAAAATCTCAATGAAGTAATAATTCAATCAAACATAATTTCATACACCATCGCATACCTCATGAGGTAAGTGATCCAAAAAAACTTTCCTTATGATTTTGGTGGAGAATTCTAGTCAATTAAGTTGTAGTTAGTTTAGTTTTCCTCCAAATGTTGTCAAGCACATTAGTTTTGTTATGATTGTGTCAATGAAGTGCTTTATTAGCACATGTTTTTTGTTAGTCTAGTTTCCTTTGTTTGTTGTCTTTTATTTCATGTCTTTGAGCAACAAGTAATTGTCTTATCTTAAGTTAAGAGTAGTGGTCATTGATTAAGTTCAAATCATGATTGTTTCAAAGTTTAAGAGTGATATTTTGAGTCTAAAAGAGATGTCAATGGTCTAATTGTTAAGCGTAGCAGGAATGCTTCCCAGCCGAGTCACCAAAATGTTAACAATTATGACCTCATAGGTCAAATTTTCACCCCTACCACTTAAAACTTTGTTTGTCAAGACATGATGTACTTCTTTAATCATGAAAAGGTCTAATGGATTCATTTTTAAGTAGTTTCATCAGATTTTTTAGGTGATTTTGGTAGTTTTAGTGCCAAAAAACTTGTTTTGAAGTCATCTGTATAGTTCTTTAAGGTAAAATTGATTTTCAAGCATCTTCACAACCATATTTATCCATGAAAAGGTAAAAAAAATTATTTGTAAGAGGTTTTAGGTTTTAAAATGAAGAAAATTATTTTGTCTCTCATATCAACCTCCTTAACAGCTCTAGAAGGGTCATCAGTTTTAACTCAGTACAGGTAAGAGAGAGAGATTTAGATCCAAATGTCTTGTTGAATGATAGGTACCCTAATGACCTTAAAATTAATGTTATTGATTTTCATATTTATTTCCCTATATTTTTGAACAATCACTAAGAGTGACAGCAGGTTACTATGGCATATCCATCTAAGAGGGGTTTGTTCTTTCACCTATTTCTCCACTTAAAAAATATATGGTGAGGAATGGTTTTGAGGGTGATTTTTAGAGTTCAGATAGCTCCTTTTCATGGTGATTTTAATATCCAACTCATCTCCATGAACTGCCTTCACTTAGAAGAAGAATATTTTGGTGTACAAGTTATTCTAGTGGATTCTGATGCAAGCTTTTGTTTGGTCTTCATGGTGGTCATTCTCAAAGGTTTTATAATTCTTCATGACTCATGGAATCTCCCTTAGTTTCATGGATTTTATGTGTTTTTTTTGAAGATGTGTTTCTTATCGATATTCTTCAAGTGTGCTTGCTCTTTGGAACATGGTTTGTTTTTAGATAGTTCACTATAGATTTGATTACTAATTTTGGATCAAATATCAATAACAAATCTAAGTATAAAGTTTTGAGTGATATTTTACTATTAGAATCATGAGAAAGATGAAGGTTTTAATTCAAACACACTTTCTAATGAAGATCACAAGTGTTTCCTTCATATGTAGTTGTACAGAATGTGAAGTATTTGGAAGATGCTTAGAGACATGAGGGGAACTTAACACATATCTTCATGCTTTCATATTGTCTTGATTACCCCAATGCCTTCATCAAGATTATTTCCAATTGACTCAATGCTCTAAGACTCTGAAATAAGGCCTATGCATTGGTGGACTGTGTATGCAGTCCGTACTAACCTGAAGAGTGAGTTGAAAGGGATGAAATGATGCTTGTCACAAAAATTGTGGACCTCTGAAGAAGTAACATAAAGTAAGAAGTGATTTTATAGTGTTTTAAGGTTCAATTGCTTAAGGACTAGATCTTTGTAGCCTATACAAGTAAATGAGTCATACAGGGCCCAGTGTGTAGGTCCTCATTTTGGACTAAGGCCATCATCAAATCTAGACAAGAACAATCTAGGAAAGATGATGGAACCTAACCTCAAGGAGTTCATAAATGTCACAACCCATGAAGGGAATACTAGATCGCCTAGATAGTCGAGAGACAAAAATGACTAAATTCAAGGCCAAGAGAGATTAGTAACCCAAGGAAATTAGAGTGACTCTCTCCCTAGTCTGTAAAAAAGACCAAAATGGCCACCTACAACCATATAGGTGGAAGTACATTCATATACTTGTATGTGAAACCTTCCATGAGATGTTGCAAGAAATTACTTGTATGTTGGAGGAGTTGACGACAAGTATGACTTCATGGAGGACTAGACCAAAGGAGATTAGCAAAGTGTGATGTCTAAAAGAGCCTAAAATAGTCATCTACAACCAAGTACAATAGTCATCCATAACCGACATGAACTTCTAAGCATAAGAGCCTTTCTATACAAGGTGAACTAGTAAGAAACAAGAACTTGTATAATAACATGAGTTGATACAATAACAACAGGATGTTATAGACCAAAAGAGAGTAGACCAAGGGGAATACATCAAAAGAAACCTATAGCTTGTACAAATCAACAAGGTGAATTAAAGGTGATGTGATGCTTGTTATATGCTATGTAGCCTTGGAAAAGTGATAATGAATGAATAAATGTGTAGTGGTTGATAGGGTTTGATAAAGCTAAGAACTTGAGAAATAGTTTTGTGTAGCCTTAAACAGTCAGTAGAGACCTATAGGCCCTAGGCCTATAGGTCCTTTTTGGACCTTTATCAATGATAAATCAACACAAAGTAAAGTATTAAACATGAAGAACCTAACCTCATTGCAATTAGACAAAGCTCTAACTCATCAAAGAAACACCTAGACCACTTGAGCAGTCAAGATAATCAAAAGGAGATTGAGTTGATAGTTTCTTAACATCACCTATAGGTCTATGTGGAAGAGATAGGGGCAAGTGGATTGAAAATGTCACAAGCAAATTTTTAGACTCTACATGAATAGTGAAATGAACTCTTGATCCCAATTGAGACTGTGATCAAGTTCAATACCATTAGGAAAGTTAGTAATGAAGAAGTTAATTCCTAAATACAAAAGATGCAGTAAAGTGCTTTAATGAGCATCTACAAGTGGCTCATGGAACAAACCGGTCTCAATGGATATAATGGAGAGACAGAGGTGTTGAAAGATGTTTGAAAACATTTAGGATTACAAGTAAGTTCATACCATTGGGAGGCTTATAGTGTGGGAGTTAGTATCTAGATGCAAGGGTGCAGTCATGACCTTCCTATAGGTCATCTACAGGCCTATTTGAGAGATCAACCAAGTGCTAAACCTAAAGGATAGGTAGATTCAAAGACATTGAGGGTGTTTTGAGCCCAAAATTGAGACCTCAATTAAGTTCAAGAGTTTTGAGGAGATGAGTGGTATGAATGAGGTAATAAACTCACTACACACAGTCAAAACACTAATGAGCATCTACACGTGGCTAACTAGTTAGTGGGTCTTAAAGCTAGTGAAGAAAGAATACATAGGTGTGTGAGAGAGGTAATTGAACCTAATTGATACTTCAACTAAGTTTAGGAACCATTGGGATAGTAATTGATGTGAATGGTAAGGTCAAAAACCAAACACAATTAATGTCCCTAAAGAGATACCTACATGCTACAAAAGAACTCAGTCTAGGCTAGTTCTAAACCTCAAGAGAATGGCAGAGGTGTTTGATAAAACTTTGATCCTAATTAAGATTTCAAAAGGGTTCAAAATTATTGAAATGGTCACTAAAGTGAAGGTAAGGTCTAGAACACCTAACATAGTCAATACCCTAGAGGTAAGCTACAAGTTTGCTCCAAGAATGCGTTGGTTCTAAACCTAAAGTGAAAAATAGAGGTACAGATGGGGTTCTGAGGCGTATTACAAGATTGAGAAAAGGTCATAAGGTATGTTTATACTAATGGAAGCATAGATAGGATTGACCAAAATGAGTCCCAAACTGCTTACTCAGTCTAGACCTAATGCTAGGGTGCACCCAGGCCTACAATCCAGTCTTGAGAGAAATTGACATTTTGAGGCCTTTATAGGCATGATCATGCCTTGAAAATTGTTACAAATGGTGGTAATGACTGGAACAAGACATTTATGGTCTCATTGAGGTCACACAAATAGTGGACATAGTCATTTTTTTATCTCAGGCGTGGCCCACTCCATTGGCAAGGGGTAATCATGAGACTAAGAGGTTCATTTGGTCTCAAAGAAGAAAACAAGCATTTCTAAACATCATGAAGAGCACTGATGGAAATAAATAGGCATATAAAAGGTTTACATACACTTTCATGAGGAATCAAAGATCAGGTTTGAAACTAGATTCCCTTGAGGGCCAACAAGGTGGAGACAAGCCTAAACTACAAACACCCTGAGTAGTATACCATGAGCATGCAGTGGGGTAAAAAGGACTTATAGAGCATGTGAAATCATGTGGGGGGAGGGGGGGAGCAGGCAGGGTGAGAGGCAAGGGGCAGGGCGAGGTTTTTATAGGTGTTTGAACCTCCTCAATAATAATAAATATTTAAAAGACCCAAAACTCAAAGTAGACCTCTCTCAAAGCTCAAGAATGCTAAGCAAGTCAATCGAAGAGCAACTTTACATCCTCATAACATCTCACACTTTTCATGGGCATCTGATCCATTTGGGATAGTTGAGGAGGTTATTCAAAAAGTATTTCAAGTGTAAGGAGTTCAATTGATGATCTATTCTTTATGAATAATCATGAAGACCCCAAACTTGTCTTAAGCCTCTTTAAAACCCTAATAGTGAACAATCATGGAAAAAAAAACCTTAAATGCATATCTAATGCCATATTTTTCTCCTAAAATCTATTGGATGTTGTTGAGGACTCTAAGAAAATTATTAACATGTCATTTTATGCTAATGTCACTTGTATAGATTGCTACAAATACCCTATTTTTGCATGTTTTTGGTGTTTTGAAAGTGTTCTAAGAAGGATAGGGTTTTCCAATCATGGGAAGAGGTCATTTGGTAGTTTTCCTATCCATTAAAGTCCAAAAATTTTCATAAGAGATTATGAAGGCTATCAAACTAGGCATGTTTTCCAAGGCAATCCCAAACAGGCTCAAAAATGAGGCTAGGTGGTAAGGCCATTTCTTGGTTTGCATACTTACACAAGGTTTCAGTTCCCCAAAATGTACATGAATGTTGGTGATATCTTAAGTAAAGTGTATCACATGATTTTGGCCACTTTCACACTTGTGGGTGGTCATTTGGGCTAGATTTCTATTTCTAGGTCTAGGAGGCCTAATTAGGCCTAATTGGAGAAGAAAATGAAGGAAAATGAGTACTTAACTTAGATTTGGCTAATGAAATTTTGTGTGGAGCTGTAAGGGGATAGATGGTACTAATAAATATATCCAAGCTTCCAATTTTATTTGTACAATATTCTGAACAAGGAGCTTTATAGGTTTTTAGGGTTATAAGGAATTAGTGCTTTAGCAAGCAAAATGAGCAAAATTGAATCTTTTGGGCTACTTGATGGCTCCAAATTCTTTGTTTCATATCTGAATTCATGTTTAGGATCCATCCATGGAGAAATTTTGTTTGGTTCAAATCAAAACTCTTCTTTCTCTCTCTTATGCCTCTTTATTCATGAAGGAATCAAGTAGTCAAAACACCAAAATAGATGCATAAAAGTTATTCAAGAGGATTTATTGAGGTTGATCCTTGTTTCCACATCATTTTTATAGTATCAAAAAGTCATGGTTGTTTGGAAGGAGATTTCCAAGTTTTAAATGGTCTCAAAGACTCCTAGCAAGAGCTTCCTTCTTTCCAATACCTAGCAAATAGACAAAATCAAAATTACACTCAAAGAGCTTCTAATAACCCAAGAATGATGGAGGGGCCTCATAAATCATGGGCTGAGATTTCAAAGGAGAGAGTAATGAAGAATTGACTAATCCTTTAAGGCCTATTTTCAAGGAAATGACTTCTTCACCAAGGATATAGGGGTGTGCAGAAAATGATTTAGGAGGTTATGCTGGTCAAACATTATTTATCAATGCCCAAATACTCCTTCAACTCTTCAAGACATTTCTCACCTCAACCTCTATGTCATTTTCCAAAGGTGTATGAGAGAGTAATAAATAAATGTTATGTTGGTTTTGGAAAAGGACTTAGTAAAAGATACATTCCTAGTTTTAAGGCTTTACATTATCTTTCTCTCTCCTCTTTCTCAATTCTCTATATGTAATCCAATTTTTGGAATTTGAAAGCGATACTTAACTTGAGTTGTGGCAAGGCCATGCTCAAAAAAATACTTGTATTCACCTATTCTGAATGAATAATACTGAATTCATGCCTCCTTAAATCTTGTGTTTAGTGTATGCTAATGGTTAGTTGATAAATGAAAGTGAAAGTGCATGCTTCCTCTCATCTTGTCCTTTCCTATTTACCTATTTGTAGGTGTTATCCCATCCTTACAAATTTCATAATATGTTTCAATCATCTTGTATTTTTGGTAAGTGTGAGCTTTCCTTAGTGTCATTGCGAGACTTATTGATTAGTTGCCTTAGATCATCCATTAAGCTTGAGCTTATGTGTGAAACATTATTATTTGGAAGCTTTCATTTGAGAAGTGAAATCAGATTTTTATGTCTCTACTCATCCTTCTTAGTGCATATTATACAAGTGAAGGTCACATTTTGGTGTATCACCCCAGTTAGATAGGCTTTTCTTTCAGTTTAACTTCTTCTCCTTTCCCTTGCAAGCTAGTAGAGTAGAGTAGAGATCCTAACACATACATCAATGGGAGCTAGCCCTTAAAATATAAATATTCAATCCATATATTAGGCCACCCACATCTTAGGATTGTCTCTATATTAATTCATATTGTGAAGTCCTAAAACTATCTTCACAAGGGTGCAAGTCTAGTAGTCAATAATTTTTTAAGTCTAATAATTTCTTAATGATTAATAAGAACATAAACATTTGAAAATATGATGTTGTGTCCTTGTCTTGAATACAAACATTATTTGAATATTAAGCTAGGAGTTTTGACTAATGAGAACTCTCTTTCTAATTGTTTAAATCCTTTTTAAATGAAATCACTATTTAAGTGAAGGAACTGTTTTGACAGTCTTATTTAATTAATTGGAGTGTTGGTTTGATCGATTACAAACTAAGATACAATTAATCTTGTTTTAAACTCTTACATGTTATAATCTAAGAAAGTTAACCTAAAAATCAAGAAAATCAAGCTTGTAAATAGATAATCAATTTAGTGTCTTAAATTCCAATGGTTATTTCAATGGAAGTAAGATGTGATTGAGGAACATTTGCTTCTCGCTTGGAAATGAATTTTGGAATGCTGATAAGTTTTCCTTTTTCATTATAATGACAAGGAATTGTTAAAGGTCAATGACTTGAGTTTTAATCTTTAAATTTGGAACTGGTAAATATTCCTTGGATGATAAGAAAGAGAAATGTTCTAAGCCTTGAGGAATTATCATTGACAAAACACATAGTCTAATAGACATGGATCTAAGATGAAATTTAATTCACTTAAATGATAAAGGTTAACTACTAAACTTAATATAAGCATATAGATTTGTTTGTAACTCATGAGGGAATTAAAATAATGAATGTTTGAAGTTATGTGTGCATGGCCTAATATAAAGTCTAGCTATACCACATAAGTTAATTATCAATGCATGTTTTGACTTTTAACTTCAACCAATCGGTTAAGGCCATGAGACTACACCTACCATATGAAATGGAGAAATTATTCTAAAATGGAACATAAGTATGATTATCAAAACATCCTAAGGACTAAATAACTATGTCTTAATCAGATAGGCTTCCATATTACACTTATTCCTTTGATCAAATAAGCAATTGGCAATCTAGTCACCCTAAACTACCTATTAGGATGATGTTTGCTTCATCTTATGCATGTTTGTGTTTTTGTTAAATTGTTCTAAATTTTTGCATTATTTTGTGGAAGCCTAATTTTCATCTGGTTTGGTAACAATTTTTTGAAGTCCTAATTTCCATATGGCTTGTATATCATCTAAGAACTCAATCTCATCCTTAGTAGTTGTTTCAGTTAATTTTAGCTTATATTTCAAGAAAGAAAAAAGAAGAAACTAAATACGAGTATGGTTTAAAAATCCGTTTGATTGTGCACACATTGAATCAGATGATTGTAGAGAGATCGTCTTTGGCTTGGGAGGATGACTTGTAAATAAGACAACACTAAAGCAAATGGTTTGGTTGGATAGATAAGTGGATTGCCTAGCGCTATTTGGATCCCAAAAGCACAAGCTTCCTTGGGGGCTATCAATCCACACATTTTAAATAATTAAGTTTATAAAATAAGAGATAAAGTGCTTGAATTAATAAACAAAAGATACTAAAAGTGAACACAATAAATATTTGATAAAAAAATAGGCTATATATGACTAATATAGCAATAAGTAAGTCAATACTAATGCTAAACAGATCAAGTGTGCTTCAGAAAATAAGATAGGGGTCTGTGAACAAGCAAGGACACAGAAAGTTAGATTTGATTGAGGGTAAGTAGGTGAAAATAGCTTGCTATTATTTCTACCACAGTGACCATCGATGATTAGTGTGACTATCAGTGATTCAGGCAACCATCGATGGTTGGATAGATCGTCAGCGATCAAGCTGATCATTGGCAGTTACTTTGTGTAGGTTGTGAGTAATAAATGGCTAATTGACAAGATTTCAAAAGGCAATCCTCAGAAATGGGTTTATGTTATGTTGATTTTGAAATACAAATAAAGTAATTGAATATTGGAAAATAAATACTTAGCTTACAGAAGATTGGTCAGAAGAGTGGTTGAGGTGGTTGGTTCATTGGTAGAGTCTAGCATGATTTTGGCAAAGTAACGGTATTTGACTATCATCTGAGGGGCAGTGACAAGTTGGCTCTCTATCATGATAGAAGGGTCACTGAATTACTAGAAGAACACTTGTAAGAGAAGCTCTTGATAGTTGTGGATTACCCTTTTTCACCTCCTACTCCTCTCTTTTTATAAAAAAGGAAGGAGAGGTGCAACAAAACATTAACTAGGATTTATAATTATAACTCATGCATGCAATGGCTTGCACATGGATTTAGATGAGTTATTTTTAGAAAAGTAAGACAGAGTTGATGTGGGTGTTTAGCTGGTTAGGCGGTGCAACCCTAACCATTGGTGATCAAAGTGACCGTCGGTGGTCATCATGATCGATGATAGTCGAGGGCCAAGGTAAAAAGGTGGTTAAAGGGTGAGTTTAGTCAGTTGGTCAAACTGACCATGGTCAAGCTTAGTTAGAGGTCAAAGGGTTAACTTAGTCCCAAGGGGGTCCTAAAGTGGTCTATGGGTGTTTTGACGTTTGGAATTGTGATGTGCAAATTTTTGGTGTCTACATTTTATCTATTTTTGTTATGTAGATTTGAATCAACAAGGTCTAATCATTGGTCGAAGGTCTGGTTGCCCTGAGTATGGGAGGACGTGTTCCCCATCAAATTAAGAGTCGATGAGGTAAAACAGATTTGGGATTGGGTTTGATAAGGTGGATGAAGGCGATGATGAATGTGGACATTATGAAGGTGGACGATAGGTTGGGCATTGAAGTGTAAACGCACACATGAAGTGCAACAAAAGGTGCGATAGCCAAGATCACGTATAGACTAAGTTCTCATAGCTAGTAAAAATAAACACTGATGCTAGAAGGATAAGTGACAAGTGGATCATGTGATTGTATTTAGGCATGTCGGCTAGGTATACTCGTAAATACAAGTCTCCTAGGCAATGTATATGGTTATGTGGATATCTAAGGCAGGAAGTGCTCTCGATAAAAACATAAACTGGTCAAGTGTCATGGGTATCTGAGGTAAGAAGTGCTCCCGAGAAGACCTAAGTAGGTTTGGTATCCATGAGGTGGCACAAGTTAAAAAAAGTGGTCAACATGGTAAGTGTTATCAATGCAGTCAAAGGACCAGGAAAAAGTCATTGCAAAATGCATGTTAGTTAGGCTAAAATGGACCAATGGCGAGGTAACGAGGTGGTTGAGGTGGGCAGAAAAGGTAGTCTCCATGGTTGGGTGAGGGACTTAGTTCTAGTTAAAAGTGTGCTTGCTTGAGGCAGAAGGAAAAAGTGAAATAACCTAACCATTGATGGTCAGAAGGTCTAAAGGTGACCATCGATGGTCACCCTGACCATCGATGATCAAAGGGCAAACCCTAAAAGTCTAGTGCTCAAAAAGCAAAAAAGTTTCTCATTTTCTCATTGCAACTTTTATCTTAGAGCTCTAGCCTTTTATCGTATTGGGTAAAATTGATAGATAGTGATTGTTGAGGAATTACTTTGCTAAGGTGGAATGACCGAGAGGATTGAGTGGACTAGAGAAGATATAGGGTGGGTGCAGATGCAGATAACAATGGCCAATGAATCCCTAAATTCCTACTCAATGATGGTCAAGGAATGAGGTATGTGGTGTTTTCATTTGGTAGTTTAGGTTAATAGTAATGGCATTTGTATTTAGTGTTGAAGTTGATTTTTTGGGTGGGCAGGGTTTTGACTTGGTTGTGCCCTAGGTACGGTTTGTTCATTTTGATAAAAATTGGTAGGTGATTCCCAAATTGGGGAGGTTAGGTCAGTCTGGGTAGGGTAGAGGGTAGCTAGGTTAGTGTAGTTGTCAGATTTAGGTGTGTATTTGGGTGAGAGTTTAAGGGGGAGGGTGTGGGTATTATGTTGGTAGTCACACACAGTGACCATCGATGGTCATACACGACCATCAATAGTCAATGAACGTTAGCAATCGGTTTCTCAACCGTTGGTAGTCACCACGACCGTTGGTGATCGATTAAGGTGGGGGTTGATTTTAAAAAGGTTGAATGGTTTGAAGTTGAAGGTTTTGATAGCTTGAATTTAATGGTTGAGTATTTAGGTTAAATTTGTAAGGGTAGGGATTAAGGGGTTATGGTTTTAAGTTAAGATTGGGTCAAGGTGTATTAGGCAAAGAGGGTAAATGTGTAGTGTTTGAGATAGGATAGGCTAGATGCTTATGAATTGAAAAGAGTGTGAGGTAGGTGTGATAGGCATACTCATAGGCAAAAAAATAGTATAAAGAACTAAGTTTATTATCTATTGAACATGGCAGGCGTGTGAGTAGATCCAAATACAGGATCGGGTACCACACATCTTCATAGAGATCCACCAAGGGATGACACTAGTAGATTGGGTATATATGGAGGAAGTTGAGCTAGGATCAATGAGGCACTATCATTATGTGCCATGTGATGCATCTATAATTGTGGCCCTCATCAAGAGATAGGATTTGGCTACGAACACATCCGTACTGCCCATTGGTGAGATGATGATCTTACTAGAGGACATGCACAGGATCACTTGAATACCCCTACGAGGTGATCCGATATATCACATTGAGAGGGAGGAGTAAGATGATTTATTAGAGCTGATGTATGGAGATGAGAGGATCATGTTAGGTGTCATGTTAGGGGCTTCAGCTATAGTATTCTATATTAGAGGGTGGCAGGCAAGAGGAGACTTATGACCATGATGATGAAGGCAGAGGCATGCTTTGCCCTTCTTGACTTGAGTAGTGGGAGGTTCCCATACATGATGTTGGGGGTGTTATTTGAGATGTTGCTAGGGTAGACAGTGTTTGAATTGGTATCAGTGCTTTTGGTGCAAATATATAGCAAGTTATGGGGTTTCAGGGCCCACAAGAGATATTGCATCAACGTCAAGTTGGTTCTACATTATTGGGCTTATGAGCATATCTAAGTGATGAAGCCAGTGGGACTGCCATGAATGAGAAACACTTAGATAAATTTCTTAGTGGGTTACATGAGGTGAAGAGCTGACTTTGTCACTTCAAGAGCGGGTGTAAGGGCTCATGATGTAGATTGGTTTAGGGGTGCACTAGGTGCATTGGTAATGGGTGGTATTATTTGGAGACCATATGTTGGGTTCCCAGAGTGGTTTGGGTATAGGAGGTAGACTTTCTCTATGTAAAGTTATAGGTGGATCCTGGATAGGTGAGATGGAGAGGTAGAAGTCATCCCATTTGATAGGGTTTAGAGGTAGTTTGTCCTGGTATAAGGTATTCTACGTGCATTTCCCTGGTATAGGTAAGAGGATGTTGAGATCTTATTGTCAGATCCACATCCAGTGTGGACATTGCTTAATCATGAAGACTTGCTTATGAGGGTAGTGATTGATGATGTAGGTTTTCTAAATGGTTACCCTGCATGGTACCAACCTCTATACATGGTAATAAACTTCAGTGGAGATGATGGTGGCAAGAAGCAGATGGATGTGGACCCAGCTAGGAGAGGTTAGTGGGCATAGGTTCAAGGAGGTTCCCTAGATGGATAGAAATGAATGGCACTAGTCACGACACATGCACAAGTGGCAACTCTACAAGTATATGTGGCTACCTTACGGAGTTAGGTAGCTACACTCACAGGGGATAGGGACTAGGCTAGATCTTTATTAGCCTTGGTTATATAGGAGAGAGATTCCCTGAGATAGAGAGGAGTAGAAACATCCATAGAACCATCGGTTACCATCCCCATGGTGTGATACCTAGCCACAGTGGAGGAGCTACAATATTATGAGGTTATAGTCTTTTAGGCAATGTCTTGATGAGCCCCGATGGGGCAAGTACAGAGTGAGTTTGGTAGGTGGTACCAGTGTGGTGACACTAGGTAAGTGGGTTTCTTATGTTGGTGCGTTGATAGGTACTTCAAGGGGACAAGCACCAAGAGCTAGTGGTGTTCTGGGAGACAGTGGTGCCCCATGAGCATAAACATGACATATTATATGCTATTGTCTATCATTTTGATTCCATCTTGTGAGCCGATGCAGTGAGATGTACATATTGAGAGAGATATATGTATATTGCTTGTATACATTATGATGTTAAACTCATAATTTATATATATGATCTGTGTTTATTGCTCATGGTTTATGGTTTGTATTGATGTTTATGGGATGACGCGATGGTTATATTGATTATGCTCATGTTATATTGATTATGCTTACGTTATGGATATTGGATATTGATTGAGACTCACCTAGCTAGCCATGCAGTGGCTTTTATTTATGGTTATGCTTTATGACATGTATGTTTAAGACATGCTAAATTTTAATGAGTATACATGTCATTATTTAGATTTAGACATGTGGTGAAAATGGTTGATTGCTTTATTGTTTGCAGATGCTTTGACTTTGACACACTGATGGATATGCTAATGATGTATGTTTTTTCTTATGATATATGTTGATGCTCGATGTTTATGATTATTGTTATTATTTATTAATGTAAAACACAAAGTGAGTTAATTAACAACACTAGGTGTGAGAACAAAGAATACAATCAAAGACAAACGTCTTAGTGAATATATCAACCAGTCATGACAGGATAGGAAGAGGACACAATGCTTCTTCTCTGAGAAGGATTAAAAACAAAAATGAAGTTGGACTGGCTTAAGTAACTTAAGCCCTTTGAATGCTTCATATTAGCATTCATTATTTGGTTAAAAATATGTCTTGATTACATAATGTTAAGTGAGCTCAGAATCCCTTACTTATAGTGTATAAAGGGGAGATGGATGAAAGATGGAACCTTCTTGGGAAACTAGCATGCCTCTTTTGTATGTGTTTAAAGAGTCAGTTTAGATAAGTCTATGTCATACAAATTGTAGACTAATCGATACGGAAAGTCTATTCATGAGCGCTGATTACAGCTTTCAAGATTATTTTAGTTATGAGATCTGATTACGGATTTCAAGGTTATTGTCTTATGAGAGCCAATTGTGGCTTTCAAAATTATTTTGATTCTGCTATTACTTGAAAATGGGTCTTTTGCTTCTGTTTGTTGTTGCTTGGGGAAGCTGATTGATACGAGAAGCTTCTAAGAAATTGCTTGTTTTGACAAATGCTTTACTCAGCCATCCTTTGAGGGAGTGGTCTAAGTTTATATGATTTGTTTAATACTTTTGATATTTGTCCTTCAAGGGAGCAGTCCACCTTACTTTGAGTAATTTTGAACATGTTTTTCAATAGCTATCCTTCAAATGAGCAGTCTGTGAATGCTAGGAATGATCCATGATTGTTATTGGTTTGGATTTTATTTATTTATTTTTTTTGCTTGTTTTGATTTTTCTTGGCATAGACATGCTTATATAGGCTTAAAGGGATCACCTTTATGAAGGCAAAAATAAAATCACAAGAAGGTTGATTAAGTGTAAAGGGGTGTAGGTGACAACGATCATGGGAATCTGTCTTATATAAAGGTGTAGAAAGTACCATGAGAATCATGCCATGGGTAGAATCGTAGTACCCATTATTCAATATTAGGCTATGACTGTGACATATAATCACATGATTCAATTTTTAATCAGTTCCATTTAAAAATAAAGAGTTGAATGTGGTTTTCAAGCAAGGATGAGCTTAAGTTAGATAGAAAGTAAATTTGATCTTTTTAAACAAAAGAAATGATGTAGATGTGAAGCATTAAGGGGCTTAGGTTTTGGATTACCTTCAAGAGAGGACAACCAATAAGATCTTGATCCATACTTGTGGGTTATGATAAAAGGTCCAAGCCAATTGAAAACAAACCTGTCCCGCTTGCTTTTTTCCATGTTGGTCACATGTTGGTTTTCCTTTAGGATGAGGTCTCCGATGTTAAATTCTCATATTTTACGGTGTTTGTTATAGACACATTTAATGCACTCTTGACAGACATGAAGATGGGTGAGGGTGGCTAAATGACGCTCATCAAGTAGCTCAAGCTGGGCTAAACAGTGTTAATGATAATTATCCTCAATAATTAGATCTTGTAGAGATATGCAAACAGATGGGATTTGGACTTTGAGAGGCAAGATGGCCTTAGCTTCAAACATAAGAGAGAATGGGGGAACACCCATAGGATTTTGGATGCTAGTGTGATATGCCCATAAAGCGAAGGGGATGTGCAAATGTCAATCCTAACGAGATGTATTGACCATTTTAGTGGGCATGTTGTTAAGAGTTTTGTTATAGGCTTATATTTGTCCATTCATTTGAGGACGATAGGGTGAGGAGAAACTTAACTTAATTCTGAATGCATCACAAAGACCCTGGACTTGTTTTTTTAAAAATATTTACCATTGTCGGTGATAATCTTATGAGGAACACCGAAGCGACAGATGATGTGATGGTTGATAAAGTTGACAATTTTTTTTGCTTTGGTTGAGACTAGAGGAATATCCTCTAGCCATTTGGTAAAATACTCGGTTCCAGTGATCATAAAATGGTGTCACTTCAAAGAATGGGGATTAATTTCACCATAAGTCCATACCCCATTATGAGAAGGGCCAAAAATCAATAGAAACACAAAGACTATGGCTAGGTGCGTGATGCAGGTTGGCTTGTTGTTGACACTTAACACACTTTTTCACATAATCACACTAGTATTGGTTAAGGGTAGGCCAATAATAGCCAAGGCAAAGGATGTGTTTTGCTACAGTGAGGCCATTAAAGTGTCCCCCACAGATATCATCGTACATTTCCTTGATAGCATGAGAGGCTTTGTGACTACGTAGGCAACAAAAGAGGAGACCATCAAAGCCACATTTATAAATAATTCCACCATAATGGTATAACATGAGGTACTCTGGATAAATTCTCTTTGAGTATTTCTAGAAAGCCCAGAAGGAACGATGGCAAGGTTGAGATAGTCGAAGGTATGATGATACCACTGGTCAAGTAGAGTTTCTTCCACATTAAAAATGGTGGGAGAATTTGCTTTGATATAGGAAGGTCAGGGAAATATATGGATAATGACAAATAGATTAGAGCCAGAGGGTGTAGATAGGATTTAAGAGGCGAAGGAAGCCATGGTGTCAGCAAACTTATTCATAGATCGTAGGGTTGATTGGATGCAGTAATGTTCAAATGATGCCAAGAGTTTGTCAACTAGTTGTTTGTACTATTGTAAAACATCATTCTTAAACTGGCAAGATCCATTGACTTGATTGACCACAATTTGAGAGTCACTAAAGATGTTGATGATTTTGACTCCCAAGGCTAACATAGTGTGATGACATAGGTTTTGTGGTTAATAAGGTAGTGGTGAAGTTTGGTGGCCACGAAGACTCAGGATAAGAAAATGTTCTCAGTATGGGTGTAACAAGTCTTGTACTCTACAAGCATGCAAATAATATAGTAGACATCTTGTTCTTTGTGTTGTTCATCATGATGAGCAAGCATTACTCCTAGGGAGTGATCGGTGGTAGATATATAAAGGTAGAAAGGTTGATTGTCTTTGGGAGGGGTGAAGACAGGTGGAGATAGGAGGTACTCTTTGAGTGAATCAAAGGCCTTTTGACAATCGCTAATCCACTTAAAATATGTGTCCTTCAGAATGTGGTGTAAAGGTTGACATCAATTCAAAAGCTGAGAGATAAAGCAACTAATGGATTAGAGCTTCCCTTGTAGGCTGCAAAGTTGCTTAAGGTGGGTGGGAGGAGGCATGTTGAGGATTGCATTGACTTTTCCCTGAAGGAAAATGATAAAGCCAAGGATCTTACTTGACAAGACCACAAAAATGCATTTTTTGGGGTTGAGGCATACATGGTAATGGATGAGGCACTTAAAGATAATCTTGAAAATAGCTAAATGATCCTTATGATAATTGGATTTCCCAATATGATTATCCACGTAGTCATCTACTATCTTGTGGATAAGATCATAGAAGATGTAGGTCATATCATGTTGGTAGTTTGCACAAGTGTTCTTTAGTCCAAAAGGCATGACCCTATAGCATAAGGTTCCCCATGGGGTGATAAAGGCAGTTTTGTGTTGATCTTTAGGGGCAATTAGGATCTGATTGTAACCCGAGAGATAACATCTCGTGATTGGCTATAAGATCAACTAGTTGGTGAATGCTTGGTAGAGGAAAGTCATCTTTGTTGAAAGCAAGGATAAGGTCACGAAAGTCCAAAAAATGTGTACTCCCCCTGTGGCTTTGGTGACAAGCATGATATTCAAGACCCATTGGGAATAGTCAATGGGTTGAATGAAATTGACATATAGGAGATGTTGAATCTCTTCTTTGATGAGAAGGGCTATGTGAGGTTTCATGCATCTAAGCTCCTACTTGATGGATTTGGCATCATTATTAGTGACTATGTTATGGGTGGCAATGACAAGGACAATTCCTAGCATATCGTTATAAGACCAAGCAAATGCTATGCTTTGGTATTGGAAGAATGAGGAGAATTCTTAAAGTTCCTTGGCATTAAGTGATTGGCCAATTTTGACAATACAAGGGTTGTCCAAAATGCCCAATTTGATATCCATGGTGGATTCATTCAGCATGGTCAAAGTCTTAGGAAGAAAGGATTTGTGGATTGAAGAATCTAGGGTACCAAGGTAGGTGACAATGGAATCATCATCCTAACACTAAATGGTATTAATGGTAGGAGAGTCATATCGTATCATCCTAGAATGGGTCAAAGGGTTGGTTACGATTGCCCCTCCTTCTGATAAGTCAAGGGTCTGAGGCTAATATGTTGACAAAAGAAAAAATAATCTAGGAGGGATGATGTCAAAATCCTCTTGTTTTGATGATGAGGGAGTCAGCGAGGATGGGATCTCTTCCTCAACTTTGGTGGTGGGAGGTGAGTTGGCATGTTGGTCTATTAGAGAGAAAATGAGGCCTTGTTTCTCATGGAGTTTCCAAGTCTCGAGGGGAAGAAGCTCATGTGGCCCCTATTCATACCATCCAAGGCCAAATCCCTTTCAAACACACTGATAAAGGTATGTCTTGGCGAAACTTGGTTTATCTAGGTAAGAAAAGATGACAATGAATGGTCGAGGTGATAGAGAGGTGCAGAAGCATCGAGGGGTTTGTCGAGTCCCCCATAGATGAAACGGGTTTGATAGTTTGGAGGTTTAAAGGGAATAATGGCTCTAATATTGGGGTCGTACCCAGGTTGGTGGTCAACCTTCTCATACTCTTGTGGAGTAGGGAAAGTGTCAAGGGTGAGGAGGCGATATTCCCCCAATGATAGGCATTGGAATGTGGATTCCAAGTGGTCTGAGGTGGGGATCTGATCAGAGGGGATGAATGAGCTAGTTGATGCCTCATTAGTAGAAGAAGATATGGGTTCATCCTTCATGGTTGAGGGCTTGTATTTGGTCGATGGGGATGTGCTAGATGGAGGTAGGTGGACATCATTGGGTTGGTAAGTCATGTTACATGATGAAAAGAGGTTTGGGTCAACTTGTATAGTGATAACTTGACCTTCATGTTCAAATTTCATGAAAAGATGAAGGGTAGAGGGAACACAACCCATAGAGCAAATCCATGGTCATCCCAGCAAAACATTATATTGAAAATTGCCTTCCACTACATAGAAGAGCTCAGGTAGTGAGTAAGGTCCTACATGGATATGAAGGACAATAGTTCCTGGAGTAGTGGCCATGGTATCGTTAAATGATCAGAGCACCGTTAAGGTTTTCAATATAATATTCTCGAGTAATTTAAGTTAGTTATATGTGTGGGAGGAGATAATGTTGATACCAACTCCCCCATCAATCATAACCCAATTGGTGTGGGTTTGGTTGATGTAGGTAGTAATGAAAATAAGGGGATCTGGGTCATTAGGATGGATGGAAGGTATTTTTAAATCCTTAAAGGTGATAAGATTGGAAATTTGGAGAGCACCAATCAAGGTTGCCAGAGGTTAAGGATCTTTAAGTTGGACCTCATGCAATACCTTTATCATTGCTTAGCAATGATAAGGTGAGGTAGAAATCAACTCATATAAGCTCATCATCATTGGGGTTTGGTGAAGTTGTTTGAGAACTACCCTTCTGATGGATTTGGAGGGGTTGGATTGGGAGGTACCCAAGATAGATATCTTAGGCTTGGTTGAAGGTGAAGGTGCTTTGGTGTGGTTTGGTTGGGATGTAAAAGATGGGTATGTCTATGGGATGGACACATTCGCCTTACCTGTATCCTTCTGTTGTGATATTGTGACCATGTGGATGGTGTGGATAGAGGGAGGAGTTGGGGTAGGAGCATGGTTGGGTTCCTCGTCACTTTGAGGTGAGAGTGGGGGAGTAAGAAGTCATTGGGTAGTGGTTGTTGGTTATTATATTGGTAATGGGCTCATGGGAGGTTCATATGTTATTAGATCATCCTCATCATAGAGTTGATGGATTATGGTTTGGAGAGCTTTGTAGTTTTCTATGTCATGTTCTGGTGTCCTATGATAGGAGCACACTTGGCAGTCGTTATACCAGGCAGGTTTCAGACCGAGAAGGTTGAATGGTCTTATAGGAAGTAAGGTCAAACAAGAAGCTTGCAATAACCCTTGTAAAATAGTTGAGTAAGACTCAGCTAAAGGTGGTGAGGGTTTAGAGGTTTTGGCTTTGGCTAGTGACATGAAAGTGTTTTTGGGAACGGGTTTGGTAATAAGAGGTTTGGGTAAGGTAGTGTTCTTAGTTGATGGTTTTGGTTTTGGTAAGGTGGAAGTTGACAAGTTAGAGGTAGGAGGTTTCATGGTAGGTAGTTTGTTTATTGATGGCTCAGTGAAGATAAGTGTGTCTGAAATTAAGTGTGTTGGTGTAACCAATAGCGATGGTGGGGTTTTGGGTGAGATGGTCAGCTTCCTAATCAAAGTGGAGGGATGAATCCCCAAAATAGAGGGTAAGGTTGAGGGAGGTAATTTTTTGGCCCTCTGGCCTTTTGGTGGCTTTATTTCTTTGATTGATTTGGTTTTGTGTTTGGTTGTTGGGTTTGGTGAGGTAAGCTCCAGTTTCACAGATGGGTGATTAAGATTCTATGGACGGAAGGTGCCAAGATTTTTGATTGGTTTGATAGTTTTGGTTAGAGAGAATGATCTAGTTATTTTGGACTTGGTTGCTTTGGATGGTTGAGAAATGGTTGGGTTGGTAGAGGTATTGATTGGTTGGGTTAATATAGTAGGGGGTTTAATAATGAAAGTGGTGGGTTGGTCTGTCAAAATGGGGGTTAGAGGTCCCTATTTGGTGATGTACAAGAGCCCCAGTTGATGTCAAAAGGTGGATCATCCATGTCAAGGTTGGAGATAAATTCTAATTCATATAGTAACCTAGAGAATGGTTTGTAGATTGGTTTTGTTCCCTAGATAGTGGACTTGAAATATAAGCCAATATGTTGAGACAAAGGAATGGCAACCTCATCCTTTTCCTCAATCAAAGGATGCAAGGTTTTGATGGGTGACTCCTCTATGGGATATGCAGACATGGTGGCTTTCTCTTTGGTAATGATCTCCAAAGGGGCAGTAAATTGCTTGATAATTGAGGGAGAAGGTAAAATGGGTGCTTTTTCTAATATGTTAGTTGAATGAGGGGTTGATGGCTCCACTACCTCAATAACTAGAGGAGGAGAAAGGGGTGCTTCCTCGGTTTGGGTCTCCAATAGAGTAGAAGGTAACTCTACTACCTCAATAAGTAGAGGAGGAGAAAGGGGTGCTTCCTCGGTTTGGGTCTCCAAAAGAGGAGAAGATGACCCACTACCTCAATAAGTGGACAAGAAGAAAGGGGTGCTTCCTTGGTTTGGGTTTCCAATAGAGGCGAAGGTAATCCAATACCTCAATAAGTGGAGAGGGAGAAGAACAAATAGATTGGGCAGTAGGTTCTTCTACAATGAGCATGTAAAGAACCATGTTAATAGTATGGGTGTCATGAGAACACTCAACCTTGTTTCTCACATTTTCGGTAGGAGTACGATTGGGAAAAGATTGTTTAAAGATGTCAAGGGCTTGGTTCAGAGGTGCGTTGGGGTTGTCCAATGCGAGTTCCCCTTGTTAATAAGGGATTGGACAACACATTTGAAAGTGTTACACCTACTAGTGTCATGCCCAAGTATGTGATGGAATGCACATAGGACATTATCATTGTACCAACTAGGTGTAGGACGAGAAGAATCAAATTGTTGAGGATTGATAGGAGGAAGTTGTATGATATTAGCCTTCAACAACTTTTCTAGGATCGAAGCATGAGATTCTCCAAGAAGATTAAATTGCTTCTGATTGTTTCAGTTTTGATTGCTTGTGTTTTGCCTAGAAGAATTTGATTGTTTGACAGATGGTTGAGGAGCGGTTCTAAGGACAACCGCATTCACAGTTCCCTTGCTTTTGGCATTGGTATTGGTTTGGTTGCTCGGTTTAGAGGAAGAGGTCACATTGGTTTTGTAGGTAGAGTTCTTATTTTTTAACTTTACATTTCCTTCATCAATACTTTTATTCTCTAGTTTACGTGTCATAGTGAAATCTTCATCAAAGGTTTTGAAACTCTGGACACACAATGTAGAAGAGATGTGCTTGGCATATGCCCGAGAAAAAAGTTTTATCAATTTGGGTTGGGGTAAGGAGAAGGAAAGTTGATTGATTAAGCTCCTCCAACAAGCTACAAAATTAGTAATAGATTCATTATCAATTTATCAAATAGAGTAGAGGTTAATGATGGAAACTTTCTTGGAGATGTTTATTGAAAAGTTATCCAAAAAAAATTGAGCTAATTGGGTGGAAGATAAAAGGGAATGTTTGGTTATGGCATTATACCAATCCAATGTTGGACTGGATAGGAACATGGGAAAGGTATGAAAGAGGGCATCGTCGTAAGCAATCAAATAACATGCATGACTAAATGCCCTGAGGTGCTGTTAGGGATCTTCCTTACTTTAAAACTTAGAGAAATTGGAAAGTTCCCACTAAGGAGGATATGGTCTGATAGGGATAGATGGGTGAATGGGTTCATTAAAGATTGATCATATGATAGGATTTTGTGAGCCTCAGAGATAGATGACTCTAGAGTGGTCATCTTATCCATTAGCATTTTCATTAGATCCTTTCGGGGTTGTGCACCCAGAAAGTTGTAAGGTGCATATTGTTGTGGTGGTTGGGTGACATACTGATAACTGCTAGGAGGTTGAGGGGCTACCACATATTATTACATGGACACCAGTGGTTGGGTGGAATCTATGTAGGGGTAAGTAGATGCAAGTAGTTGGGTAGTAGGTAGAGGAGCATGCCCTTATGGGTTAGGGATGTAACCCAAGATTGGTGCAATGGGCACCTGTTGGGTAGAAGTGGTGGTTGGGTTGATAATAAAAGGAAGGGTAGTGACCTTTGTGTTGATTGGTGGTAAAGTAGAAGATATAGACACCATAAGATTTTGAAGTGGAATATTAATCAAAGGAAGGTTGGCAATGCTAGTGGTAGGTACTCCCTTGGTAGTGGTAGGTACTCCCATGGTGAGGAGAGTATAGGTGGTCGGTGGTTGAGTTTCTCCTAGGGTAGAGGAGTTTTTGGTGGGGGTGGAAGGTATAAGGGTGTTTGTATGTTGAACACAACTATCTACTGAGAGGGAGGGGTGAATTAGTATATCAACTAAAACTAGTTGATTAAAACTTTTGGAGGAGATATCAATTCATATGCATATTAAATAACAATTACAGAGATCACAAACACACACATAAAATCACATTACACTAGATTTATACGTGGAAAACCCAAAGAGAAAACTATTGTGAGAATAGCTGTTAGAATCTACTATTTTAATCTAGCCTCACAATTAAATCACCTTACTGGCAAAACCACATTGGTTATATTGAAGGACACCTATCCTTAGGAGACACTAATCCTCTATCTGAGCACCAACTCAGTTTTTTTGAAGGCACCTACCAATCAAAACTATGGAGCTACAACTCTAGTGTACAAGACAAATTCATGAAAGAATCCAGTTCTATTTCTTTGTTACAAGTCTAGTTTGTAACTACTCAATCTCTGCACATTATCTATAGGTTCTTTCTTCCTCTCTACCTCATGCTCTATTCATTCTCTGTGTGTTTTTTCTTCTCTGCTCATGCTCTGTTCATTCTCTGTGTCCTTTTTTTCTCTCTCTACTCATGCTTTATTCATTCTCTGTGTCCTTTTTCTTCCTCTCTGCTCTACGCTCTTGGTGTCTAGATGTATTCTATTTGGAGACACTTCATTCTCTTTTTCCCTCAGCTTTGTACTCTATATGCATATGTCTGGATATGTTTTATTCAGACATGCTTCATTCCCCCTTTTTCTTCTGCCTTCTTTACTCTATCTACATATGTTTAGATATATTCTATTTAGACATGCTTCATTCCCCCTTCTTCTACCATTTTACTCTGTCTTCATGTATCTCTTATCGACAGCGTTTGACTCACTCTCAAAATTATGATGACAATAACATCAAGAGCTAGTTACAATGTTCAAGATGTCGTATATATATATATATATATATATAGATAATGAGTTTAGGGTTCCACATCTTCAATTGCATTCACACTTCAACACCCCTTTTCTGATTCTCATTCAATGCGATTTTGACTTATACACTTTCCTGTGTCGTGGTTCATGCATCACATTGCCATGGTAAAGTCTCTTTACTATGGCAACTACTGGATCAGGGCATTACTATGTCATTTTCTTAATCAATGATTGATCAATTGGATCAATCAATCTCAGGCTCTATGTAGACTTTTCAAGCTCACCATTTGTCTAGTCATGTCTTTAAACGAGGATTATTCATCATTTCATTGGCACCATTCACTGTCTATCTTAAACCGTTAGATATTTCCACTTTTGAAATAGAACCGTCGATCTCTCTTACATTAACCATTGAGCTCTTTCTCGCATCTTGATATTTCCTATATGATTGGTTCACTTTTGCTCCTTTTGATTGTCTTAGATATGCTCAAACTTTATCTTTGTCTATATTCCCTTCAGGAGTTTGTCATAGAATCCTTTCAACTTTTTAGAACTGGCCTTATGTCTTCCTCAATTGTCCTTCGGCACTTTCAAGTGTCCTTTAACTTCAATCAAACTACCCTTCAGGATTTTGTAAATTGTCCTTCAGAACTTTTAAGAGTCCCTTTTTCATTCAGACTACCCTTTAGACAAGTTGTTGCGGGATTTTGTCAAAGTTCCCTTCGAAACAATTTCCGTGGGTTTTTTGTTCAAGTCCCCTTTGGGACAATTTCCATAGGTTTTTGTCAAAGTCCCCTTCAGAACAATTTTTACTGGTTTTTTGTTTGAGTCACCTTCGGGATAATTTCCATGGACTTTTTGTCTGAGTGCCCTTCAGGACTTCTTGAATTTCCCTTCAATTCTTCGCTCATATCTTTCGACATTTTTGGTTTAGGACACATGCCCTTCGGATTTTTTGCAAAGTACCCTTCAAAAATTTTGTAACAGTCCACATACACTTCAGAATTTTTGTAAAGTACCCTTTGACAACTTTGTTTGGATCACTTTTCCCTCGAGATTTTGTAAATTACCCTTTGGCATTTTTGGAAACATCCACATACCCTTTGGCTTTTCTATAAAGGTCCACATACCCTTCGATCTTTTGCAAAATACCCTTCGGATTTTTGTAAAGGTCCGCATACCCTTCAGATTGTTGTAATGGTCCACTTACCCTTTGGCTTTTTTCAAAAGTACCTTTCAGAATTTTTGCACATGATTCATTTCCTTTGAAACTTTCCTTCGGGATAATTTTTCTGAAAGAATTGACTTAACCAATATTTCTGAAAGAAATGACAACCAATATTTCTGAAAGAATTGACTCAACCAATATTTTTGAAAGAATTAACCAAGACACTTTTTTGACAAAATTCCCAAGCTTGTAAAATCGACTAAGTGTTCAAATACCATGAATTCAATTGCCTAGGAGTCTTAATTTGCATCTGCATAAATTTTGCTCCTTCCATCTGCATGACTTAGAACTTAGACCATAAGGAATAGGCACAAACCTGAGTGGCATGTTGTGATTATTTCCTCTAGATGTTGCCATATATGCAATGTAGTCACCAAAAAACTATGTACTAAGCCCTAATCAATAAACTAGCAGAGGCATTCACATGATTACTCTAAGAATTCAAGGTGCACATACAATCTCCATGAGGAATCTACAATTGACCTGTTCATCTCAACACAACTCAACACCTTTGTCATTAATGCTTGATAGAACATTCATCATTTGACATCAATGACAATATTATAGACAGCAATCTCCTTGTACACCATGACACACAATATTACCAACATTGTAGGTTCGGCAGGTTGGTTATCCACAGTTGTATCAAAAGGGTTATTGGTAGATGAAAAAGCTTGGATAGCCAATGGTTGGGTGGTGACTGTGGTAATATAAGTATTTCCCATAAGGTGGGAAGGTATGTCATAAGGTGGGTCCATAGGTGGAATCAAGGTAAGGGTACAGTGAGGCATAGTGTTAAGATAATGTTGAAGGGCCACGGGGTTGTTATCTAAGAAGGTGGCAAAGTTTGTATCTTCTTAGGAAAATTTATTAGGGAAAGGACTTCCTAAAACATGAGGAGAGTTTTATAGTTCAAAAACGTACTCCATGGATGAGGAGGTAGAAGGTGTTGATTGGTTTAGCGATGGGTTTTGTTCTTCTAGATTATTTCACTGTTGGTGAGTTAGAACCATCCAAGGTAAGGGAGAGAGAATACAAAAACAATATCACCACTCAAATAAAGAGAAGACAAGAAATGAGCAAAAAAATCAATCACACACTAGTGAGTACGTTAAGTCCTAAAGTTCCTTTTAGTCTCTCTTTTGCCTTATGCCTTAAGCTTTCAATAAATTTTGTGATTGAAATTGGCTTATACAACAGGTACTAAAAAAGAAGTCTATGGTTGGTTTCAGATTGTTCAAGCTCTTAAAAAGAATCTATATTGAAAATCAATATGTGGCTTGCTATTGGGGCCTACCCCCTCACTTCACACACCGCAGCGATAAGGATGTCAAGTGCTTAGCCAATATATACCAATTTTCAAAGTTTATACTCTCCCAGATTGTTGAGTTGGTTCTCCCCTTGGTAATGACCTCCAAGTAGAATTTTCAGGAAAGGGTAAGGTGACCACTAGGTGATAAAATCCTAATTGGGCTTTGTCTTAAGTTTGTTTTATGTTTGATTGATGAAAGTGGTTTGGTTTAGTTTGTGCAACAAGAGTGATACTACAATTGAATTACATTGCTTTAATTTAGACTATGTGAGCTAAACTTTTAAGCAATCAATGTATGCAGTTGATTTTAAGCCCAAAAAAAAAATTTAATTCATTTGTGAGCACAGAATAGAGAGAAGAGCATACAGATGTAAACAAAAGGAAACCCAAGTAGAGACTCAATGGTTCCACCAGACATGCCAAAATGTTTTAATGAATTTTAGCTTATATTTTGAAAAAAGAAGAAGAAAAAACTAAATATGGTTAAGGGTGAAAAAATTGTTTGATTGTACATAAATTTGATCAGATGATTATAAAGAGCTCCTCTTTGGCTTGGGAGGATGACCTGTAAATAAGATGGCACTAAAGCAAATGGTTTGGTTAGATAGATAGCTAGGTGGATTGCCTAGAACTATCTAAATCTTGAAAGCACGAGCTTTTTCGAGAGTTGTCAATCCACACGTTTTAAACAATTAAGTTTATAAAACAAGAGATAAAGTGCTTACATCAATAATAAAAAGATACTGAAATTGAACATAAGAAATACTTGATAAATAAATAGGCTAGAAATGACTAATATAACAATAAGCAAATCAATACTAATGCTAAACAGATCAAGTGTGCTTCAAAAAATATGACAGGGGTCTGTGAATAACCAGGGACAGAAAAAGTTGGGTTTGATTGAGGGTAAGTGGGTAAAAAAAGCTTGATGTTATTTTCTACTACAGTGATCATTGGTAGTTGGTGTGACCATCGATGATTGAGGTGACCATCAGCAGTTGAGGTAACCATCGATGGCTGGACAGACCATCAGTGGTCAAGCTGATCATCAATGGTTATTGTGTGTATGTTATGGGTAATAAATGGTTAATTAATGATATTTTAGAAGGCAATCCTGAGAAATGGATTTATGTTGAGTTGATTGTAAAATACAAATAAATTAATTGAATACTAAAAAATAAATACTTAGCTGGCAGAAGATTGGTCAGATGAGTGGTTGAGGTGGTTGGTTCATTGGTAGAGTCTAGCATGATTCTGATAGAGTGATGGCGCTTGGATACTATTCGATGGGTGATGGCAAGTTGGCTCTCTATTGTGATGGTTGATCATTGGATTGCTGGAAGAACACCTGCAAGAGAAGCTCTGGATGCAAAAGCTCTTGATAGTTGTGGATCACCCTTTTTCACCACCTGTTCCTCTCTTTTTATAGGCAAGGAAGGAGAGGTGCAACAAGATGTTAACTTGGCTTTCTAATTATAACTCGTGCATGTAATGGCTCGCACATGGATTTAGATGAGCTATTTTTAGAAAAACAAGGTAGAGTTGATGTGGGTGTTTAATTATTTAGGCAGTGCAATCCTGACTGTTGGCGGTCAAGGTGACCGTTGACGATCATCATGACCGTCGGTAGTCAAGGGCCAAGGTAATAAGGTGGTTAAAGGGTGGGCTTAATTGGTCGAACTAACAATCGTCAGGCTTAGTTAGGGGTCAAAGGGTCAAATTTATCCCAAGGGGGTCCTAAGGTGGTCCATGGGTATTTCAACAATCAAAATTATGATGTGCAGAATTATGGTGTCTACAATAGTATCATTATCATCTGGTGTTTTGGGTACTTTGTCGATCACCTTGAATACTTCATTGTAATATGTGTACCTAACAATCCCTTGTATGAATGTGATGTCCCTACATTCCTCCACATGTTTAAGGTTCAAAGAAGGTGCCACCATGGTATCCTTAATCAACCTTAGAGAATGTGAACTATCAATTCTAAGAAACATAGATTTAGTAGAGAAGTAGCTTGGGATCTCTTGATTACTAGATACTTTAATCTCTGACAAATTGATTTTCAAGAATAGTGGCTATGAATTATGTTTAGATGGGACCTTATAAATTTTTAATCGAGCTCACAATAATGGCAGTTGGAATTCATAATATGTGTACTAACTCTGAGTTGGTGGCATTGTTTAAATTAGTCTCCTTTTAATCTTTCTTAAGAGCTTTAATCTGTCTTTAAAATCACTTTTAACGACATGACTTGTCTAAGTGTCAATCTCAAACTTCCTTGATTATCCCAAAAATGGTCTCAAGCTATCCTAGTAGGTAATTAGAATGTGTTTTGCACAAACCTATACTTTGATTTCTTAGCACCCGAGAGATCTCATAGTCTACCAAGTGTCAATTGCCTTGTTGAGGTGGGCGATAGGGATGTTGAGGATAATTTTTGCATACATGTACAAAACTTTGGGTGCATGTTAGGGACACATGGCATGAACTGACTAGTCAATACATTCTACACCATACCACTTTCTAACATCCTAGGAGGTACATGAGTTCTATATGGTGCCTTTTGATAGGCTAAGGGATCCCAAAGTCTTATTATTCTCTATGCATTACAGGAATATGGGAGTATGGATATGACACATGGTTGACATTGATTCACTCATGGTTCTTAGGTTGTACCTTTCTATGTTACTCTGAGTGCTACCAGTCACCATGTGGACTCCTCTTCTTGGTTTACAAGTTCTCAAGATTGTACAATTCTTTGATGACCAGTGGAGGCCTTTGAGAGTATAAATGGGACATGTGGCATTATTTAATTGGTCGATGGTTCCTATGTCATACAATTTTACTACCACCCCAAGAGTTATCTGCATCACTTTCCTCTGGGAGTGCATTTAGATAGGCATAATGTTATGAGTAGATGTAGGGTACCAAACCGTATAATTTTATGACATTCACAGGACTTGTGGGAAACATAAAAGACTAAGTCATTTGAATCCTTTTTAACAATGAAAGGTATGTTTATTTGTCACAAATGAGACACAGGAGGTGACTCATGGGACTCCAAGGCTATAGGACCTACCACATCAACAACCTTTTGGAAAGAAAATTTAATACCTGAAAAAAGTATAAAGCTTTGAAAAGCACCTAAAGGGAATAACTTTTAATATGAGACTAAACCCATGAAACCCATAGACAAACACATTAATCGAGGGGACTTTAAATTATTTTGTGAGAATACACTAATATAGACTCGATTAATTACTACTTATTGGAGGTGGGTCTGATTTTAAAAGATTGATACATGGACCCTAAGGCTAATTTTTTTAGGTTTATCACGAATCACTTACGGTAAAGGGGTCCCATTTTATTCCAATAAAAGGGATGTGTTGGTCACAAAAAATAAAAACTATGTGGGGAACACACTATCCAAGTGTTTAGAACCCAGAATTTACAGTTTCACTTTAGACAAATCAAATGAATTATAGAAAACAACTTCATAATATCATATAGAAATGAATTATTATAATTTTATTTAACACCTAACATACTAAGCTTTAATCCTTTTGAGTAGTCAACTTATGTGATATATATATATATATATATATATATATATATATATATATATATATATATATATATATATAAGCGCATATTGCAAGATGAGCCCAATCAGCTAGGAACGCCTCCCCCCAAGCCCTATCTATCCCATATATATATATATATATATATATATATATATATATATATATATATGAGGGCCGGGGCGACGATGGTGTTATCTATAGGGTGGCCCTTTATATAAACTAAACTAAACCTACATAAACTAAACTTCTTCATTCGTCATGAGGAAGATTAAAAATCTTTTATCTTGGCATTCCGATCGCTCTCCTAACTTAGGGAATAAATTGCCTTGGTCAGTACACTATTTCTCTTACACATTTGTTTTTGAGTATTTAGGACTCAAGAGGTGGGGCACTCTATCTAGAGAATAGAGGAAAGGTGCATCTTCCCCTCTCTCTGGGAGTAAAGGAAGGGTGGCTTTCCTAACTGGAATATATATATATATATATATATATATATATATATATATATATATATTACCTTTTGAAATTTTGGTGAAGCCTAAGAGTAACTTTGGTGATTTAAACTTCTAAAGGGTGATGTGTTTTATTCATATTGGCCGGGGGGGAGGCTTGGGCATTGCTCTACTTCAAGTTAAACATCTATAACCCTAACAAAGATACTTTTTTCTACACTATAGGCTTTTCTTTATTTCCATCTAAGCAGGAAAACCTGTAATTGAGGGTGCCCAAATCACCCTTTGTTAAGAAACATCTTGTGTTTATATTGAGTCATTTAGCTTTACTTTTTGGCTTTCAAATTTTATTTTATTTTTTCCTTGAGGGTTGGGAACCAATTTTAGTCAAGGTGAATAATTAGTTTATTACATTATTATCACCAAATAAAAAACTTTTACATTTTCCATAGATTCTCAAGATGGCTTCTTAATGTGTTTAAAGTGTAGTGTTGACTTCCCATTCATAAGAAAACTATTATTGATTTTCAAGGTGAATCTCAAAACACTGACCTCATTCTTATTTTCTATTATTAAATTATTGTCCATACTACTTGGATGTCTAAAGTGAAAATAGACTTTCATAGTTCTAAGGTCTCAGACTACGCACTCTGTGTTTTGTCATTTGTTTAAAGTAACTAAATTGGGGAATTCAAAGGCAAGGGAGAACATGCTCAACCAAATCGTACACCTCGAAGGGAAAAATAGGACTCATTGTTTAAGAATGGTATTGTAACATGTCACTCAAGGGGAAACCGAATGTAGGAAACAAACGAAATAATGAAACCACCACAAATAAAAATGAAGAAACAAAGAGATGAACAAAAATCAAGTAAAAAATAGAGAGAAAACTATTCTAAAACTATGTTAAACCTACACTACTCCTAAACTAAAACTTGTAGTTACTAATAAATATTTTTAGATGACACAACCAAGAATTAGTGATTCAAGAATTGTCCATTCACAGAGAAATAGAGGTAGTTTCCTTGTAAACCCTTCAGTTTGAAGGCATTTCATCCTAATATTTTAGCAATCTAGTAAGGACCAATTAAGAGGGGATCTAGTTTGGAATGTTGTCTTTTATTTTCATGAGATTTGTCCCATAGTAGGGCCAAGTTATATATATTGAAGTCCTTCACTTTTGCTTTCTTTTCAAACCATCACTTGGCAATGTCTTAATGCTTACTAAAATTTTGGAGGGCTTCTTCATGTGTGTCTTCTATCTAAATGATATCTAATAGCCTTGACTTCCCTCTCTAATCATTATCCATATATTATTGCATAAATGTATAGGTAGGCAACTTGAGTGTTATAGGAAACACTTTCTCCATACCATACACCAAGGGGAAAGGTGATCTCTTGAGGATTTGCTTGTATCTAGTGTGATTGGCCCAAAGTGCATATTTCAGCAACGAGTACCAATCCCTAAGCATCTTCTCAAGTGAATTTATATTGCATCTAATATATTTGTATATGTATATTTAGCTAGTCCATTTAACTATAGATATTAATTATATGAGAACTTTAGAGTGACACCATTTTAAAAAGCCCATTCCATGAGTTTTGTTGATTGGAAAGTAGGTCCATTTTCGCAAACCAATGAGACTATTCCACCAAACCAAGTGACTATATTCTCCTTAATAAACTCGATCACCTCCTTAGTTGTGTTAAATTTTGTGGAAGTGGCCTCTATCCACCTATGTATTAATCAATAGTAGTTAGTATGAACTTATGTCCAACTGAAGAATTGGGATTGATGACTCCAATGAAATCCAATCCACATTAAGAAAAGGAGCATCCTTGATCACTAGTTGGAGTGACATCATAGCATGAAATTGTCTCTTAGCTAAATTTTGACATTCGTGACAAGTTCAAATAGGATGGTACACATCCTTAAAGATGATCGACCAGTAATAATTATCCCACAAAATTTTATGAGTTGTTTTTTTTCCTGAAGGATGGCCACTACCCTACAATTTTATCATAACTTCCCCAGCTTCTTCGTTTGTCAAGCATCACAAATATATAATTTCTTATTTATTATGATAAAATCACTTATGTATTCAACATGTAGTGACTTTATTTCAACTAGAGGGCTCTCCGTTTTGCTCTATTAAATTCTAGATGGGAATTCCCATATAGTAAATAGTGAAGGATTAGATCATACCAATCTTGGTTTGTCATTTTTGTCTAGTCTAGTTGTACCACAGTGATCCTAGGATCAAATTTAGTCATGTGGTAGGGGAGACCCTGGTATCTTACCATTCTAGTCGGCTTAATCTCTAAGTCATACTATTATAGCTTAGTTACCCATTGACCCTTATATTCACCAAGTTCATTCTACCCAAGCATGAGTTTTATGGTAGGATCTAGCACAATGGCACAAACCTTATTTATGAGGATGTAGTGCCTAAACTTCTTTACAGATTTCATTAAAGTGTAAGCATTCTTATCTAGGGTGGAATTTATAAATTTTGTGTCCTTCAAGTTTGTGCTCATAAAGGATATCAGTGTCTCTTCTTCATCAACCTTTTACATGATCATGACTGCTATGGTATGCTCAAAAGTAAAGTAATATAGGTATAAATGCTTTGTATAATCTGGGTTGCTCAAAACTGGCACCTAAATGATGGTGTTCTTAATACCCTAAAAGGTCGCTTTGGCTTGTGGAGTCCACTCAAATTTTGTTTCATGTTTCAACATAGCGTTTAAAATTTTAACAATATCGATGAAACCAGATATAAATTTACACATAAAGCTAATTTTCTTGTAGAAAGATTTCAACTCTTTTTTACTATTAGGAAGTGATATCTTATAAATCGCACTAACTCATTCAGGGTCAATGGAGATAACTTATTTTGTGATAATATAACTAAGAAGCTAACATAAGGTAACCCCAAATACATTTTTCTTCATATTTAGGGAGATACCATACCTTATGCACCTTTCGAACACATTTTGTAGATGATGAATGTGATCAGACCTGTGTTTTGAAAAAATAGTAAGTCGTCCATATATATTATTATACATTTACCTATTGCACATTGGTGTAGATTTGAAATCCAAAAAGGATTAGTCAATTTTTAGTAAATAAAACCAAGAATAACTTGAAGAGCATAACACTTCAATCCCGATCCCTAGGGTAAGCAAGGTCAAACATAAGAGTGAATCAAATAAAAAAGCAAATAAACAATGTTATAAATTCCTTGGAGCCCTCCTTGTTTATTGATTTAAAGAGGGTTGTGCTCTGCTTGTAGAGCTATAGGTCTTTGGGAATGTCAAATCCATGCATGGATAACATTTCCCCTTGTCTACTCTTAGCTTGGCTTGGAAATTAGCATGAAAATTATGAATAAATGTGAAGCTCTAGTATGATTTTTGCATAGTAAGTTTAGCTCAAGAGAGCTTGTCTATAACTGCCAAAGGCCCTTGAATTTATAGACTTTTGGTTTGAATGTGAGTCATTGATTTAAGATCATGATCAATGGTAGCTAAGGAATCATCAAACACATGATTTCACACATAGAGTGTGTAAGAAACTCAAAACAAGGCCTTTTTGGAGTGTGGAAGGAAGTCTTTGAATAAAAGTGTAATGACTAGTCCTTTTGGAGGGTCTCATAGGCCATGTAAGAGAGGAGTGTGTAAGAGGCCTATAATAGGTGTAAGATAGTGTGTAAGTGGCAATGTCATAAACCACCTTACCCATTATTTACTTTATTTTATTGAATTACCCTTATGACATCACTAAAATGAGGTAATAAAGTCATTTCTATTTATGTAAAATAAATAATTATCATATCCATGGAATTTTATATTAAAATAAGAATAGGCTTGATTAAGTGGGATTAATCAATAATTATGAGAATGGTACACTTGTAATATTTATTTGTCAATCAAATATTCATTTAATTATCCTGTAATAACACTTGTAAGGGGTTGATTTGATTTGGGATGCATTTGATAAGATTAATATTGTAATATGATCCATTAACCCAATCAAGGATGTGTCGTGCAATTTAAAATTAAATTGGTAGTTGTGCAGGTAAATTGGTGGTTGTTCAGATAAATTAGGTCATTTGATGATTTCTAATCAAATTTGCATGTGATTATAGAAAGCCATTCTAATTGTATTTTAGACATAGAAGTGGTTAAAATAGAGAGTCTACATTTTTTCCCTCTTTGAGAAGGTGTTTGTAAGACACAAACACAGTAACATATTTTTAATGAATAAAAATATTGTTAAGAAGACATTTGATAGCTTGAAGAATCATGCATTCACATTTCACTAAATTTATGGGCCAATGGACTCAATTTTATGCCCCAAAGGGCAATTGATAAGCCCTGGGTACCCCCTTGAGGGAACGAGTGAAAAATATATTAAAACGGACAGGCCCTCAAAATGAATAAAATGCATGGTTCAGGGGAAAAGAAGTTCAAAAATGAAGAACACGTGAAAAATGGGATGAAAATGGTCAAAGGATCCAGAAATGGATCTCTGAGGAAGAATACAATGGTCTCAAGCAACAGGGGTGAAAATTTCGAATTTCAAGCTTTATATTCACCCCTAGAGGATAAAAACTATTCATTATTACCCACCCCTATATAAGAAAAGTGTTATGGTTTTTGTGTGAGATGCTGCGGTGAAGAATGGTTCCCTATGCACAACAAAGGCACCTTAGAAACCAAGTTTGAGAGTATAGGCAACGACCACATGATGGGTAGTCAGTAATTAGGTTTCTTCCTTGTGAAATTTTGTATTTAATTACATGTATGACTAGTTATAGGGAAGAACCTAGAAATTCCATTGATTTCATGGAAACGTAAAATCAGCAATTTTTGCCTATGAAAATGGTGAAATCACCATGAAATCAATGAAAACATTGCTAAATTGACAGTTTTATTGAAAACATTAAAAATGCCAAAAAGGTTTGGAATCACTTAAATGGAAAAAATGTAAATAAATCAAAAGCATTGAAAATTTTGAAAAAAACACCCAGCAGGAAAAACTGTTGAAGAATTGGCAAAACGCCAAAACGTGAAACCATCGAAGGAAATGAAGAAAACATGGAAAATTTAAAATTAGTTTAGGAGAGAGAAAATTAGGTTTGTTCATCAAAGAATAGGTTAAGTTGTCTAGGCCAATAATGACAATTTTGGTATGTAGAATAAATAAGAGTATTTGATAGACTTAGTGATGTGTTAATTCTTTTATGCATGTAGGATTTGCTTGTTCTCTTGATTCGCATGAGCAACATTCTCATTACTTGTGATCAAGATAGATATATACCGAGGAGATGTGTGCATTCTTAGAGGCTTTGGGTTTACTATACATTATTTGTCTACCTATGATCAGAGTAGATAGGGCATACCTTAGTGCACTAGCTGAGAGTTCAGACTTAGAGACTACAAAGTTTCATTTACCTACTAGAGATGCCACTATAACACTAGAGGATGTGTGGCAGATATTGAGGTTATCGATCAGAGGATGACTGTTATAATGGACAGGTCCTACAGGGTAACAGTTATTATTGGATAAGTTGGTTAGTGTTTTTGACATTCCCATAGAGAGTGGGGTAATATATATTGATATTATTAAGGCCTACACATATGTTTTGCTAGAAAACCTACCATTAGAGGAGCCTTATCCTTAAGCATACATTGATCTAAATGTGGTGGTACATATGGCCATTGTCAACAGCATCCTACTACCTGACATGAGTGGTTGATTCTTTCATACAGGCCTAGGTGGAGTGCTTAGAGACATTTTGGATGGCACTACCATATTTAATTGGGTGCCTATTGTATATCCTAGTTATATCATGATTTGCATATGGTGTCATATCAAGGTGGTTGTAGCATTGGTGCATCTACACCGCTCTAAGTCTAGGCTTGGAAGCACATAGTTATAGAGCATCCAATGGGTGAGGTGTGAGTATGGGGCCCAAAGGATCTTGTGGCATATGGATGGGTCTAGATAGGATAAGGATACAGAGGATATAGAGGATATATTTACTTATATCATAGGGTGATAGATGATATGGTAGATAAAGACTTTATCTAGTGCCCCTATATAACCTTACAAATTCAGTATTCAAATGATGGGTGGTACACAACATTTATGACCACTAAATGCTTCTTTGTAGGTATAAAAACACACAACATCGAGTATAGAATTAATTGGATATAGTGCCAATTTGACATTCATTAAGATGTACTAGAGGCACCGAGATTCTTTGCCCGTGTTACCATAGATATATTATATGGGGGTCACCGATAGACAGGCATATAGCCAGAGCCATCTATGTTCTAGGACCACAAATTATATGGGCATACATAGAAGGTACAATAGAAGCAGGTGTGACAACAACTTATATGACATGGTGGGCCTAGTTTAGGCCTAAGAAATTGACATCACCCCAGGGTGCCCCTAAATAGTTGATACTAGTGGCATCAGTTCTGATAGGAGGATAGGAGTAGGGGCAAGAGGCACAAATAGATGTAAATATGGAGGGTGAGGATAGAGATATAGATATTGAGGGTGGGGACATTGATATTGAGGGTGGGTACACTGATATTAATGGTAGTAGCCTAGAACTAGGGTTAAATGCTGAGATCAGAGGTTCATAGGGTAAGCCTACCAGAGATACACAGTTGAGGACAATGAAACCAAGTGAGGTAGGTCATTCTGGTATAGCTAGAGCAAGTAGAGATACTGACATGCTTAAGTAGGAGATTAAAATGAGAGAGTCTAAGATAGATGGTCTATAGGCTAGGGTGATCTAGTTGCAGCAGTGGGTGACTCAAAGAGATGCATAGGTTGTAGCTCTTCAGTCATAGATTGCATCAAAAAGATAGATGATGGCCATTCAAGTAGAGAGATACTAGGACAAAGCAAATGTACAGAGGTTTTGCAAGGATTGGGATATAGTGTATCGAGTGATTACAGGTCTAGGGTTGGCCCAAATTATCCTTAAAAACCTTCAGGCTAATGATGATGTAATGTACTACAAGAGTTTATATGAAGGGGTCATCCTTGCAGAGATTAAAGCATTGAATTTTGAGGTTTATGAGGCTCAAAGAGTAACCACAAGGTCCATGAGACCCAGGATACATCATACTTTAGGATCTAGATATTCAGTTCATCATCCATTGCCTCCACCACCACTAAGGCCTATGGGGTTGACATAGCAACAAGGCATGAGGATTCTCATAGTCAAATCTGACTAATATCTCTTATATTTTGTAACATGATTTTTATATATTCATGATGTATATGACATTAGTCTTTCGAGATATATATAATTATATTTTATATTTGTGATTCCACTGATGTACATGAACTCTTATGTGTGTGTGTGATGCTTCTTTCTAATTTAGTGTTTTGTTATTGTCTTATGACGATAGAATAGAAAATGTGATTGGATTATCATAGTTTCCGTTTGTTGATCACGTTGATATGTGATTTACCAAAAAAAATTATCATGATTTTGTGTTTGTATTATCATAGAGATGATCAGGACGTTATGCCTTGTATTGTAATTGCGAGATGTGGTTAATTTGGTACTGGAGATTTGGCTTAGTTGATCATGTTTGAGAAATGTTTATTGCTTTTTGTATATGCTCATTTGTTGATATGTATCATGAGTAACATATAGAATAGTCATGAGATTTATTATTATTGTTTGTAGGATAATAGACAAGGAGATGTATTGCTATGACATTGCTTGTTAGACCTCTAGCACTTGATTTTTTATTTAGCATTTAACATTATGCATCATAATTAGAAATAAATCATGATAGAATTAGATAACATAAGTGTAATAATTTGGTCAAAATGCAAATATAAGTAACCCAAGATCAAGATATTAAGAATCAAAATTTAAGTGTAAAGCATAATGCAAGAAACCAATATTAGGCTAAGTACAAAAATGCCAACAACCCAAAAATAGGATATAATAGATCCAGACATAAGTGTAAAGTATAATGCATTAAACCTAAGGCAACCAAGAAATGTAAACTAAATGCACCAACAAAAATAAAAAATTAATAAACTCGAAAACACAAAAACAAGCATACACAAAAGTAACATAAAGCATCCAGCTACCCAGTGGTGTGTGTATGTTGATAAGGTGTTAATCTGAGGTATTGTCCTAAGGGAAGGAGACATGTCAAACATAGACATTTTGATATTGTTAGGCCATGGGGAATATAATAAGGGGAAGGAAGTGGTCAAGTTATCCTCAGATGCCCCATGCATCCAAGTGTTATCTACATAGTCCAATGGATTTAATGCCAAATTTTATTCTCCTGGGAAAAAGGATAAGAATATGAATCTTAAAAGATAATAAATATAATAAAATGGGGATGAATTCGTAAAATGGTGAAAGAGTTTAAATAAGGATCTCACAAAATGGTAAGAGCATCAATTGATAAGAGTGGCTGAGCTAACATGAGATGCCCCATGTATCTATGCACTGCCTCAATTGTCTGTGTGGACCTTAGGCCGATGTAGTTCTCCTAGAGATGGGAGGATAATGAAGAAATGACAATGATGATTGAAAATGATTGTGAATGGATAAGAGGTTCCCACCCAGTAGATGTTATAAAGGGTGCCATCAAGAATAGGAAAGGGTCATTGGTGAATAGGATGACAGGTTGTACAAAAGTTTTTATGGATTTATATCTCTCATGGAGATTTTAAACCTCTTTTCTGATTTTTTTGAAATGTTTTAGTTTTTAGGTTTTTTTAAATGTTTAGGATTTGGAATAATATATTTATAAGAACATTTGATGAGTAAGATGTACAATAGGATATAAACAAATGTACAATAGAACCATCAGGACAAGGAAAAGGTAAACTTGGGTAAGGGTTCAAATGGTTGACTCACAAAATAGTGAGGGCATGGCGTAAAGTGCTCATAAAAAGATGAGAGCATAACTTAGAGTGCTCACAAAATGGTGAGCGTGTGTCTTAGAGTGCTTGTAAAATGATAACAGTGTGGCTTAAAATGCTCACAAAATGACAATGTGGTGTAGAGTGCTCAAAAAATCATGAGAGCATGGGATAGGCATGACCGAGCTAACCTTAGAAACTGAAAGTTGCCTACATATTCTAAATGGACCACAGGTCAATGTAGTTCAACCTATAGTGAGAGATACTACTAATCAATAGTAGGTTAAGGTAGAAAAATAGTAAAGTGTTATTAATGTATAGTATTTGGAAAAAATATAAAAGATGCATTTTCATGAACCATCATGAAAAATAACTAGATCAAAGTGCTCTAAGATACTGCTTTTAAGAATGTGTTGATGATAACCAAATATGAAGTATCTATCAAATCTTTCTCTAAATCAACCATCTGAATTTGTTTGTAGTACCTATAAACTTGAATCAAGATTAGGATGGTAATAGGATAAGGGAATGAGAGGGATTGACATAATTAGGAAATGATAGAAAGGGGAGATGACAAGACCTACCCCCAAGCAAGGATCCTTATAAACAATATTCAAGCAAATAAAGCGTAAAAGTGCTTGAGATGCATAATATTCATAGGATCATCTATCTCTTACCCATATGTTGTGGCCAACCTATATGCTTCAGATCCATAATTAGTTGTAATAAGTAATGGTCTAAGCCAATTAGGCTCAAATTTTACCTTCTTTTCACGTGTCATATTGGTATTTTTTTGGTCTTTTAGCACAAGATCACCAAGTGCAAATTATCTAGGTTTTATACATGTGTTATAAGTACGATGTAACCTGTTTTGATATGTTTTGGATTATTCAAAGTAGCCACCCATTTTTCATCAAGTAGTTTCAGTTCTTGTAATCGAACTACTCTATATTCCTCATCATCAATGATATCTTGCAATGAAATACATAAGGAATGCAACTTGATATCTATAGGGAGAATAGATTCAAAGCCATAAACTAAGCAATATGGTGTGGCTCCTATAGGGGTTTGATTATTGGTACAGTAGGCCCAAAGGTAGGAAATAATTATAAGTGCCAATCAATTCTAGTGACATTAATGGTCTTTTTAAGGATTTGGACCAAAGTCATGTTAGAGGCCTCCACTTGGTCATTGCTTTCAAGTGGAAAATCATTTTTGGATATGGTACTTGGCATAGAGAGATTTGGTGTCCTTATTTTTAAAGGATCTACCATTATCAAAAATGATGTCAGAAGGAATGCCAAAGTGGTAGATAAGGTGATTTAGAATGAATTTATAAATTTGATTACTAGTTATGTAAGTCAAATAAATGAATTCAACCCACATATTAAAATACTTAGTTGTAGTGAGGATGTGTTCATGGCCATCTGAATAAGTAAGATTAATTTTTCCTATGGATCGAGTCCCCATGTGGAAAATGTAGTAATCGGTTACAATGCTCAAGCTACAAAATGAATGAGATTGGCATGATTTTTACAACGCACACACTTTTTTACATAGGCGCGTGCATTTACTTCCATAGTGGGCCAATAATACCCTGTACATAATATTTTATTGGCAATGACCATTCCATTAATGTGGCCCCACAAATACATTTGTGTACTTTAAGCACTAAGCTAGATTCTATCAAAGTTAAACAACAAAGTAAAGTTCCATCATAACCTCTATGATAAAGTGTAGCATCGAGTAAGGTATAATGATAGGCTTTGTGAATAAATATTTTTTGTTTAATGTAGGAAAAGTTATGAATGAGGATGTGGTCATGGAGGTAGTCATATAAGTCTTGGTACCAAGGTGAACAGGGACCAACAATATCACATATCAATTCAAATGTTGAACATTCGTGAGTTGACTTCAAAATATGTTCAATAAGGAACTAGTAATCTGAAACATGATATGTGATTGCTATCCATGAGCAAATTTTTATCATTGCATCTACAATCTTGTTGTTAGCCATTGGTATCTACTCAAATTGGATATGTTCAAAACTCTATTTGAGACTGTCCACCATGTTTTTGTAGGGTATAAGCTTGTTTTCTTTGGTTTGGTATTGCTCTATCACCTAGTTAAAAATTAACTAAGAATCCCCATGTATATGTAATATCTTGATATTCCATTGTATTGTGAGGTGAAGACTTATAATGAGTGCTTCATACTCTATTATATTGTTGGTACAAGTGAACCCAATGTGGAAGGCTTTAGGAATAAGATTCACATGCGGTGTTATGAACAAAATTATAGCTCATGACCCACAAGATGTGTAGGAACCATAAAAATAAGTTATCTTATGTTGTTATTGAGAAGAGGTTTCCTCTACAGTCATGATGGACTCCTCAGTGAAACTAAAAGTGAGTGGCTTGGCATCAGATAAGGGTGCTTCAAAAATTTGATCTACAAGTACTTTCCCCTTAATTAATTTTTGATGTACATATTCAATCTCAAACTCTCTCAAGATCATGAACCACTTGGCTATGCAGCTAGTTCAAGTTATCTTAGAAAGTAGATATTTGAGTGGTCTACTTTGGCAATAACAATGATTTTGTTGTTGAGCATGTAATGTCATAACTTTTAAGCTACTAATACCATTGCTAGGCAAGATGTTTCAATTGTGTATAGTTTTAGGCAACCAATATTATGCTTAAATAATACATTTATCATTCTTTTCTTTGATCATCATGTTGGGCAAAGAGTGCCCCCAATGCATGTTTTATTGCTGAAATGTAAAGGAGTAGTGGCTTCCTAGGTGTTGGTGGAGCTAAAATAGGTAGTTTTGCCAAATATTACTTCAATTGTTCAAATGTTTGTTGATAGTTGGCGTTCCACAAAAAGGTGGTTCCCTTATTCAAAAGTTGAGTGAAAGGGTGACATATGTATATCAATTATGAGATGAATCATCAAATTGATTGAAATTTACCTTGCAAGCTACATAGATGATTCAGATTAGATGGAGAAAACATTTATGTAATGGCCTTAACCTTAGTTAGATCATCTTTAATACCCCTGTGAGAGACAATGAAACCTAGTAATTTGCTAGAAGTGATGCCAAATACACACATCTTAGGATTAAAATGTACCTTATATTCATAAAGTCTTTCAAAGATTCTTTCTAACACTTATGGATGATTTGCCTTCGTCTTGGATTTGCCTAAAATTTCATCCACATAGTGTTTTACAATATTATGTATCATGTCATGGAAGATGATAGTAATTTCACGTTGGTGATTAGCACCGACATTCTTGATGTCAAATGGCATCACTTTATAACAGAATGTCCCCCATGGAGTGGTGAACGTTGTTTTGTGTTGGTCTTCAGATGTTATTTTTATATGGTTATATCTTGAGAAGCCATCCATGAGAGATAATATTTTATATCTCATTGTGGAATCTAAGATAATATCAATGTTGGGCAAAGGAAAATCATCCTACTTTATTGATATCTCTGAAATATATGCATATATGGATTCTTTGTGGCTTCTTACTAGTTGCTACTATGCTTGATATACATTATAAATAGTCTATGGGATGGATGCATCTTGCCTCCAATAATTTTTTTAATTCCTTTTTTACTAGTATGGTAATGTGAGGATGTATTTTTTTCAGCTTCTGTTTGATTGGCTTGGCATCAGGGAGTACAACAAGGCGATGCACAACTAGTGAAGGATTTAGGCATCTGAATAAGACCAAGCAAAAATATGAATAAACTCCTAAACGAGGGTAGTAAGAAACTCATGTTCCTCTTCAATGAGATAACTTCCAAGCTTGATCCATTTGGGTTCATCTGGGGATCCAATGTTTACTTGTGTTTTCTACAAGTAATGTCGATCTATCATCTAGAATAGTTGGCAATGAAGTGCATTGATTGTCTTCATCATCTTGTAGCTCAATTGGCTCATCAAGCTTCCCATGTATCACTAATCAAAATCATCAAAGGCTAGTAAAGGCCACTTAGCAAAGGCATGTGGGAAGTCTTGAACCAATTTTTTAAATACTCTCTGAAATTCTAACGTTATTTATGACTAGCATGAGATTCTAGGATTGGAGGCACCCTAGGTTTCATTTTAAATAGGATGAACTTCCCTCCAATGGTTCATGCGATAGGTTTTCACCATGAGACTTGTATTTTTCTTTATTATTTCCCTAGTCCGAAAGTGCCTCAAAGAGATTTTCTCTTTGGGATCTCAATGTATTTTTTTTGTTTTTTTAATTTTAGACCAAGAAAGTTCACCTCCTCTCTAAAATATGTGATAGGATTCAATGTAATAGCAAATCCTTGTTTATGATCACCAATTGGAAAACCATCTATGAGACCCATGAATTCAGTAATTGCCTCATCATTCCAAAAGTCATCTAATGGTATGTTTGTATCTTGTTTGTGCCAATCAATTAATTGGGGGTGATGGAGGAAGATAGGGTGATCAAAGGTGATAGGGGTAATGTTACAAATTGTGTGAACTAAATTTATAAATGCTAAGAAATCAACTAATAATATAATTTTAATCTAAACTAAATTCAACCTATGATAGAGCAACAAACAAATAAAATAAAAAACATACACTTATACATCAAATCTGCAAGCGTTATCCATTGCAATGTAAATGTGATTTACTCTTCGAAACTGTGGTTGATCACTCTTCCAATGCAAAGGAGAATGGGATGCATTTTGGGGTAAAAGGAGTTTTTGTATGCTTTGATTTGCTTTGATTTGCTTGTGAATTGAATAGAACTTCGTTAGTAGAAGTTAGGATTCTTGAAAATGAAGGTTTTCAAGTTTATTTATAGTTTTTTTGAGGAAGAACCGATGGTAGAGGATTATTTGGATTTATTAATGATCCAAATAATCAACGGTGGCTAAATGAGTCATCATCCATGAGGATGAAAACTTCTTGACAAATTAGGGGATGACTCACAAGAGGTTGAGGAAGTTGTGGGTTTGGTTAGGATGAGTCAAATGTGAGGGAGAATAAGGTGGAAGATGTTGAATGGGGTGTAACATCTAGATTTTATATTTAAAATAAAGATTTTAAGTGTGTATAATTGACTAATTTGACTTATTCAATTGTTTTAATTTAAAGAGAACTATAATAAATTATTTTAAAAAGAATTATTAAATAAATTTTAGGTGCATTTTGACACTATATATAATTTAGGTGTCTACATTTGTCCCTCTTTGAAATAGTGTTGTGAGGCAATCCTATTTCAAAGACTAGTAGAAGAAATAGAGGGTTGATGATTAAAGGATAAATTTCCCCCAGATGAATGAAAATAAGTGTAATGATACCCCCTCGAGGGTTTATATAAGAAAATGAACAAATTCTTGAAATTAATTGAAAAAAATGAACAAAGTGATGTGGATAAATGATAAATCAACTTATTGTAAAATTGATGTCAAACATGCAAGATGTTGGTTGTGTAAAAAGGTTGCTCCTAGTTAAAAACTAGTGTATGGATTTGAAAAAAAAAAATACCATTCGAAGATTGCACGCTTAATATTTTTCTAAAGATGCAGGGGTCAATTGAGCAGTTTTGGGAATGATATATTCCAACGATAATAAGTTGTTGATTGAAAAATAGAAAAAATATATTGAATTGCAAATGATAATGATAATTTTATGTAGATAGAATTGTTGCAAGATGTTGCAAAAAAATCAGAATAAATTGATTTAATGTATCTAGCATTTTGAAAAATAGATGAAGAATGAGTATCATGGAGGTATACGGTGAAAAAAAATTTGGTACGGGATAAAAATATAAGTAGAACAAATGGGGTATAGAAATTCATTTGTGCAAATTTGATTTTCAAAGTTATTTGCTAAGAAAATTGAGTTGAGAGATTTGCTCTGAGACCTTGGAATAAATATGGATTGCATCCCACACTATGAGCATCGGGAAGAACAATAAAAGAGGTTCCATAGACCTGAGAGAAGTGAGCCTCTGGTAAATTAGTTTTTATTTGAAATTTTTTGCATTCATTATCATTAATTAGGGCATAAAGTTAGAGGAAATGAATTCACAAATGCTAGATCAATCAATTTGGCATTGAAAATAATGAATTCACTACAGGTAACTGCAAATTCATAAAATAGAGAGGTGATTTCATTGAATAAGGTAGCACAATCACGTTAAGTTAGGAAATGTGATTTCTCAACTTGGAAGTTATGAAATCGTTCAGCAACAGAGCGAAAGCATTAGAGATGGAAATGAATGCGTTCAACTGAGAGGCAAATTCATTGGAGTGAAGAAAATGGTCAATCAAAGGCAAAATCGAACGGATAGATAATGAAATTGCACAATGTAGGAGCAAAAATGCTAACTTTAGAAGCGAAAATGTGCTATAAAGAGTGAAAGAAGGGTTTATGAATGGATGGATTGAAAATGTTTCTTATGCTTGATATATATATATATATATATATATATATATATATATATATATATATATCTTTGTGTGTGATATATATATATATGATTGTAACGTAGTGACGATATGAATTTAAAGCTGAATAAAATTAATTATCTGCTAAAGTATGTGATGTGCAGGAGGTATTACCAGTGCTTATTACTCGAGAGCAGACACCTAGAGTGATGGCGTAAATGGTGAGCTTTACAGAGTATGAATCTACTGTTTTAGAGGCAAGCATATTATCTTACATTACACAGATGCTAGAGATTAGAGTGGATAGAGCACTTTTCATAGCACTTGCAGAGAGATGGCACAGTGAGACTAGCACACTTCACTTGTCAATAGGAGAAATGACTATCACATTAGAGGATGTGTATCGGATTCTTGGTATTCTGATATGGAGACGGGTATATTGGGGGCAGGGTCCACATGAGATAACATTGTTTAGGATTTTTAGTGATGGTATGATTCTTCTTGTTAGAGGTGGTGTAGATGTAGATTATTGTACCATATTAGAGATGGATTCTTTGACTATATTACTCATGGATGTTTTCAATGGCATTATGCTACTTGACAAGAGTGGGAGATTATGGCTTATTTGTCTTCTAGATGTGATTGGAGATATGATGGATATGGGTGAGAGATTTACGTGGATTCCATGTGTTTTAACACATTTGTCTTGGGATTTACATCATGCAGTTTATATAGATGGTAGAGAGATTGGTCCTTCAACATTACTACAGATGTGGTGCTGGGAGCACATTGCTTTAGAGAGGTCGGTTAGACACAAGATCACCTAGTTTGATGATGAGCCATTGGCTTATGGGTGGCAAATGATTATGCTCACATGTAGACCACATTAAGGTGATATGGTGTTTTACAGGATGGTTATTAATGAGTTATGTGATGATCATATTACTTGGAGACCTTACAGGGAGATTATATTTTAGTGGCCACATGATGACCTTCACATGGATTATATGATGACCCCATGTTACATTATCGGGACACATGATTACAACATGGAGATATATCGCTCAGATACGGTGATGAGACAGTTTGGGGTAAGACAACATATACTAGTTGGGCTACATGTATTTGCATGATCAGTGAGGAAGAGAGTATAGTGGGGCATGGCCATTGATCCATTGATATCCAACCATAGTTGGTCACAATTATAGACTATTAGGTAGAGTGATCGAAGAGATGTGATTGATGTGGGAGTTGTTAATGGCTATGCAGATTGGTGGGATTGATAGAGATCACTTAGACTGACTATTCCATATACACCATCATAAACATGGAGGTAAATACTAGTGGCTAGCTTGGGTAAGCAAGCACGGGGCATGGGATTAGGAGTCTTGATTAGGAGGTTTGTTATAAGAGATAGAGGGAGAGCACGAGCATGAGGTAGAGAATGTTGTTGAGATTAACCAGTTGCACGATGTGGAGATTACTGATGTGAAGTATGTAGAGATTTTGCATGAGGTAGGGGTTGATATTTATGTGGATACATGGATGGATTTGGATATAGAGCATAGGGTTGGAGGGTAAACTCCATTGATAGAGTTTGGCAGTGAAGAGGATACAGAGGGGGAGGATGTGATCATGAGAGAAGCATAGGACACCCAAATAGATAGAGGGGATGTGGATGCTTCTTCATGCACTTCGAGATATAGAGAGGAACATGCTCTTGTTAAAAGACTTCAAGAGGAGATTAGATCTCATGATAGAGAGATTGATGGATTACACCAGGAGGTGTGCAGATTATAAGACATAGTTGATGGTAGAAGGGCCCAGATGGTTGAGATCAGACAATTATAGTCTAAGGTTGATAGATTACAGCCAATTATAGATGGGATAGATGGAGATGGCATGGATACAATAGTGGTTACACATGATGTAAAGACCTGGACTCAAAACTATACAACATTGACATGATACTATAGACAGGAGAGAGATACAATGAGGACTGAGTTAGTAGAGGTGAGGGTGTTACTAGCTGGATAGGGGCAGATTACTACTTTGGATAGAGTGATGAGGGCCATGGAGTAGGCCACATATTATAAGAGTTTATACGAGGAGGTTGTACCATGTTCTCAGAGGGCATCATCATTTAGGTAGTACTCTGTGAGACATTCGACATCAACTAGATCGGTTCAGTCGATTAAGTTAGAGAGGTCAGTGGGATAAGTACAGTGTGTGATGGGTCCTCCACGAGGCACACTATGATGTGAATAGCTATTCTTGAGACTAGACACTCTGTTAGAGGGACAAGATGAGACATGGGGATATAGGATAGATTGATTTCATCGATATATACATATTTTGAGATATGTGTGTGTGTGTGTGTGTGTGTGATGATATGAGACCTTGTATTATGTGAATTGGACATTTGATGGAGATATATATATGTATGTATGTATGTCTATATATATATGTCTATATATATATATATATAATATATATATATATGATGATGATGATGATATGAGACCTTGTACTATGTGAATTGGACATTTGATGGACTGTTTATTGATTTATATGGACTTTATGCATGATTGATAGATGTATGGATATATTGTAGCATTGGTTATATTTCTTTCATTTTGATTTACGCTAGCATGTTTTAATTATTTCATCATATGGATTATGGATTATGAATTTATGACTCATGTGATATATGATTGGTTTTATGAATGGATTAGAATGTGACATAGTTGCATTATATTTGTTTGTTTGTTCTTTGCATTGGATTTTCAACATTATTGAGCTTTGAACAACCTAATTTTTAATTTAGCATAAAACACATTCCCACCAATACTGTTGAATAACCATGATGAATGTTGATGTTTTAAGAATATGAACAAAATAAAGAGTAAATTGTGTAAAAGTAAAGTACATCATGATATAGTAAAACCATAACCATACTATTGTGCATTTCATAAAATAATCTTTTTAAACACATAAAAAATAACAAAACAAAGATGTGAAACCATAACCATAAGTTTGTAAGTTCATGATCCATACTTGGCAATAACAACGTATGGACCTAACCAGTTAGGTTCAAATTTTCACTTCTCTCTCTCAGCATTAGTGTTTCACTGGTTCTCCTTAAGAATAAGATCTTCGAATGCAAATTACCTAGCTTTAATCTGCTTATTATAGCTATGACAAAGGTGATTATGGTAAACTTGCAGATGGTTTAAAGCATTGAGTTGTTTCTCATCTAAGAAATCGAGTTAACTTAGGCATGAAGTTTGATATGATTCTTCATCTATGATTTATTGTAATGATATTTATAAAGATGTAATCTCAACCTCTATGGGAAGACTAGACCCACTACCATAAACAAGGGAACAAGTGATTACCCCCGTAGGTGTGCGGATACTAGTGTGGTATGCCCAAAGGTTGGGATATAACTAAGTATGCCATTCATAACCAACTTCATTGAAAACTCTCTTAAGGATGCGCAAAATATTTTTGTTTGTTGCCTTAGCTTGGCCATTGCCTTCTGGGTAGTAAGGAGTGGACCATCTGCATTTGATATGATAGGTTTGGAAAAGAGTCTTAACATCTCTATTTTTGAATGATTTACCATTGTCATAAATGAGAGTGGAAGGAATACCAAAGTGGCAAACAATGTCATTGAGGATAAACTTGGAAATTTTCTTTTTAGTGACATAGTAAAGGGCATTGTCTCAACCTATTTGGTAAAATACTCGGTTGTTGTTATAATATGTTTATGTATGTCTAAGGAAATAGGACTTATTTTTTCAGTGAGGTCTAACCCCCATGTGAAAAATGGCCAAGATGTTGTGATAGGTTGCAAATCTTGTGAGGGACTATGGATAAGATCCCCATGTTTCTAATAGGGTATACACTTTTTGACATAGGCACATGAATAAGATTCCATTGTAGGCCAGTAATAACCTACTCAAATAAGCTTTTTTGCAAGGACCGTACCACTTGAATGTGCTCCAGAAACTCCTTCATGAACTTCTCTAATTGCCAAAGTAGATTCTTCAAAATTTAAACAGCACAAAAGGGTTCCATCATAGCCTCAATGGTATAGTGTGTTGTCAAGGATGGTATAGCGAGATGTGCATTGAATAAAGGATTTGCATTGGTTAGATGATAAGTTAGATGGGATGGTATGATTATGAAGGTATGTATAGATATCAGAGTACCATGGATAAGTTGGACCAACCACCTCACAAACCATTTTTGAATTAGGTGTATCATAAGTCGGTATCCATAAATACTCAACCAAAAATTTGTTATGTTTTGTGCTCAAATCTAATAGGGAATCAATTGTTGCTATAGTGACTATTACTCATTTTTTTATTCTTGGCACTTGTTCAAATTGGATGCACTCAAAAGATGATTTTAATCTGTCCACCTTTTGCTTGTAAGGGATTAGTTTATCATCACGAGCTTGGAATTCATTACTGACTTAATTGATGATAAGCTTAGAATCTCCAAAATAAAGAGATGTTGGATTCCCCATTTGATTGCCATCTTGGGGCCTGTTATGAGACTTTCATATTTTGCTATGTTGTTTGTATAAGGTAATTCAATTCATAATGCTTTAGGAATGCAATCCCCATCAGGTGTGATCAACAAGATACCTACCCTTGAGCCATGGTTAATAAAAGAACCATCAAAGAAAATCTACCCAACTAAACTCATCTATAGACATGATTGCGTCATCTGAGAATTTTGCAATGAGAGGTGATTTACCATTAAGCAGTGATTCTGCCAATATATCTACTAGAACTTGTTCTCTATTTAATTTTTGGTTAACATACTCTAAATCAAACTCACTAAAAAGCATACCCCACTTAGCCATCCTTCATGTTAGATCAGTTCTAGATAAAACATATTTAAGAGAGTCAATCTTAGTAATAATTTTGGTTTGATTATTAAGCATGTAATGCCATAGCTTTTTAGAAGCAAAAATAACTATTAAGACAAGCTTTTTTTATTTGAGAGTAGTTTACCTCATATGATATAAATGTTTTGCTTTAGTAGACTGCGCGTTCTTTCCCATTATCATCATGATGTGCTAATAATGCCCCAAGTGCAAATTAAGTAGCTGAAATATACAACAGAAAAGGTTTACCCACAACAAGTAGCATTAGCATTGATGGGTTAGAAAGGTATTGCTTGAAATTGTCAAATAATTTTTCACAATTTTTGTTCCATGTAAAAGGATTCTCCTTCTTTAGCAAAAAGGTGAATGGGTGATAAATGTCTGCAAGTTGAGATATGAATCCTCTGACTATTTGATTTGAATTTTTCATTTTAGACTTCTAAATTGTTTAAGATTTTTAGGTGGAAGCATATCCATGATAGTTGAAACCTTTGAAAGATCAACTTCAATGCCACGTTGTAAAACAATAAACCTTAACAACTTTCTTCGTGTTACACCAAACACACATTATTTGGATTCAATCTCATGTTGTATCTCATGCAATCAAAAATATGGCGAAGCACTTGAGGGTAGTCTTTCCTGGACTTAGATTTAGGTAGAATATCATCTACATAGTCATTCATAATATCATTAAGCATGTCATGAAAATGATGGTCATTCCCTGCTAATATGTAGCTCTAGCATTTTTCAAACCAAAAGGCATCACCTGATAATAGAATGTCCCCTATGGAGTTGTAAATGTCATTTTATATTGAACTTTGATAGTAATTTTTATCGGATTATACCCTGAAAAACCATCCATTAAAGATAGCATCTCATGACCTATAGTTGAATCTACAATCATATCTATGTTAGGTAATGGAAAATCATCCTTCAGGAATGCTTTGTTTATATCATGAAAGTCCATTCAAACTCTAATCCCTTCTATTTTCTTTGACACCGGTACAATGTTTGATATCTATCTAAGTAGTCATAAAGATGTATGAAATGAATCCAACTACTTTTTTAGTTCTTCCTTTACTATTAGTGCAATCTTTGGATGCATATTACGGAGTTTTTATTTTACTAGTTTTACATCTAGATGCACCACAAGGTGATGAACTACTAACTCTAGATCAGTCATAGCATATTTGCATAAGAACATGTGAACACGTTATAAAACTCACAAAACAGAAGTGTAAATATGTCTCTTTCTTCTTAAATGATTGATATGGCAAGCTTCACAATTTTAGAATATTCTTATGTTGATGTTTATAGGAATGGTTTCTTCAACAAGTAGAGTTGATTGCTCTTTATAATCTAGGGGTGGTGTAGAAAGATGGAAATCTTCCACAAATTCTTCTTGTTTGAATGCAGTGGTGGAATTGATATAGTGATGTAATGTTTGTTCCCCAAAGTATGTTGAATCTGCTAGTTATATTAAAAATCCTTTCTTGTGGTTACTTGTTAGAATTTGATCTCGTGTTCTCAATAATTCAGATATAACTTCATTATTTTGAAAATGATCAAGTTGAGGTGTGGATAGTTGGTTCCATTGTATGAGAGATGGATATGCAAGGTCAAGTGTAAGTATGGTGTTTTCACGAAATAGGTTAGTAAGGGCAAGATCTTCAAAATGGCTAATTATGGAACCCATCTCGTTGTCCAAAGAATCAACTTCTGACTCACTAGAATAGTCACTTTGGAAGAGTGTAAGATGCACATTAAGTAGGTTAAATACTATACCATGTTTTGCCTCATTTTCTTTTAGTGTTATAGGTTCAATGGAGCCTTATTCATGGAGGCCGAGACCTTTGTCTTTATAGTTCATTATAATGCACATGATGGATTTTGCAATGGAATATTTGTAGGTGGAAGAACAAGTAGTTAGTTCATCAAAATAAAGCCAGAAAGAATTTGAATCTTCGATATGTTCATCGGAAAGAAAACCTCCCTCGATTAATATTGTTTGACCAAGCTTCTTAACCATTCTTTTATCCTTTAGATGGTTTGGTTTGCCATAGTCATTTAGATTGGCATGTATTGTACTTGTATAAAAATCTTGGATTATGTACTCGTTCATGCCTCGATTAATGATTTTAAAGTGGGAAGTAGCGGATGGCGATGCTTTGTTAACGGGTGGTGGATTGGAAGCTTGCTTAATAGAATGATTGTTTGAAACTTCTTCAATATACGATTGATTTGAAGATTGATCAAATAATCTATTTGAATCTTGTTCGAATGGTTGATTAGATGTTTCATTGGTTAATGTTTTTTCAATGGAGACGGAAGGAGATGGTGTATTAATCCCACCACCAAGGGGAGGTGTTTGAAATAATATTTCAAGATGGGCATAATTTTTAAGTGAAGGATAATCCTCAACGGGGATAAAATTATCACTTGTGATTGATAGATAGTTTGATTTTTGATATTTAGCTTCCAATAGCTTGCAATATTGGAAGGGATGAGGATCACCTTGTATAGTAACTTTCATTCCTACATGGGAGAATTTAAAACGTTGGTGAAGAGTGGATGGAATGGCATTCATAGAATGAATCCATGATCATCCAAGGAGTATATTGTATGGTAAATCAAGATCGATAACATGAATAAGAGTTTCCTTAATGGCAGACCCTACCATCAAAGGAGGATGGATTGTGTCGATAGACTAACACTCATTATTATCATACACCTTTATGGTAATGATATTTGCTTCTAATGTTGTTATTGGATATCTTAGATGTTTTATGAGTCTTAGTGTACATAAATTAAGGGTTGAACCATTATGTATAAAAGCCCTTTTTACTTTGTGTCTAGAAATAGTAACCTCTTTATACAATGGGAGGTTATGATTTGAACCTAAAGGAGAAACATTTGAATGATCAAATGTTCCTTGATTATTTGTTTCCAAATAAACTATTAACGCTTGAAAAATTGTAGGATTAATGTTTTGAGAGACATTGGAATCTTGAAGAACTTTATACAAAATATCTTTATACACAGGGGATGTCTTGAGAAGGTCTAAAATTGAAATATTCGCTGGAGTTTTCTCAAGATGGTCAATAATGTTGTACTTACATTCAACATTAGAGGACGATGCACTCGGGAGGGTAAGCTTTGTGTGTCTTGTGGTGATAGCGTATTCATATGTTGGCAACGTAATAATATTAACATGTCTATGCACCATATTGATGTTATTGATTATAGAATCAAATGGATGCCTAGCTTGGTTAACATTACTAAATTATGATTGTTCTTATTTTTGCTAGCCCTTTCCTTATTCATGATTAGGGTATGGGTCTTGTTATATCCCTAATTTTTTATTGTTAGATTGTTTAGATGATGGATTTTCAATTGCTATGTCACCTCTATCAATGAGGTCTTGAACATAGTATTTTAAACACATACATCGATTAGTTGAATGTCCTATAATCCGTGGTATTCATAGTATTCATCTTCTTTGTACCAATTCAGTTTAGGCACAATTTCTTCCAAGGGTATAGTGTTTGGTCATATAATCATGTTTGCATGAGCCAACTTTTGGAAAACATTCTCGTGTCACCCAATTGAGTGAATTTATGTTTAGGTCTCCCTTGTTTAAGTTTTCCACCAAGAATTGTAATGTTTTGGATTGGTTGGTTGTATGTGTTTGAGGGTTTTAAATCTTTTTTACATTAGTTACACCGTCTCCAATAAGATTTTTATTTTTGTCAAAGAATTTTGGTTTGACTATTGCTTTTTAAGAATTATTATTATCTAATTTAAAGATTTTGATTACACATTTATTAATCAAAGTTCTTTCTACTTGAATTCCCTTTTCAATAGTCTCATCAAAAGATCTTGGGCAAAGTAACAAATGGTGTCCCAAATCTGAGTTTAAGTTGCTCACAAAAATGTCCACAAAATCTATTTCAGAAAATGACCATGTAAAATGACTTGTCATTGCTTGCCATCTTTGAAGGAAGGAAGCAAAAGTTCCATCATTGCATTGCTTGGTCTTGTGCAAATCTAAAGTTGTCAAATCTTTTTCAATATTATAAGAGAAGTGTCAGACAAATTTTTGAGATAAGTCTTCAAAGGTGAAGATAGATCCTTTCGGAAGTCGTGAGAACCATTCAAGAGTTTGGCCCCTGATATTTTGTGCTAATAAATGCAACATGTATTTATTACTATAAGCAACATTTGCACATGCATGATAAAAGCCAGTTAAATGTTCTTTGGGATCTTCTTTACCATTATACTTATCAAATTTTGGGAGTTCAAAGTATTTAGGAAAAGATGTAGTCATTTTACTTAAATCATATGAATATGAGCAAATTTTCTCAAACTTAAATTATTTTTACCTATTATAAATCCCATCTTGCAACCTTGAACTCTATCATTTATGCTTTGAAGTTCATGCATGAGATATGGGGATCGCTGGTTCGTTTGACTTAATGAATCAGGCGGTTGACTCAGGAATTGATTTGTGTTTTGGGGAGTGTGTTGATTAAAATTGTTTGGAGTTTGATAGTTGAAATTAACATTTTGAGGATGTGAAAATGTGGAGTTATAACCAAGGTTTAGATTCGTATTGGAACCAAAATTCGTTTGCTTTGAATTTCGATTAAAACCAAATTTGGTTTGATTTGGGTTTGAATTAAAACTAAGGTTAGGTTTTTGTTTAAAGTTTATGTTTGAGTTTGATGGATTTGAGTTTGGGTTGAAACTTGAATTGTTTTATCATGGAAGCATGTTGCAGTTTGAATTAAACAGAGTAAAACCTAGGTTTGATTTAGCTTGATTGGAATTTTGGATTGGGTTGTTTTGATTTTGGTTAAAGTTTGAATTAGAATTTGTTTTTGGATTATTGAATTTAAGGTTGGAATTAGATTGTGTTTGGTTTTGGTTTGAGTTTGTGTTGGAATTTGGGGTAGAATTAAATGAAAGATTTGGATTCGAGTTAAATTGATTTGGGGTTGAATTGGGATTTGGATTGGATGGAACCAATCCAAGTCTGTTAAAAGAAGAAGATTGATTTGGTACACTTTTATTTAAATTTAGACTATTGAATGTGCATGAAACGTCATTCAAAATAGGATTGGACGATCAATTAGGCAAGATAAAATAGGTATTCAAGCTATGATTTTGATTGGATACGATTGGTGAGATTTGAAAGCTCTGATTGGGGTTGATTAATGACTTTGAATGAAGATTTAAGCTCAGATTAATTTGATTATAACCTTACAAATTTAGATTGTACTCAATTTGGTGTAATCAAATGTTGATTGATTAAATTTGAATTAGATGGGAGACCCACGTTCAAGTTTAGGTTGTCTTGTTGCATGATGGGTAAACTTGAAGTAGGATTCAAGTTTTAATTAGTGGGGTGCATGATTGATGAATTTGAAGGTATATTCAAACTCGGATTATTTGGATAAACTTGTGAAGGTAAATTTGTATTTACATTCATATTGGGAATACCAAAGAGATTGATTGATTGATGAGAATGAAAGTTCATAATCTCTTGATTTCTTCGAGTTGCATGATTTTTTATGGAATAACCATGGCTAGTTTAAGATGACTCCTCACGTGAAATAGTTTTTTTTTTATCTTGAGAAACTTGGGGATGATGTTATGAGGAAGGAACGAGATAATTGTTACCCTCTAAATAACCTTGAGACATTTATTGATTGGGATTGGAAGATGAAGGTTCTTTGCTTTTAATTAGATATTGCAAATTATGTACGTCAAATTCGGATGGGAACTTTGCTCAAAAGCCGAAAGCTCGAAGCAATACTTTATTTTTGTTAGACATGATATACTCATCAAACAAGGGTGGAGGTTGGATAGCTTTGGGGCTACCTTCATCTTGATAAGCCCCTCCGTCTTCTTCTTTCTCAATTATTTCATGTATCTCTACATGATGCTCTTGACTAAGGAATTGAAAGGGGTCATTGCCAAAAGGCTCTTCCATTACATTGGGAGGATTTAACATCGCCATTTGCCTAGTAATAAGCAACATGGTTAAGATAAAAAAGAAAATGACTTAAAGAAAAATGATTGTTTTAAATTAACAATACTAAATAAAAAGTTGATTAAATTTTTTGAAATTTTGAACCAATTATTTTAAGTTTTTGAAAAAAATGCTTGATTTCAGGGTATAGTTTGAACTCAAAAGAACTAGTTTTCAAACAAAGATTTTTTAGCACATGGTAAACATAAAGAAACAACAATCAAAATTTATATTCTAAATAGTCAATAAATTACACATAAAAGGTGAAAAACTAGGATGAGGGTTGTGAACAACTATTAGACTTTCTGATGGCTCTGACTCGTCCGTACTCTCAACTATGGTCTAATATTTTAAAGCACTAATCATAGAGGATCATGTCATTTCCATGACCTATTGAGTCCAATTTTGAGGGTTTATAGAAGGTAGCTTCTCAATGCTAATCGCTAACTGATGCACCAAATTTGAATGACAAAATAGACTATCCTAGGTTTAAAGTTTAAACAAGATTATCTAAAGAAAAATCATGAAAGAAATAGATAAGTGAATGCATACTATTGGGTTTTGTCCAAAAGTGCCCAATACAATCGTAGGGGTCTTAGTGTGTTGACAATCAGTGATATCATATTTTGAGGCAGTTGTTGAAACCTTGAGTATTGGAGCATAGTGTGTTTAAAACACACAACCATTTAGGTAATTGAAATGGCTAGATCTCGATTTATATACCCCACCAATAAATAAGGTTTGGCCTACCAAATAGTGGTAAAATCTATGGTTAATAAAGCCTTTAAAAAATAAAAATAAAAAGTAAATATTTGTTTTTGATTTTTTATTATTGGTATTAATGTGACGTCAAGAAAAGAGCATATGCAAGCACTACTTGAGCAACACATAAAATTATGAAAATATTTTTGATTCTCGAGTATTGTCACCAATGTGATGCCAAAGAAAAAACATACATAATTTTTATAATTACAAATACAATTATAAAATAAAATGTGATGTAATTACTATAAACTTTAAAAAAAAGATTGAAAGTGTTAGTAAAAGAAATTGGTTTTTGTTTAGGCTTTTTGTTGATTATCTTTGACTAGCATTTTGCAAACAAATGGTTAGAATGTTTATTTAAACGTAGAGTAAAGTAATTTGTAATTGAGCAAATAAAAACCACAAAAATAAAACAAAAACTACTTCTCTGTGATAAATTCGTAGTTATGTAGAAAAACATAAAAATGAAATTGTAATAAAGCAAATACAGGGAAAAGATAGAATATAAAAAGCACATAACAAATAATTTAATACTTACAGAATAATTTTGTGGCCTTGTATGATGTTTTTGCAATCCACAAAGATAAATTTGTTGGTCAAAACAATGAATTTGCAAACTGTAGAAATGATTTCACTTCCAAAAAAGATGATTCCACTACACCAAAAGGCAATTTCATTCCTAAGAATGATGATTTGCTGATGCAACATAAATTCACTATTGAGCTTGCAAACATGGAATGAAAAACACATAGGGATAAACAAAACAATTTTGATACTCAATTGACTGATTTTGCTGCTAAGAATGACAATTTTGTTGTTAGACATGGTGATTTTATTAAAAAGGATATCGATTTTGCTATTTTCCTATAGCAAAAAAAAAAAAAAACTAAAAAACAAAGACAGAAGCAGAAGGTGAATAGAAAGCCAATGATGTAAAGAAAATAAATAAAAAGAGACAAAATATGTCAAAAAAAAATTCACTATTACAATATATAATTTCGCTATTGATGTTTCCGAATTCATTGTTATGCAATGGGTGTACACAGCTAAGCAAAAAATATCTAATAATGTCCTGTAGCATATACCGGCACTCAAAGACAAAATTAAATGCATATACAAATATAAATAATAAAAATCAAATGAAAAATGTTTCTTAAATGCAAATATGATGAACAAAATATGAGAAAGATGAGGAAAAATCCATCGAGTGTACCAAAAATGTGTAAACTAAATTTAGAAATGCTAAGAAATTAACTAATAATGTAATCTTAATTTAAGATAAATTTAATCTAAGATAGAGCGACAAACAAAGAAACAAAAAAACACAAACTTATACTTCAAATGTGCAAGCTTTCTCTATTGTGATGTAAACTTGATTTGTTCTTCAAAAATGTGGTTTCTCACTCGTCCAATGCAAAGGAGAACGAACAGCATTTTATTGCAAAATGATTTTTTGTATGCTTTCATTCACTTTGATTCGCTTGTGAATTGAATAGAACATCGTTAGCATAAGTTAGGATTCTTAAAATAAAAGTTTTCAAGTTTATTTATAATTTTTTGGAGGAAGATCCAACGGTGGATGATTATTTGAATTTATTAAATGATCCAAATAATCAACGGTGGCTAAATGAGTCTTCACCCATGAGAATGAAGACCATTTCAAATGGTTGAGAGAAGTATGGGATCGGTTAATTGAGTCAGCAGGAATGAGTCAAACTTATTAACAACTCAGGGGATGGCTCATAGGAGGTTGAGGAAGTTGAGAGTTTGATTTTGATGAGTCAACATGTGAGGAAGAGTAAAGTGGAATATGTTGGATGAGGTGTAAAATCTAGATTTTATATTTAAAATAAGAATTTAAAGTGTGCATAATTGACTAATTTGACTCATTCAATTGTTTAAATTTGAAAAGAGATTTGATGAATTATTTTAAGAAGCATTATTAAATAGATTTTAGGTGTATTTCAACACTAAATGTAATTTAGGTGTCTACACAAATAATATTGGTGTTGAGAAGGTTGGTATTGACTAACTCATCATAGATGTTATAATAGGACTTTACATCATTGTTGGCATCAATGATAAATTAATATCAACCTCAAGATCTGATGGGTCACCCCAAGGTGGTTTGTATCTAATACCTTGAGTTCCTTTGTGTTTGGTGATAGGTACTTGTTCAACATGACCTTGTTGATTTGCCCCTATGCCTTTGCCTACATAAGCTTGATTATCCATTGTTTTCTTGGGAATAGGATACTTGTCTTTGTATCAAGTATCAAAGTCGTCATTATATAACCATGATTCATCATTACTTTTGATCTGTTATTATTTTTGTGTAGTGGTTTTGAAAAAGTCAATAGGTCCTTTATAGAGATAATCATCCTTCTTATGCTATTCCATTCTAACACTCTTCACCTTGGGTTGGCCATATGATTTAGGTGTTCTAGGCAAATTGGCTATGTGAAAAGTATTACCAACTTGGTATTCAACATGGCCTTTGTCTGTAATGGTAAAATTGTTGGACATTTAAAGAGGTGGTCCAGATGAAGTAGATGCAAGGCTACTTGAATCTACATAATTTTACTCAGAGAGTTGAACAACTAACTCTTTGTCCTTTTTAGGGACATGCTCTAGCCCCAATCAATAATTGTAGCTTTTATGTTCCGGTTCAAGATGTTTGCAATACTGGTATGGATGCAAAGCTATAGGTATGGTGACCTCTAAGCTTGATTGAGAGAATTTGATACATTGATGTAGACTAGAAGGTACTAAGTGTACCTCATGTATCTAAGATTGCCCAACGAGTAATTTGTATGACAGTTCTATGTCTAGGTCGTGGCAAACAGTATCATGTGTTAAAGAAATAAGGATGACAGGCATGCAAATGGTGCCTAGTGATTATCTCTCCTCATTATCATAGGCCTTGATGGTAATGGTATATGGCTGCAGATCTACTTTTTTGTAGCCCAAATGGTTGACCAACTTCAAAAGTACAATATTCAAACGTGAACCATTGTTTATGAGGACATGTTTGATCTTATGTCTAGAGATGAAGGCCTTTATATAAAGTGGATTATTATATAAAGGACCAAGAGGTGACATATCGCTTTGATCAAATGTGAGTTGTTAGCCTAGGGCCAAATTATTCACAAGGGTTTGGAATTTTTTAGGAGCGATGTCACTTGGGACCTTGGATTGGCTTAAAAGCTCATTCAATATATTTTTGTGGATGTTTGACTTCTATAGGAGTTCTAGGATATAAATTTACATTGGTGTCTTTTGTAATTGTTTCACAATATCATATGGCTTGTCATTGGTAGAAGTAATCGGTATAGGTTTTTAAGGTGGGCCTTGAATGGGACTTTTAGAGGGAGACGGTGTGGGACCTTGGAGTGTCAAGTTATGACTCTACAACCCTGAGTTAGCAAGTGATTATTGTAATTAAAAGGGCCTGGAATAGTAACTCTTGGTCATTATCTAATATTAATTCCATGTTGAACCAAAAGAGGAACATCGGCATATGGGGGAGGTCTTAAAATGGACGGTAATGGATGTCAGGAATTGTTGGTAATTGTCTTACAGTTGATTTTGATGGTGGTAATGTGCCCGCTAGTAATGCAATCTACGACATTGACGTAGTCATAGGGGAAATCATTATAATTGACTTTGTTTGACTAGATCTCTTGACCTTGATTCTGATTAGTGTGTTGTTGATATTGTTGTTTATATTGATTATGTCATTGATTTTAATTATTGAGAGGCATGTTCTAATTCTAATTATGATTATTAACTTGGCATTGATTCTAACATTGGTGATTAGATTTATGTTGTGGAAAAGGGCTCTGGTAGATACCCAAGTTCTGATTAGACGTTGGGGCAACATGATCTAACTCTATGTCATCATTTTCTATAAAATCTTGAATTAAGTGGTGCAGTTGCACACATATATGAGTAGAAGGACCTATAACTCAATTATAGTCACATAACTTGTGTTCCCTCTACTAGTTAGGCTTAGATTGTCCTTGTGTAAGTGGTTTGGAACTGGACAAATGATCATGTTAGTTACAACCAAATTTTAGAAACAACCTCAATAGGTTTGCCAAGATCACTAAAAAGTATGTTTTAGTACTAACCTTTTCTTAGAGGTGGTCATTACAAGGTAATGAGTTTAGTTGATGTGACTTCCTGAATGGGTGGATGTTGCACAGTTTTTACATGCCTAGATTCGATGACTCTCTCCTACAAAAAAATTATTCCTATTGAATAGTTTAGGCTTTACACATGTACTTATTTGACCCTGTACTAGAGTTGGCATTTATACCTTGTTTTGAATTTGGTTTTGAGAATAGACTTTGATCACCCCTTTATCAATGAAGGATTGATCCATTTATAATCATTTCATAATAATATCTTCAAAAGTTTTTGCATAATGAAGTCATAGATTGTAAGTGATGTCTAGTTGTAGATTGGAAGTAAAGATTACAACCAACTGTTTGTTAGGGAGATTATGTGGGAATCAGTTGGCCAAGGCATGCCACTGTTTTAATATACTAGCAAATATCTCTCCTTCTAGTTGTTTAGATTGACACAATTCAACCATAATTTGTACAAACTTTTTGAATAAGTCATCAAAGTTATCCATAGAATTTTTTAGTAGATGAAGAAACCACTCTAAAGCCCACCTAGCCCAACTACAAGGAAACAAATGAAGCAAATACACACTATTGTATGCAACTTATTGACAAGCAATGAAGAACTCTTTCAGGTGTTCCTTTGGATCACCCTCTGCTTTGTATTTGTCAAATTTGGGCATCTCAAAATGATGTGGAAATGGGATCTGAAGATAGATCATATCAAAGGAATAAGAGAATATATCATCCAATGTGAACTTATTATTCTAATTTCCAACTTGGATGGAAAAAAATTGCATCTATTACCTCTTGCAAGTCATGAAAAGTAGGTATCGATTGAGAGGATTAGGCATATGTTGTTGGGTATTTAGGGGTGGATTACCTTATCCCAAATACAGTGGTGGTATGGGGTATTGAGGAATTTGTACCCAATTATCTCTACCATGTATATTGGGGTTATATTTTTGATATGGCAGTTGTTGTTGGTAAGGCACTTATTGTTAGGTGCACTATTGATTTGGAGGGAACTATGGCCTGAATAGAGGAATGGTTTGTTGGGGATTAAACAATACTTTTTTTAGTACAGAAAAGAAAGTGTTGTTGACTTGGAGGAATTTATTGCATGAAAGGATCTTGTTTCTAGTTAGGTAAAATGCATTGTTGATTGGAAGAAGCGCACTATTGACTAAAAATGGTATGGAGTTGGCTAGCAAGAATGCATTGTTGGTTATACAACATATGTTGGGGATTAGTTTGCACTTATCGGGGTGGAAGATTGGTTTCCACTTATTGAGGTGGAGGATTGATCGCCACCTATTGAGGCAGAGAATTATTCGCCACCTATTGAGGCAGAGAATTATTCGCCACCTATTGTAACTCAAGCATGTGTGCAATTGGTCGTTGAAAAGTATATGTTTTTTTGGCCTTTGGATGGTACTTGATGTGGATTAGGATACACTTGTTTAGAATTATCAACCACCTGCTGGGAAGAATCCATGAGGGAATTGGAATCAGGGTTAGCCAATGGATCACTTTCAAATATACGTGTGTTAAATAAGTCTGTGACTAAGGTGTTACTTGGAAACGACTCGATATTGGTTGTTGGATGGACTAACAACTTTGGTTGAGGTTTAGTTGGTGTACTCATCTCTTTAAGTAGGGTCTTTCAAATATCGAGAGTAGTCAGGGAGTTAGCTAAAGTGACCAAGACCTAACTAACCTGTTGTATTTGAGAGGCAATGAATTAGCTTTGCGAAGATGAGTTAATAAGTTGACCATTTCCTTTGCTAGATGTTTTGAGAGCCTAAATAGAATCTGGTACAAAAGTCTAAATTTGGATAGATTTTGCTCGATTATCTATTAATGAAATGGGTGTCTCTTTAGTAGTTCTAACTAAATAGTGTAAATCTTTGATAGAAAATCCAACGAGAAATTTAGCACCCATTTCTAACAACCTTACAAGATGTTTGTCCTTGTTATCAAAGAGGCATCATTTGAATTGGTCACATCCATAATCTACATTAGATGGCATGCCTAATGAGTGTTTTTGGTTTTGTCCATGTTTAACATTGGAAGTGAGGTACGGTTCAAGTGGTCCAAATGCAGCACTAAGTGGTACTGTTGGGAGGTATTGTTGATGTTGTTCAAGTTTGGTATTAGATGGCATGTTAGTAAAGTATTGTTGACCTACCTCTTCTTGAACATAATGGTCTTACCCATATGGGTTGTAAACGACCTCTTCATCAAAAGAGGGGTTATAAATAGCTCCACTTCATGTATACTTAGGCATGTTTGTGTTTATGATCTTTGTCTTGACCTAATTTTGGACACTAAAAAATTATTTTAATTTGGAACATAGTTTGATTGGAATATGTTTGAACATTTGAAAGTAATTTGTTGTTGTGTTAAGGAGAACATTGAAAGAGGGATGGTTCAATCAAAGGTGTACCTATGAAAGAGTTCTAACAACACATGTATATGAACCAAGTTGGTCTAGGTATTTTTAATGTTCTCAAATGTGTGTCCTACTAAGGTTGCAAGTGCTCAATAGTTGGGTCTTGGTTTTGTTTAAAATCGTATTTGATTTGGAACCTCATTTAGGGAATCTAGGAGACAATATTTCTTGTTTAGGAACTGAAAACTTGGAATATTTATGGTATGACCATTTGATTAATTTTTAAATATTTTGACTTTAGGATTTGAAATGTTGGCTCCAAACAATGTTTGACTAGAATTGAATTGGGTGTTTAACCTTCTGAAAATAAGAGTTTGGTATTGACTACAAAACTAAGAATGGACCGTGCTTGAATTTGAAATTTAGAATTAGAATTGGGAGATGGATTAGGTTTAGAACTAAATGGACAAGCTCACAACAGGGTTTGGACAAGAAAATGGACCTTGGTTTTGAAATTGCTTTTGAAAATTAGAAATTGGGGATTTGTTTTGGAACTCAGAACTTGGTTCAAATTTGATAGCCTAATTATGTGGTTTGGTCAAGAATGGTACATGTTTGAGCAAGATGTAACAAGACATCCAGAAAGAGTAATTTTAGACTCAGCAAATGGACAGAGTAATGCCTCTTTGTGTAGATATGATATGTCAATGTTTTGGACTTTGGTTTTAGGATTTGACTTTTGTTATTTTTGAATACAAACAGATTTTTCGCAAAACAATCAAGCGTCAACACACAAACATCACAAGGTTACTTTAATAACTGACATATAATTATGTCACATCCACTTATCCTTCGATATATGCACCTTTGAAAAGAGTAAAAGTTTAAGAGTTTATTAAATAATTAAATGCAATTATTGGTGGTGTTTTAATCCCACCCTTTTCTCAAAGGCATATACATTTAAGGTGATGTTCGGGGCTATTACTTTTGCACACTTACATCGATGAATGTTTCACAGCAAAAGAGGTCTTCTACAAAGTAATTTGAAATCCAGCTATTTGCGGGAGGGTTTAGTCCCTTCGCGACCACTTCATCTGTAGGATTTTAGTGAAGTGTTACTGGATTTCTTTTAGACTACTTTAAAGTTTTATTTGGATTTCTAGATGGTCCCCAAAGGGCTCAAATCCATCAAATAAGAGATCTAGGCATCGAGTTTTTCATAGGGGGATGCATCCCTTATCAAAGAGACCATGGATTCTTCGATGGTGTCAATGAATAAACATATTACAGATGTTTTCCATGTCTATTTAACTTAATAAAGTCGCTTAGCATTAGGGAATTAACCCTTTACTTTCATGAAACCCTATAAGGGAAATTTTGCTAAGCCCTAATGATAATTGCTAAATATTTATATCCATGTCGGATGCATGGGGTTAGTACGAACACTAGGTGATGAAATATTAGTTACCACACCTTAAAGACCCGCAAGAAGGAAATGGCATCCCAATCACATAGCTTAAAATAAAAAGGAAAGTATCACCATTCTGATTCGCAAGAACCCCACCAAGGGCAAGCAAAGAGCATACTTGGTGAATCTCTCACGATAAAACACATGGTTGCTTTCACATTTTTTGGTCACCCTATCGAGGGGAGAGCATACGCATGAAGTAACAGCACAACAATTTTAAAACAAATGAAAGGAAATAAATGAATTTTAAAAGAACAAATTTTTAATCCCAAATCAAAATTTATGTGTTTTATTAAGTCCAAATTGAAATGTTCATTCATTTTTATGCCAAAATAGAAGTGTTTTTGAAAAGAAAAAAATGTTGGTTTCCTTTTTGATTTAGAAATCCACACTTGTGGCCAAGGTCCTACAATAAAAGTGATTAGGAGTTTGAAAATGTGCCTTTTAGATCAATAAGAAAGTCAAAAATCAATTTGCTTAAGTCTTAAATTTTTTATACACATAGTGAAACCATCAATTAGCAGGGTGAAATCATCGAAGAAATCGATGAAAATGCGAAAGTTGAAATCGTCAAAAAATAAAGAGATACCATCAAAGAAATCAGTGAAAATGTTAAAGGCAAAACCATCAAAAAATAGAGTGGTACCACTAAAGAAATCAACAAAAACACTAAAACGGTGAAACCGTCGAAAAGCAAAAATAGAGAGAAATTTATACTAAACATGAAACCATCGAAATGCAAGGTGAAACTATCAAATAAATTAGTGAAAATGCTAAGTAGGGTGAAACCGTAGATTATAATGACCTAAAAATGATATAAAAAATAGAAATAGAGAGTGAAATCATCAATTATATAGTGAAATCATTGATTTCAAGAAGCAAAATCATTGATACTCAAGGCAAAACCATTATTTTCACCTAGAACAGAGTTTTGTAAGCTTTGAAAGAAAATGAGGAGAAATAATCCAATTTCTAAGCTAATTATTTCAATTATCAGAATGTAGGAGGCCTAGAAGAGTTTTTAGGGTGTGTAGGGATCCTACCAAGCGTTTCATTATATAGATCAAGAATCCAAAAAGGGTTAGTTAATCATTAATGAATAAAACTAACAATAACTTGAAAAACATAACACTTTAAGCATAATCTCTAGAGTGACCAAGGTCAAACATAAGATTGAATCAGGGAAAAAACAAGCAAACACCGTCATACCTTCCTTGGAGACCTTCTTGTTTGTCTGTTTGAAGAGGCTTGTACTCAACTTGTAGAGTTAGAGGTCTTTGGAAATGTCGACTCTACATGTGGGAAACATTTTCTCTTGTCTACTCTTGGATTGGCTTGGAAATTAGCAAGAAAATTGTGAATAAATGTGAAGCTCTAGTATGATTTCTACATAGTAAGTTTAGTTCAAGAGAGCTTGTTTATAATGGCCAAAGGCCCTTGCATTTATAGACTTTTGTTTTGATTGTGAGCTACTGATCTAAGATCAAGATCAACGTTGGATAAGGAATCCTCAAACTCATGATTGCACACATGGAGTGTGTAATAAACTCCAATTAAGGCATTTTCAGAGTGTGGAAGTCTTGGAATAAAAGTGCAATGGTTGGTCCTTTTGGAGTGTGTCATAGGCCATGTAAGAGAGGAGTGTGTAAAACGTTTGTAAGAGATGTAAGGGAGTGTGTAAGTGGCCATGTCATAAACCAACTTGCCCACACTTCACTCCATTCCATTTACTTGCCCCTATGACATCACCAAAGTGAGTTAATAAAGTCATTTTTATTTATGGAAAATAGATCATTCCCAAATCCATGGAATATCTATTAGATTAGTCTTGATTAAGTGGGTTAATCAATAATTAGAAGCATGGTACACTTGCACATTTTATTTGTCAATCAATTATTCATTTAATTGTCCTTTAATAACACTTGTAAATGGTTAATTTGATTCAAGTTGTGTTTGATAAGATTAATATTGTGATACAATCCATTACCCTAATCAGGGATGTGTCATTGCGATTTTGGATTAAATTGGTAGTTGTGCAGGTAAATTGGGTCATTTGGAAATTTTTGATCAATTATGTGTGACTATGGAAATTTGTTTCAATTATAGTTTAGACATGGAAGTGGTTAAGATGGAGTGTCTATGCTTGGAAAGCGAAATCCATAGCTCTCTAGAACATGGCACCAACATTGATGATCATGAATGGCATTCTTTTGTATGTGAAGGTTCCCCCTTGGTGGTGAAAGTAGTCTTGACTCTACCTTCATGGTTCACTTTGACTTGGTTATATCATGAGAATCTGTATAAAAATGACATCATCTACGAGCCACTAACCATTCGAATTACCTCATCCAAGGAGGGCAAAGGGTAGTCTTTATTTAAAGCTCAATTTAAATTTCTAAAATCAACATAGCATGATTTATTCATTTTTATTGTGAACATGTACCAAATTGGCCATCCATGTAGAATGACGAACTCTGAAAATAATCCTAGTGGAGAATAGTTTATGAACATCTTTGTGGATGAGAGGCTCTATGATGGGATTCAAAAGTTGTCTTTGCCTAGGATGATTTTGCATGTGTTTAAGTAGGATAGTGTGTGTTATTATGTTAGGATCGAAGAATTTAAGATCGTTGTAAGTCTAAGTGATCACATATTTATACCATAGAAATAATTTTTTTAAATCTTCTATTTCAAACCTAGTACAATCAGGACCGAGGTTGACGTTTTGGATTGATTGACCGACCTAAGGTTGATGGTGTTATATTTTGATCATCATATGTTGGTCTTTTAGGTCTGTCGGTTGATTTTTATAAGTTAAGTATCCTTTCAAAGGTGAGCATTCATTTTGGGATGCAATTTTATTTTAAATTCATGATGTCGTCCTCATCATAATCATTATTCAAGGGGTTGTCCCTTTCCTTTTCTTCTATGATCTAAGCACTGACTGCTCTAGAGTTACCTAGTAAATCCAGGATATGGAGATCATCATCAAAAACTTAAAATTATTCAACATTGTTTGGGACTGAAGGGCAAGGTACTAGTACTATCTATAAGGATAAATATTGTAGCTTAGTCATTTAGTGGAGCTATATTAGTAGCAAAGGCTAATAAGGAGTCTGTGACTTGGTTTGCCTCTCTGGGAATATGAATAACATTGAAAGTGTTGAATGTTTCAATTAGGTCCCAAGGCTCAGTGTTTGTATTTATTTAGATAAGATAATTTGCATTAGAACTTTATTTTACCCTGGTTGACTACCAATTCATAGTCTCCAATTACTCACAACTCCTTGACCTTCTGGTCATAAGCTTCGGGTATGACTTCACCATTAGTTGGACTAAGGAAACCTAGATGTTGGTTAGGTGCAGCGTACCTCGAGGGTAGTTAATTAATTTACGACACTGGATTTGGCATTGACACATTATAATGGGTGTTGGGGAAAGGATTTAAGGCTGGCATATTTGGAATAACATTTGGAATGGTTTCCATCATCTGTCTTTGGGAGTTTAATTGTCTATCTACCTTAATAGCTTATGTGTATGTCAGTGTCAAGTATACTATGAGAGGGTATCTTCGTAAGAACAAAGTTGTCCAGGTATCATAGTCATTTGTGTACATATCTAGAGTTGTTGGGCATCTAGTTTATATAGTGGTGTGATATGATTATACATCTTTTGAAACCTAGCATTGAAAGTTCTAATGGACTCATTGGATTCTCTATTAATACTAGTGAAGTAATGATAGAATACACAAGGGTTTATAACTTGTATGGATTGAGATAATAAAAGTGTTTCTAAATTGATCATAACCAGTAATAGAGTCTTCAAGTAGGTTCAAGAACTAGTCATAAGCAATGTCTTGTAGGGTAAATGGAAAGAATCCGCAAGCATTGTCTTCATATTCAACATTGACAAGCCTTAGGGCAATCTTGTAAGCGGTTATGTGCTCCTTGACTATTTGTCCTCCATTGGGTGTGAAGTAGGTTAGGTATATTTTTGGGTTCCTTGGCAAATCATGGACATCTCCAACCACATTAATGGTTGATCTGGATAGTAAGGCCATTAATCCAAATGGGGTGAGATTAGGATGATGGGGTGGATTATGCTTTGCAGTTGGGGTAATAGGTTGAACCATTAGAGCTATTAGTATCCACCTACCTATCCTAGGTCTTTTGAACGCTTCTAATGGTGGGAATAGCAATAGCCCAGAGTTAGACTTGGACCTAGTGATGCATTGGGAAGGATCCAAATTGCTTTGAGGTCGATTAGGAGTTTGAGGGAGGCAATTTTTATGTATGTTGAAACACTCTTTTGGGTCCTTCTTATAGCCCCAGTTTCTATTGGTGTCTCCAAGTATACTTATGAGATTAGGTATTCCTAAAGGCCAACATATAGGGGCTTTCTCCCTCTCATTTTAGGACTAGTAGTAGTGCATTCCAAGACACAAGTTCCAAGTATTGGGCTCTCTTATGTGTCTTGAATAGAAGAGATCTTAAGGCATGAATTGTTATCTCGAAGAGCTCAACCCATTTTATTGAACATTGAGAGAAAATAATAACTATACACCACCCAAGTTAATCAAGTTATTCACAGTTTAGGCCTCTAAGTCTAAAAGATGAATCTAATAAAGAAATAGTGGGGGGAGAGTAGGTAAGACATAGAAGGAGTTCTCTCAGGTCAAATGAGGGTGTCAATATCTTGTGTGTATTCTATGAATTTGACAAAAGTTCACCTCTGTATGCCAGCTCTTAGATGGGATTAGACTAATACACACAAGGCAAAGAGTCTGGGGAAATTGTGATGTATATAATCCACATAATATTATCTCAAACATGAACAATTATAAATATTGTTAATCAACACGTTAACATATAACTGTTTAGATAAGCAAGATAAAATTACGTAGATTAATTAAGATATGAAAACAACTCATCCTAATTAAGCATGTGCACTATAAAATTCAGGATCATATCATAGTCCATAAACATTGGCATTCACCACTTCACCATGAGATAATGGGAAGGCTTTCATAAAGAACACACAAAAACCATGAACACTTTCACAAGTTTATGTCATTCTTATGTTTTCTATTAATAAAATCTGACCTCAAAATCAAGTTACAAAGTAGTATGTACAGGAGAAGTGAGGCCCATCACCTAAGAGAATGGAATCCCACTCATAGTCCTCATCACTAAGTTGGTTAAAATGGAGAGAAGGATAAGAAAAGAAAACAACATGGGGGCGGGGAGGGGGGAGCGGAGTGGGATCAAGAATAACATTCCCACTTTGGGACCACTCAAATTTACAATGATCACCACTTAGTTGGGCCCTATAGTGGGACCACTACCTAATTATTTTTGGACCTTTTGTGTTGATAATCCTTAGGCAATCAGATTGGCCTCTCCATCCAACTTGGAGAGGTTGACATTTGTTATCTAAAAATCATATCTCCATGTGCTAGCAGCTCCTTATAGGTATTTTGAAGAACCTCCAGGGTATTCTTGATTGCACTAACTTTTTTGATACTACCCATAGCATGTGTGGCTAATTCCAAGATGGCATGGGCTCCAACCTTGTTGGCTTTGGTGACTTCTTCCTAAATGTTGACTTAAATATTTTGAGGTGCACTTTGAACTCATCCTTGCTCATGATTGTTCCATCTGGATTGAACAATATAGTGATGTTGACTTCTTTGAAGTAGGCCAACATATTATCTTTGCTCTTCTCTAATGGGTTGATTGTTGTCTACATGTCCCTTAGTTATTCCTCCAATGAGGTGATCATATTTCTTTAAAAAATATGATATAGATTAAAATCCATAAATGGCATGATTTTATCCAAAGGAACATCCACTTGTTGATCACAACGACCATTTTCTTAAGTTTATTATCAATTATGATGATTCATTCCAAGTATACCTTTGCTTTCTTATAAAGCACATTCCCTTGTGTAAGAGCTTCTATCACCTCCCCCAAGGAATGAAACAACTCCGAGAGTAGCCCTTCTACCTTGTTTATCAATTCAAGTGGTAAGGTGTTCCTCACTTGACACTCAAAGGTTTTCACTTGTTCTTTCAACTTCTCCATGATCTTATTTGTCCTATAATGGGAGGCTCTCACCATAGAAATAAGATCCTCAACTATTTATTCATCCCCTATTTTTCACCTCTTTCTAGTCAAGGATAACAAGTCCCCTTATGTTTGCCATATCACAAGGTCTCCTTCTTGTGTGAACCTTCGAGTCATTACCCTCTTCATTATGTATGTATCCTTATCAAACTTGAATTGGATATCAGGGTATCCATGATACACCATATCAGGCCTCTGTAGTTTTTCTACCTGCAGAGAATCTATCCAATCTCCTTGAACCAGACGAAGAGCTCTTGAAGTGGCAGCAACAGATGATGTAGCTAGTGAAGTGTGAAGGAATGGATAGAAAAAGGAAGGATGGGAATGGAATATGGAGGTGGGGGGTGGGAGTAAAGTAGGAATGACAAAGAAAGTTTCCCATGGTGTCATATGAGCTACAAAGTTCTCTTGTGTCATGTGAACTGAGGGTCCAATGACACCAAGGAGCTTTGTCATCATTCTTAAAGAGGATATGGGTTGATTGAATGTGAATCTTGGAGGATCGGGGATGATTGAAAGTGAGGTCCAAGGGATACTTAATATTGACGTAGAACTGGGGTGATAGGAAGGCCAAGATGCAATTTGAGGACCGTGTGGTACACATGAAGGCGGAGAAAGATCAACTATGAGAGATGGAGTTGTGAAGTTATTGGATCTAGTGGGTTTCATAGAAATTGGCCTTAAACATGGAGCAATCCTAGGTTGAGGACTAGCCTCCTTGATAGTGGAACTTGGAAGCAAGGAGCTATGTTGAGTCTGTGCCATTTACACATGTCTTGTGTAGACCCTTGTCACATTGGAAGTTGAGGAGTTACCCATAGAAGTGGCAATTGAACTTTTAAAGATGCCAAGAGATGGGGAACTTGGCATTGGAGCACCTAAAATTCAAGCCACATGGGCTAGAAAAGTGTTGGGAGCAATAGTATGAGTAATAACAACAGGAGGAATAGAAGTCATTGGGGCCATAAGAATTGCAGGGCTAGGGATTATGACACAAGGGATTGCATCACTAACAATTGGAGCAATGGGAGTCACTAAGAGTGAATTGGGATCTGTTGGAACAGTGGTAATGGAAACACCAGGTATTGTAAGACTAGGAGTGCCAACAATAATTGGGGAGCCTATGGAAACTTGACTTTGAGTTAAACCAAGAGGCGAGACAATTACCTGTGATATTGGCCTAGCAGAGGTGGGGGTGACTGGCTCAATTGAAATAGTAGGTTGAGCTTCTAGGGAACTTTGTTGGGACTCATATCCAGTTGAGATATGCAATGCTTGCTCAATAAAAAGTGAACTTACCTAGACCGCTTCTTCCACTGAAATGGCGATCGCTAATGAAGATGAGGGGACCACTAGGGGAATACCCTATAAGATTATGTCTTTAAGCCTTCTGCTAGTCCTTGGGGTGTCATATGTTGATTGGGGCTCACTGTGTCTCTCCTCTAAGACTTGTTTCCTATATTTCTACTCCCAAAGTGCCTTTGTAGCATTCAGCTTCCCAATCACTTCATTATCATTAGTCGGGTTCAGATTGTATGGATAATCCTCATGAGCTTCATGATGATACGTGATGTCCAACCTTGCTCTTAGGTCCTCTACATGCTTGTGGACATTCTCATAAGGGTCCCATTGCATGTCATCATAAAATTGCATGTTGAAAAATAATCTATGCATTGCCATAGCTACAATGTGTTTGTATTCGTTATGGCTAATGACAATAGGCAAAAAAGTGTAAGGCCTCTATCTCCTACTAGAGCAGTGACCCACCACACCATTAACATATTGGTATGTTATTTGTTGCTTTGTGAGCTTATCAAGACATAATAGGGTAGTTTTAAATGTGTTCCCCAAATTCCTTCAACTCTAATCACTATGAAGTCTTGGTAGGAACAATAAGCTCCAATCGTTGTTATAGAAGACCTCATTTCCTTGAATAATCTAGGCATGTTCCTCTCATTGATATCAAAATAAAATAGAGGTAGAAATGGTTGTAGATGTCCACTTTGACGGCTTTGTAATGATGATTATACAACTTTGAATAAGCCACATGCACATGGTGGCTAGAAGGTGTCCATGGGGCGGGGGGTAGGGGGGCGCGGGGGGGGAAGGGCATGGTGGTGCAACATGCATCTGCAAGATAGGACATCATGTAGAAGTTTCCCTATGCTCTGGGTCGGGCCACTTTTTCCCAATGTTGAAGGTGATAACTTATCCCAAGGTTGGGACCTACTTTCCTTCAATGATGATGCTGAGGAGGGGGACCCAAAATTTGTTTACATGCATGATGTCACTTGCCTTAAATAGTCAGTTGAAAAACAACATGCCAACCTCAACTCCTTTCCTAAAGGTCATGATTGTGTAGGAGTCAATGTCCTCCTTGTTAACCCATTGATCAGTGTCCTCTACACAATATTTCAAGGTCTATAGGACATCATGAGTCTTCATCCATTATGCAGAAACATCCATGTTATAGGTGATATTGGGCTCTGAAAGGTAATAATATTTCTTGAAAGCAACTCTTGAGATCAAAGTTATTATGTGTTTGCCATTGTATGTTTGAACGAGATAGTTCCTACATGTAGATAATTTGAGCAGGGTGTAAAATATGTCACCACAGGGGAACACCTCTGGTTTGGTAGTAGTTTTATGGATTCTTGATTTTCATATACCCTATAAATCATCCCAGAAGTCAACCTCATCCTCAGTAACATCATTGTCATCTGATGACTTTGGCACTTTGATGATTTCCTGGAAGACTTCATTTTAGTTTTTGTATCTGATAATACCTTATATGAATATGGTGTCCCTGAATTCCTTCACATGTTTAGGGTTCAAACAATATGTTGCCATGGTATCTGTAATTGAGTTTAAATAATTATGTGAACTATCAATTCTGAGAAACATGGGTTCTGTATACAAGCAGCTCAATATTTATTGATTAGTAGATACTATGAGCTTTGGAAATTTGATCTTCGAGAATCATGGTTTTGAATTTTGTTTAGATGGGGCCTTATAGTTTTTTAGTCGAGTTCATAGTGATAGCGATGGCAATTCATGGCATGTGTATTAACTCGAAGTTGGTGGTAATGTTCAAATTAGTCCCCTTTTAATTTTCCCCGAGAGCCTTAATTTGGATTTAAAATCATTTTTAGCAATATGACCCATCCAAGTGTCATCTCAAATTTACTTGATTGTCCCAGTGATGGTGTCAAGTTGGCCTACTAGGTGCTTATAATTGTTGGGCATGCACCTATACTTTGCTTTCCTGGCACTTGGGAGCACTCAAAGTTTGCCAAGTGTTCATTTCCCTATCAAAGTGGACCCTAGGGGTGTCGAGGATAATTTTGGGCTACATGTATGGACCTCTAGATGTGTGTTGATCGATCGATACCTCCCACATTGTACCAATTTTTGACATCACAGGAGGTACACGAGTGCCACGTGGTGCCTTTTGATAGGCTAAGGGATACCATAGTCGTATTGTTATATGTGTGATGTGGGACTACAAAAGTACAGACATGACATGTGGTCAGCATTTATTCATCGATAGTTTCCAAGTTTTACCTTTCTACTGTTGCTTTGAGTTCTACCACTCGCCACATGGACTCCTCTTATTGGTTCATAGATTCTCGAGATCATACAATTCTCTATTGAACAATGCAAACCTTCAGGAGTATGAATGAAACATGTGGCATTCTCTAACTGGTTTATGGTTCGTGTCATACAACTTTACTACTAGCCCAAGAGCTATCTACATCACTATCCTCCACTCATAAGTTTGGACAAGTGGCATGTTGTGACTAAGTGTGGGGTCCTAGACCACATAATTCTCTGACATCTATAGGACCATCGAAAAGCATAAAATATTAAGTCAATTGAAGCCTTTTGAACAATGAAAGGTACGCTTACCTATCACAAATGAGTTTTTGTTGGAGTGCGCCACACTTGAAATCTACTTGATAGGATCGAATGCATGGAGAAAACATGTATGGAATAGTGAAATCCAAAAGAACAATCCAAAGGAAGAAGCTAGTCTTCATAATAAAAAATTTGCATTAATAAGCATTAGCCAAAAAGTACATAAGAAGGTTCCTTCTATAGGTAGAAAATAGACAAATCCCAACATATTTATGCATGTAGAATTATTTTTTCCTTAAAGACCTTTATTAAACCTAATCAAGTTTGATTAGATTGTGTAGACAAAACCCAGTGGGACAAAAGTCTACACCAACACCCCCCTTAAATGTAGCTTAGGTGGGTAGAAGAATTGGGTCCTAGCACAATGGTTTGATGAGGTACCAAAGTACATAGAGATGATCCCACAAAGGAGGAATAAAATGGAGCTATCTGAACCCAAAGAAGAGCACGCAAATGAAGATACTTGCTTTTAGTGAAAGGTTTGGTGAATATATCAGCAACTTACTCCATTATTCAAATGTAACAAATATCAATGACCTACTCATGGACGAGCTCCCAAATGAAATGCATGTGAATCTTGATATGCTTGGTCCATTGATGGAGGACCAGATTCTTACAGATATGGATTGTGCTTTAGTTGTCATAGAAGATGATTGTTGGTCATCAAAATTAGAGGCCAAAATTAGTGAGGATCCCCTGAAGTCAAATAGCCTCAGTGGCAGTGTTAACAACCCCTTTCTATTCTGCCTCTAAATAAGATAAAGCAATAGCATTATGCTTGTTGTTGTACTAACTAATCAGAACTAAACTGAGGGAGAAACTGTACACTGAAGTAGACTTACGATTTTGAATGTTGTCAGCCCAATCTGAATTTGTATAACCAATCAAGTCGATGTCAATGCCCGCTCCATAGTGAATCTCAAAACCATGAGTACCCTGAATGTAGTGGAGGATCCATTTAGCTACTTTCTAGTGTAGCTCATGTGGTTCTTGCATGAATCTGGAGACCATATCCACTACATATGAAAGCTTAGGGCTAGCATGTGTAAGATAGATGAGAAGGCCAACAAGTTGTTGATACGGCGTAGCATCAACCAAAGGAGATGGATAATCAGCCTCAAGTTTCATACTAGATAGAAAAGGAGTTGGAGTTGCCTTATAGATAGCCATGTTAAACTGTGCAAGCAAATCAAGAGCATACTTGGATTGTGCAATAGTGATCCTTGAGTCAGACTGAAAAATTTCAACCCTAAGGAAGTAATGCAACAAGCCCAAGTCAGTTATTGATAACCTGTCAAACAAAGCAATTTTCACTACTATGATGGTGGATGGAGAACTCCTTGTGATCAATATGTCATCCACGTAGAGAATCAAAATCAATAGTGAATCATCATGTCATAAAATGTAGACATTCAGATCTGAATGGCATATAGTGAACCCAACTGAAATAAGAAAGGAGTCCATCTTGACATACCAATCTCGAGGATCTTGTTTGAGGCCATAGATAGATTTCTAAAGCTTGAATATTGAGGAATCTTCCACAAATCCTTGTGGTTGCTCCATGTATATTTCCTCTTTGAGGTCATCATGAAGAAAGGCACTCTTCACATCTATTTGATATACATCCTTGTGATGTGTTGTAAAAATAGTGAGAGTGACCCTGATTGAGTTCATTTTGGCAACTGGGGCAAACATCTTGGTGTAGTCAATGCTAGGCACCTAAGAAAAACCCTTTGCTACCAAACATGCTTTGAACTTGTCTACGGACCCCTCTGTTGCAAATTATGTTCATTATATCCACCTACATCGAACAAGTTTTCTTCCCTTAGAAGTGGAACTAAATCCCAAGTGTTATTCCTCTGCAAGGAACTATACTCCTCTTCCATAGCACTATCCCACTCAGGAGTGCCTAATGTCTCACGAAATGATTTCAGATCGGAAGTAGATGCAATGAAATCATGTGGGTCATCTTAGAATTGTGAACGGGTTCATCTGTTGTCTCATGGATCTCCAACCCATTGGCCATCACTTTGTAGTGTATGTCTAGCCCAAAGAGGACCAGTGCTCGAAAAGTTAGGAGGAGATTCCTCATCATCTGAAGATAATCTGGGATAAGGAGGAGGGGAATCCTCATCAATACTCTCATCGTCAAAACTAAAATAAGAATTTGGATCATCAAGAGGTTGATCAGTGGGATTTGAATCATCATAACTGACATCAAATCCAAGTGCATCTAAGGGGGAGAGGTGTTAAGTGTAGAGTTCGTAGGACCCTCTATAAAAATGATCACTCCTCTTAATGAACAACTCGTGAGTTGTGGGATGGAGAAGCCTATATCCCTTAACACCCTCAGGGTATCCAACAAAGATGCAAGACTGACTCTGAGGTTCCAATGCCTTACATTTATTCTTCATAATGCGAGCCATAGCAAGCAAACCAAACACTCGAAAGTGATCTACTGTGGGTTTCTGACTACTCCAAGCTTCAAAAAGAGTGACTCCCTTCAATGCTTTATGAGGAACTCAATTTTGGATATAACAAGCACAATTGATGGCCTCGGCCCAATATTGAGGTGCAAGAGACTTGGAGTGTAGCATACAGTGGCCATTTCCTTCAAGGACCTATTATTGCACTCTGTAACACCATTTTGTTGAGGACTATATGGAACTGTACGTTGTAGTTCAATCCTCCCTGATGTACATAATTGCTCAAAATAATTACTTACATACTCGCCACCATTATCGGTATGTAAAATGTTGATGGCTTTACTTCACTATTTTTCTACAAGCGCTTTGAAGTCCCGAAAATGGTCAAAGACCTCTAATTTATGTTTTAAAAAATATACCCAAGTATACCTTAAAAAGTTGTCGATGAAGGTAAGCACGTACTTAGTCATGTTAAATGAAAGTTTTGTAAATGGACCAGTAATGTCACTGTAAACAATCTCCTATATCTGTTTAGCTCTCTGTGATTTTACCTTGTCATACTTCTCCTTAGGATGCTTACCAAGAATGCAACCTTGGCAAACTCCATCAGAAAACTTGACTCGTGGCAACCCTAAAACCATGTCTTGATGACTGAGTTACTCCAGATAGTGAAAGTTGAGATTATCAAATCGTTCATGACATAGTTTACTCATCTCATCTGAATGAGTGAGTAGTGCAGTAGAAATTTGATCATGAGCAAAATACGAGAAAGTATACAACTTGGATTAGTGATATGTTTTCCCAAATGCAACAATAGAGTCATTGCTAGCTTCCCTAATAACGACGTAATTGGGTGTGAACTCAACTCTCTTACCTGAACCAATGTGAGTGATCTGGTAAATAGATAGGAGATTGGTGGAAAAAGAGGGAACACATAGAACCATCATTCACTTCCACAGATCCACTCCAACTAACTTCTTCGAAAGTATCATCACCCAATAAAATGGAAGGCATAGAATAAGGCTCCAAGGATATAAACATGTCATGTGATGAAGCCATGTGGTGCAATGCACCAAAATCAACAACCCATGTGGAAGGTTGGGATGCAACTGCAACAAGTGTTTTGCCCTTCTTATTGTCTTTGTCCTTAAGAGACCCGTGCTAATGAACTATGAGTGGAAGACTCAGGGACACCAATATTGTGCTTCTCAAACATTGTTGTCAATTGGTTAATCTGCTTCTTCATGCATTTGGCTTCATCATACCCAGATTTCTTGCAATAGCCACATGTGAGTCACTCTTACTTAGATTTCCTATCTGAAGAGGACTCTTGATGTTTTTAGCTTAGAATCAGATTTTTGACCCTTTCTTTGCTCTAGGTCCTTGCTTTGTTTCTTCTCCTTGCTGCTAGAAGCCTTCTATTTGTCATGACTCATAATTAATGCATGAGATTTGGAGGACTTCAATTTACCCATTTGAATGAGCTTGTCTTGCTCCTGAGTCAAGTCAGCAGCAAAGTCATCCAAGGACAACAAGGTCCATGTATCTCTAAGGACACACTTGGTGGCGTGGAAGGTAGAAATGAAAATAGAATAGTTAGATCCCAATTTGACAAAGATGGAAAGAATCAATTGCTCATCATTTTTGTCAATGTCGCACAATTTCAACTGTACCCTGAGTGATTTAAACACTGTGAAGAAATCTTGTATGGTATCAATGTTGTCTTGGCTCAAACTAATGAGATCATTCTCCAACTCATGACCCCTCATTTCATCCTACTTTCCAAAGAGTTTATCCAATAAAGTTCACACTTGATTAGAGTAGTTGCAGATTTGATACAAAAAAGCAAGTGGGAAGACATAGATAGGCATAATAGACTGTAGGCTTTGTCACTTCAATTGTACACCACTTCACCTTATCTGCATCAGGGGTCGATTTTATTTTTGTACCCATCATGATTCAGTGTAAGCCTTTGCTCCTCAAAAGGATTTTCACTTTGACTTTCCACTCATGATAATTGAATGGTGCAAGAAGTACAATCGAACTGAGATCCATGATGTAGAAAGGAAGTATTTATTGAACTGTGTGTGCTCTAGACTGGTTATGACACCCCCTGAATCTATAGAGGTTCAAATTTCAAGGCACGAGAATACCACAATGTGAAGATATTGGAAAAACTCGCACTTTCAAAATAAACGGCACCTAAAAAAGAGTAGCTAGTTGAAAGTTATGCTCATTTTAATGTTTCTTGCTTGTAAAAAAAATGATGCTCTCCACTTTGCATAAATTAAAAAAAATTGGTTATGCAAGAGTTTGAAATATTTTGGGTGGCAACTTCCTACTAAAAACTTATGCCCTGTTAGAGCAAAAGTTAAGCAATTTTGGGTTGATTGCAACCAAGGGTTTAACTCCCATATGACCAGGAGCTAAGACCAAATTTGGGTGCTCTCCCCCCTTTCACTTTGATTGATGTGATTGATGTGGATGTTATATTACCCTCAAAATGACCCCCTTTTGCAAAGGAATAGTGTTGCACTTCATTGTCTTAAATTTGACAGTTGCACACACATCACAAGGAGTCCACAGGCCTAAAATTGACAACTTATTGACCTTCAGCAGACCTATGCCATGTCTGAGAGTCTGACCACATCTTTATAGTCTGGGAGGATGACCTCCGGACCTGCAAACGCACGATGGGCATCGGCCTTTGGTGTTTTGCATCATCACAAATTGGGTGTCCAGGTCGGCAGGGCTTGGGCCCAATGGAGGCACGGACATGCAAAGTTTGTGTCACTACATTGTGGGCAATTGAGATGGTGGGAGTTAGCCCTCATGAAAGTATGGACATCTACAATTGTGCATTCGTGTCAGTCGGAGTCAAGTCGACAAACCTTTGGACCGATGGATACAAGGGCGCGCATTAGAAGGTCGGCCTGGCGGGCCTTCAGAGCAATGGATGCACAAAAATGTGCACGCATTTTAGAGAATGTGGAGGAGGGTCACGGCAAACAAAAAGAGCCTAAAATTTTTCTCCAAAATTTTGCAAAAATCATGAAAACTCACAAAAAATGACGTAAAAACCTGTACGAACCCAGATCTTGGAAAATCTATACATCCTTAAGCAAACCTAGCAAAGAACGACATCATATTTTACAAAACCTAGAAAACTTTTCCCAGATTGAGTATCGGGCAGTATGGAATTTGTCGATTTTCAAAAAACATTGTCAAACCCTACAAAAATGGTGAAAATTTGACTGTCATAAAATCGGGTCGTGTTTATAGCCAATCCTAGCGTTTTGATGTCTTCTAAATCCAATAGTGTTGTCCATTTTTCATTTGAAGGCCCTGGTTATATAGATCTGCATGGATTTTCAAGAAATCCCACCAAACCCTTGAAAAACTGAAATCAAGAAAAACACATGAACAAGTTGAATGCTAGATCTCGCAACAGGGACAATGGCATTTGGCTACCAACAACACTTTGATACCATGTCAGAGTGGGCTAGACTTGAGGATCTACTGGATATGATCAAATACACGAAGAAAACTTGTATGGAATAATGAAATCCAAAAGAACAATCCAAAGGAAGAAGTTAGTCTTCAAAATAAGAAAATTGCATTAATAAGTATTAGGCAAAAAGTACATAAGAGGGTTCCTTATATAGGTAGAAAATAGATAAATCCTAACAACCTCATGCATATGGGATTATTTTCCCCTTTAGGACCTTTATTAAACCTAAGCAAGCTTGACTAGACCGTGTAGACAAAACCCAGTGGGACAAAAGTCTACACCAACAATTGCGAGAGATGACTCGTAAGACTCCAAAAGGAATTACAGGGCTTTAGGACCACAGGGCCTACCAAGTCAACAACCACCTTTTCGAAGAAAAAGTTAATACTTGAAAAAAATTGAGTATAAAACATTGAAAAGCACAAAAAATGGATTGACTTTTTATATGAGAAGAAACCCATGAAACACATAGATGAATGCATTAATCAAATGGGACATTACAAGATTTCATGAAAATACAAAAATTTAGACTCGATTGATTACTACTTATTAGGGGCGGCCCTAATTTTAAAAGATTGATTCTTGGATCCTAAGGCTCAATTTTTTAGGTTTCTCACAAATTTCTTGGGGCTAAGGGGTCCCATTTTCTTGCAGGGACATGTTGGTCACAATAGAAATGTGTGGATGTGGGAGTGGGAGAAAGATGCATATAAATTTTGTCAATACCAATGATAATAAGGTTTTGGTTTGCTTCGCAATATAATATTATCAATCAGAGGATGCTTTTTGACCCACAATTTATTGTTTTATACATGAGGTTTCAACGTCTTATATAGCATCTAAATAAATATATATAAAACCCATTTTTTCCCAATATCTGTACTAAAATCAATTTTGGAACAAAATATCTGGTATAATCCTCCATGTTGGTGTCACGAATTTTGGAACAAAAAATTTGCTATTTGTAGTAAAGTTGATTTTGGAAACAAAAATAAATGATTTTTTTTTATAGATATAATGACATATCATGACGATGACCTTGTAATAAGACAACAAATTTTTTGACCAATGTTTATAGCAGAATATCTAACATTAAAAAGGGAATGGATATTCAGTGAATTTAATGAGACAACACATGTTTCAAGCAATTGTTATCGCAAGAGCATTCTAGTTACTACATTGGTCCCATAAACTGCCTAATATTATGAAAGTTATTAAAATCCTTCATTCATCTATTATTTTCGTAGATCTTTATTGTTTTTTTTTTAATTTTTTGTTTTACATAGAAGAATTGGGGTTGGCGACATGTCGCAAGTTAATCAAAAATTGAACCCACGACCAGGGCTACCTCTACAAGCTACCAAGAGCAAGTGAGCTAACTCTGAAACCCTAAATCTTTATTGATTTTGATTAACTTAATTTTTGTCCTTATATTATAATTTAATATTTATAAACAATATAATTAAAAAAACCTTTTAAATTATTGAGATTCCTTTTGGAAGACTCAAAATATCAATAAAATCTCATAACTAATCATCAGTTACACTATGTAATGGGGGAGGGGGTATGGGGTGAAAAAGCAATCCCTTCAAAGTGGCCATCCACTTTGTCAGGGAATGTATCTTATGCCTTATTATTATATTATGCATGTATTTGAGATTGTATGTTGTGGTGTATTTATAAATATATGTAGTGAGGCATTATTCTTATTTTTGATAGATATCAGTTTTTTACTGAGCCTAAACCGGTTCTGGGGCATAGCAGGAGGCCCAGTCTCCCAAAAAAAGTTAAATTGAGATTCAGATCGAATACACTACAACCTAGAAAACCTCATCAATTTTTAGAATTTTTATAGTTCCAAAGCTAAAAACTTAGAACCTAACCTGAGATTAAAATATCAACATACCATAAAGTAGAGAATAATAACCATTCAGTAAATTGTTTAAAAACACAGTGAGCCCAGTTATTGAATCAACCTTTTGCTGCCAACAGTTGCCTATCCATGTTGGAGAGTAAAGATTCCATTGTCCATTGAGTACCACCATCAATGGAATTCTTAGCATCAAGTTGTAACCTTTTTGCTTCCGTTTTACTATCTCTTTTCTCTTTCTTGTCGTAGCTAGGAGTCTTCATATCACAAGGATGTTGAGTTATAGACAAAAACACCCTATTAACCAGCTCTTCTTCTTCTTCCTCCCAACCACCACCATCCTCTTTTGAGACTTCTGCTAGGAATAATCCATTAATGGAGAAACTTTGTCAACACCCTTTGTCCTAGTAATCTTAATAGTTGCTTCCCCTTCCAAAAAGGGAGAGGAAGGTTGCCCTACCTCCATATCGATCTTACCTTCCGATACCCACCAAAACTTCACCCTTTTAAGGATTGTCCTGAATCTCTTGAAAGACTATTGAAGATGGAACCTCAACAAAACTGGAATTTGAATGGAACAAACAGTGAACCAAATTTCAATTCGGACAACCAACCTTTCTGACCCATTTCTTCAGGATCATTGCATGAGATCCTTTAAAACCTTTCTCGAGACATGAAGCAATCTTATGATCATCTTGATTGCATTTGAAACATCTAAAGGGAAGTCCTTCAAAATTAATAAATTGGGTCCACACTCCATGGAAGGACGAAATTTGAATAAAATGATGTAGAGGTTTGAATAAATCAACCAATACACACACCCTGACATAACTCAAATTAGCTCAATGGATTCATCAATTTTAGCATAGACTCCGAGCGAACTAACCAGTGGCTTGAGAAGAGCAGGATCACATAAGGCTAAGGGAAGATTATAAAATCTAACCCATATCGGGGCTTGCAAGATAACCGAAGCAACTAGATCAAAAAAAGGAGCCCAAGGACATAAAAACACCCCCTGCTTGCCAACAAACCATGACCCACTCGACCACACAAAATCTCTATCTTCTGAAGATTGAAACAAAAGCATAAAGAAACTATTAGACAACATTGAGAGAGAATGAGCTTTTAATATAGGCCAAGTTCCAAACGACCAATTTAAAAGGAATTCTCATGAAAGTCGCTTCCCTACACATTTGTCAATCAAAAACTTATTCTCCCTTTCCAAACCAATCACTAAAAGCTCTGCATCTGAAATATCCAAAATAAAAAGAATGTCCTAAAAATTTTGAATTAATCTAAAAAATAAAAAACTTGTACTCTTAAAAAAATACAAATTTAAATATTAACATGAACTTTAATATAATTTTTTATATTACCAATTATTATGATAACTTTAAAATGTTCCATTTATTTTAAAATTCAAAAAAATAATTTATTTATATAATTTTATAATTATCCATTATCATTTCAAATCCACAAATATTTTTATTAATTAAAATTTTTAAATTCATTTAAATGATTATAATACTATTAACATACTTTATAGCCATCTTCGACAAAAGAAGAATTATTATTGTAATATTTACGCTCGTTATATTCTTAACAAATTTTGCTCTTCTTTTCCTTATTTAAGCCAAAGTATAATTTAGTGCATAATTAATGAATAAGAGAGAAACCCACAATTTTGTATTGGATATGTCCTCCAAAGATCTATTTTATTTGGATTTATAGGATGGAGGATAGCCAATTTAATCAATTTTATATTAGGGTTGGGGAGCTTAACACCAAGGGAGGCCCAATACACCAAATTAATGTCGGACATGGAATTGGCTTAAAACACTATTCTTAATATTTAATTTACTTATATTAAAAAATATAAGTAAATTAAATATTAAGAATTAAGTTTGATTATAAATGTTGAAATTTATTTTAATTATTTTTTTTACAACGTAAAATTGTTCATGAATGTTGAATTATTTATTTAATTAAATAAACTTTATAAATTAATTTAAATTAAAAGATATTAAAATTATATATTATTAATAATATAATATAAAATAAATTACTATAAATTATATATATATATATATATATAATACTTTTATCATAATTTTTTTGAATAACTAATGTTTCAATGTTCTCAAGATTATAAAAGTGATGAAACTAAACATTGACATTAATGAATTCAAGAAAATTGATTAAATTAAAATTGTTGTGTATGAAATTATTATTGCAACACCTCTAAAATCTTTGTAACGATGATAAAATATACATGAAATGATTAAATTATTATGAAAGTATTATCAACTTTGAATATGATTATAAATTCTACGCAAGTTTTGTATTAATATAATGAAATACTTTTATATAGATGATTTCTATTAAATGGTGAAAATGCCAAAATAATAATTACAAAATTTAGAACCAATTTTAATAAATTACATGGTAAAATATATAAATAGAAATAATAATAATCTATAAAACTATGTAACTTAAATGAAATAAATTATGAAGAACATTTCCTTATAACATGTCCATTATAATAATATTACATATTTATAAATATTGCAACCATAAAATAGTTCATGAAATATTAAACTAGAACAACTAAACAAACCAAATAATATTTTGTATTTTGTATAATCTCTAGATTGCCTATCGACCAATCGTAACACTTACTAATTATGACAATGCTAATTCATGCTAGAATAAGCTTCTTGGGAGTTTAATGATTGAGGTCTAATCGTGACAGTGTATTTCTCGTTGATTATTGTTGCACAGAGTAGTTGAAGAACATTTAGCATTAATGGGTCCATTCATGCAAATGCGGCCTAAGTGAGAATTTATAAGGAAGAAGAACTAAACAAACCAAATAATATTTTGTATTTTATATAATCTCTAGATTGCCCAATCATAGCACTTACTAACTGGGGATTGGATAGACAGATAGGGTGGGATTGGGATTTGAAATTTTGGGATATATATATATATATATATATATATATATATATATATATATATATATATATGTGACACCTGTCTATATATATGGCCATATAGAGAAGTTTCCACCCATCCCGAAGACTATTCTAACTCAAACTCTATGTAAGCCCCATCTATTTGGCAATAGTTAGCAAAGACCCTATATATCTATCCAATCCCCACCCCCTATCTATATATATATATGGAATTATATCTATATGGACTCCCCATATAGATAGAGATTGTTAGGCACTATTTATATATATAAGGGAGCCCTATCTATCTCTCTAACATGCATCTCCTCATGGCAGATGGAGAAGAGAACTCCCACATCCCATATAGATAGATGGATAGGGTGACAGATAAACATTAACCCTATATATATGGCCCAATATTTTGTAGCACTTACTAATTGTGCCAATGCTAATTGGTGCTAGAATAAGTTTCTTGGGAGTTTAGAGGTTGAAGTCTAGTCATCCCAGCATGTATTTCTTGTTGATTATTATGCACGGACTAGCAAAAGAACATTTAACATTAATGGGTCCATTCATGCAAATGTGGCTTAGGTGAGAATTCATAGTGATTTTGCAAAGCAAAGAAAGGGTTAAGGGTTTTAGAAAGGAAACATAACCGAGAAATAGAAAAAAAAAATCACTAAGGCAATTGTAATCATTAAATAATATGTAGGTATTTCAAACATTGAGGAGGAAATAGCTAAATTAAAGGTGTGTTGCAAGCAAGAGGTGTCTACAATGTTGAAATAAGCTCTTGCTAAATTGGATCCCCTTACAAAATTGAGTGCATATAGGTTGTAGATAGGCACATGCAAGATTTGCTTGATAGAGTTGTGACTAAGAAAAAAGAAAATTGGAAGATTACTCTTCGTTTGAAAAGATATGAAGATCATTGCACAATCGAAAAGGATCAACACCATCTTGGAATGGCTTTACCAAAAGAGTGTTGAAAGAGTGCAATCGCACTTTATAAGATAACCTCTAAAAATGTGGTGAATCCAAAAGAGGAATGATATAGAAGATGAAATGTTAGTAGACATGTGACATGCACTAGATGGCGAAGGAACACAATTGCAAGAGACAGAGTGTGATCAATGCAAATGAAATCAGAAGAGTGAATGCACCTACTAATGAATATCCAAAATTGGCGGGTCATAAATGATAAGTTTCCTATCAAAATGAATGTCATTGAAATACTTGGAAATTGGCTAGTGCAAAGAAAAAGTTTATAAGTTTGATTTTGAGCATCAACCAATTTTTAAAAAGTATACTATAAAAATATGAAAAAAGAGAAGAATTTGGATGAGGGACTTCATAGGAAAACTTGACAATGTGAAGGTAAAGGGCCATAAGAAATTATTTGCATCTCAAAATTTGAAGATGGCCAAGAAGTTTGGACAAAATTTGTTTCCTTACCTTAAAAGGTGTGAGCAATGTTTTCACAATCAAACTATCCACATTAGTTTGATGCTAGAGCATTCATAATAGGACTTCATCCTACATGTTTGAGACCAACATTAGTCTCACAAACACGACACCATTTTAAAGAGCATTTTGTTGATTGAAAATAGACTATGTTGAAAATCATCTTTTTATGAAAAATATTAAAGATCGTTTTATGGTCTTGTGATCACGAAACCTTGTCAAAGACCCATAACTTGCATAGGTCATAACGTGTTAATAAGGACTCGCAACTAAGTGTTATTTTATGTCGAAAATCATAATTTTTACAGAGGAACACGATGGTGTCATTAATTTCCCAATGTATTCTCAAGCCCATGAACCCACGTGGAAGTTGATTTGTTGCATGCAACATCATGTTAAAAGTTAATATTTTACCTATGACATCATGTAGTAGTTAATCTCATGCTTGTGACATATTGTTGAGTACTTTCTCATATAGACTTGTAATCGAGTGCCAAAAAAAATTCAAATCACACATTTTTAAGAGGAACACAATGATGCCATCAAAATATTTATGGTTCGCAATATTTCACCTACAACACCATTTTAATCTAATTTTAGTTTCTTTCATGTACAACCCCATGTTAATATTGATGAGTGGTCATCTACTTAATCTATATAATGTTTTTCAACAGATCTTGTGCTTCACCTTTTAGTTCAAATACATGGATGATACTATAAAATTATACCACACAATAAGCACACACTTCAATAATCAAATTTATTTGCATTACATAAGGGAATTTTTCGAACTATTGTATACAAATTAGTTCATTTTCGACACAAACAAATAATTTGGTCTTATATTTGCCTTAAAATGTAGAAAGGAAAATAATTAACCAATTTCATTAAATCGGCCAAATTTATTTTTTAGTTTTGAGATAAGTTCTTTCGCAGTTTAAAACTAAGCAAGGTTCTTATGGATTCAACTGTATAAAATTGTTATTGTTTGACGTTTTGGATCTCACTACTAGATCATTTTAGTTCTTGAAATAATCCAGAAAATATTGATAAATATATAATACAATATGAACATCTTATACATATGTCGTGGATTGACAACGTACAGTCTTCAGAGTAAAATGTTGATACCACTTCCGAGTGGCAATAAAAAGGAGAGAAAAAATGATGTAAATGAAATCTTTGGTATGTATTCATATCCTAATTAATGTTTAATGTATCAATAAGAGACCTTATTTCATATTGTAACATTTAAAAACAGAGGAATAGCAGAACAAGCAGCAGGAAGCATTCCAAAAGTGAATTGCTACTTATTCACATACAAACCACGACTCAATTTATATCTTTGCTTCTTTGAACTCAGTTGAAACCATAAAGCCCAATTTCCATGTTGGCTATGAACGCTGATGAACTTGGCCTAATGTGATAAACTTATATTGAACTGATTATTCAGTTGTAAAGTTATGCATTCCCTTGCCTTAATGGTTCTATTAATTAATTAATTAGGGGAGTGGTTTAGGATATGCATCAATGATATTTCAAGAACAATAAAAGGGATCCTTCCAGAAAACAACCAAAAATAATTACAGGTGCAATAATCATGAAGTACAATAAATCTTGAATCCATCCCTGCAGATTGAAGTATCAAGAGACGTGTTCTATAATCCTCGCAGAAAGGCAGTAAATAGAAAGAAAATAAACTAACCTTGAACTTTGTAAAAATAAGACTGCAAGATTTGTTAAGTTCCTCAGATTCTAGTAAATCTCATTGATCTTCAGATCCAACTGCAAGGAATCCAAAGCATTTAAGGAACCTTATCCTCTCAAGCAGCAATCTGCTTCTCCTGATTATGGACCAAAATAATTGATATCTTGATTGTGATGACCGCCTCCTTAAAACCATGACCACGTCCTTAAAACCATGTTCTGCAGAAACAAATTGATCCATAGACCATCTTCTATTGTCAAGGCAAAAAAACATTGTAGACTGCACATTTAAGCAGTGGCAGTAGACTTTTTTTCTGTCTTCATAAACCAGATAAAGTTCCATCCAATCGGTGAACCACCTACTATGTATGCCTCTTGGGACGTGTCTTCCTTTTGACGTTTGTTACTGTGATTGTCTGCACTCTCCCCAGATGCAAGCATGCCATCTGACCTTTTATTCTTTCCCAACAAGCAAGTCTCTGTTCTCAGCTGTTTGCACAACTCCATCATTTGTCGCATCCCTGAATTTAACACAAAAATAATATTAATAGTTTTATAGTGATCAATTTTATAATAACTACTAGCAATTGCACCTAAAGTCGCAATGGGCACGCCCATAGGGAGACAAAGGAAAAGGATAAAAACTGACGCATTGAGCGAATTTTTCAATATATCATTGGGGCATGTACGTGGGGGCAAGATGCATGTCGTGAATTTAAGATTTCTAGTTTTGACCAACCAGAGCAAAATCACCCCCATAAAAAAATAAACTACTCATGCAATTAAAACTATAGACTTCCACCAAATAAATGACTCAATTTTAGTTTTCATTCTGAACAAACCAACCAAAGTAAAATAATGTACATAGAAACAGAAACCACCCATATAATTAATACTACATAGATCAATCTCATAAATAACCAAATCCAGTTCCCATTATAAAGAAAGCAACCAAAACCACCCACAGATCTTTCTCCACTTTCGCCAAGTGTGTGTATGTACCATATGCCGTCTCAATTTACTATACATACTAAACGGTGGCTAAAGAAATAATTGAATAAGTTCAAAACTCTTAATTTAGGGTCAAAAGAGGTTGTGTAAAATATCAAGGCACATTCAATTGAATTAATAGAATTTGAAATACAAACAATGTTTTTGGTAGACTATCAGATGCAAGGTGAAATTTTGAGCATCTTGTAAAGAAACTGTAAATTCAACCCCAAACCCTAGCCTCCAAAACTTGCAATATGCTGAATTAAATATGAAAACCCTAACTATTAATTTCTGAGTGCTGTAATTGAACAATTAGGGCTCCAACACCTTTGAAACCACTGTCAAATAGACGCCAAATATGCATAAAACACAGCCATATAAATACCTGATTTTTTTTTAGATCTTTCCAAATGAACGGACTGGAAATTTATATTAAAATTAGCAATAAATATCAGAATATTTATAGAATATTCCAAAATGTTTTTCAAGCTGTAATAGCCTCATAAACCCTCAAGAAATGCCCCAAAGGGAGGTTGCCCTAGCTGGAAAAATATTATCTTTCGGCTATCAACTCCTCGCAGCCCTAGTTGGGTCTTCAAATCCTCCAAATCCACGCAGTCCTTGCAAGCAGGGTCTTCAAATCTAAAATTGCTGATTACTGCCCTAGTTGGGCTTCCAAACCAAGTCGCCAACCTCCAAAAGCAACTCGCCAACTCTAGAACAAGTCACTACCTTTCCAAAGGGAGAATACTGAAAGTTCTGAATATTGAAGCTCGATACAACTTCTGTGTGAAGCTGCCCTAGTTTTGAAATTAAGGGTTTTCATCCCTAATTTCACTTACCAATGAAGGTTTTCGTCTTCAAGGTAAAAGAGTCGAGCGTTTTCATGCTTAAATCCCAAATTCATTTATCCAAAAACAAAGTAACCTCTCAAATGATCCTCATTCCTCTTTTTATACCCTTTTTTTTCAACAAACCCTTCCCAAAAAGAGGCGGTCAACTTGGGAGGAGAGTTAAAGTATAAAAAAAATCATTCATTTTATTCATTAAGAGTTAAGTTAACCCATGCTCCAAAAGTCCCTTTTTAAGTCGTAATTAGAAAAGATATATCAAAACATATTTTTTTATAACTTAAAAAAAGAACCAAAGATCCCCCTTTGATTTTACCTTTCCTCAACCGACGGGAAACATCCAAGAATTCGGCTAAAAGTCTTCAACCATTCATACTTGAGAAAGGAACATGACTGTCCTCCCTCCTCGAAATTGCTTGTCCTCAAGCAATTGCAAGTTTGGATGTTGCAAGATGGTTGCCCCTTCCCAAGTGGCATCCTACATAGGCAAATCCTTCCAACGAACCAAGTATTCCATGACAATTCGGTTCCTAAATTTCCTTTCTTGAAACTCCATGATAGACTTTGTAACCAAAATCAACTTACCCTCATTATCAAGTGGTGGCTAATGAATGGAACGAGTGATGTGTTGACCAAAGTGTCTTTTCGAGGCACTAGACATGAAATACATTATAAATCCAACTATCCTCCGGTAACTCTAACTCATAAACTTCTTTGATCCTCCTTAGAACTTTGTAGGGACCATAAAAGCGAGGTCTTAGCTTTTCCGATCCACTTTGCTTGATGGAAGACTATCTATATGGCTGCAATCTCAAAAATACCATGTCGCCAACCTCAAAAGTTCATTCTATCCGATGTGGATCCACCTAAAATTTATGTTAGTTTTGTGCATGTTGAAAGTTTTCTTTGAGCTGGCCCAAAATCTTAGGACTCTAATGTACCAAATCAGCAACCCCACCACTCTATTATCAAAATTAGATCTACAAATAAAAAAGCATCATACCCATACAAGGCCTTGAAGGGTGACATGTGGTATGACATGTTGTAGCGATATTCAACCATGTACAACCACTTATCCCATGTTGTTTGCTACCTAGAAACATAGTTTCAGAGGTATCTTTCCACTCATTTGTTCACTCTTCAGTCTACCCATCGGTTTGGGAGTGGTAGCTAGTATCGGGAGCCAATTTTGTGCCCATCAAACGAAAGAGTTCTTGCCAAAAGATGCTCATGAACCTATTGTCCCTGTCACTCACAATGTTCCTTGACAACCCATGAAGTTTGAACACCTCCTTGAAAAGGATATGAGCCACTGTAAGAGCACTGTACTTGGCTGGAAATGCAAAAAAATGTGCATATTTGGTGAGTCTATCCACCACTACCAACATATTATTCTTACCTTGTGCCATGGGCAGCCCCGTGATGAAATCCATGTTGGAAAAAACTACAGCAGTATTGGTTGTGTAGGAGAGAGAAAATTGACCAGAAAAATATACAAGCCCAGGTGGGCAGCAAGCAATAGAAACAAAAGAATAAATATGAAACAAGAGAGGGCAGAGTATGATAGGAAAACAGTAATATATATATATCTATATTAATTGATGCAAAAAAAAATTATTACAACCTTATCACTTACAGTGACTGCTGTATACAAAACTCACAAAATTTCATTAAACATTCCTTGCTCTTAGATGATTGTTTGACTGCCGTCAGCAAATAACATTCCTCTGCTTCTTTTCTACTTCTCTTGACTGTTGCTCTATTTTTCCCTTGTTCTTTTGCATGCTATTAACCTTAGCTACAGACTATTGCTGCACTTGACTTCCCATGTTCCTCTTACAGGGAGCTGCTCTCTCTCTTTCCTTGCTCCAGACTGCTCTGTTTTTCCTTTTTCACATTGTTGCTCTTCTACAGGCTGCTGCTGCGTTGAATTTTTCTTTTTTTTTTCATGTCTTTATTTCCTTTTCCTTTTGCCTTTTCTAAATGTTCACCTACTCCGTAGCTTTCCCCCAACGAATCAAAATGACTCCAATTTTCAAATTTGAAAAAACTGCATTTAGTGACAACTGTCATGGTCCGTAGGTGGCTATAAGAAGTCAACAGAACAATATTTTAACACCCCCTTATTTTTGACCTTCCTACCATGGTCAACTAAACTTTTCTCAGCCTCCAAAACCTCCTTATAACTTTTTTTTAAATTGCCAAATGCTTCTGCATCCTTTTTATGCATGTCCGGAGCTTCGTTATTGAAGTCCGTAGCTCTGATGATGGAGTCCGTAGTTGTACTGATGGAGTCAGTTTTTCTAACGGAGTCCGTAGTTTTTCTGATAGAGTTTGTAGTTATGTTGTAAGAATCCGTCGCTAGACTGATGGAGTCCGCAATTTTTCTGATGGAGTCCGTAATTTTTCTGATGGAGTCTGTAGTTCTGCTGTAGGAATTCGTCGCTAGACTGATGGAGTCCGTAGTTTTTCGAATAAAGTCCATAGTTTTGTTGTAGGAGTCCAGAGCAATATTGTTCGAGTCTGTAGCTCTGCTACAAGACTTCGGAGCTACCATAACACTATTTAAGCCTAATGTTGTTGCATTTATGACCCCTAACCTTCCTCTTAGGTACATGAAAGTGTCTTTAGACAATGGCTTAGTAAAAATATCAGCTAGCTACTGATCAGAGTTGCAAAAATTAAGCTCTATGACACGATTTTTAACTAACTCACGAACAAAGTGATACCTGATTGCAATGTGTTTGCTCCTACCATGAAATATGGGGTTCTTTGACAATGCTATGGATGATACATTGTCACAAAAGACCATAGAAACTCCTTGTTGCTCCTCATGCAAATCAAAAAGTATCATTCTCAACCATATAGCTTGACATGTTGCTGCATTGACTGCTATATACTCTGCTTCAGCAGGAGAAAGTGACACTATTGGTTGTTTCTTTGAAGCCCAAGATATGGCCCCTGACCCAAGATGAAATACATACCTGGAGGTGATCTTTCGGTCATCAAGGCTGCCTACCCAATCACTATCCGTCTAACCAACAAACTGAAACTCATCTCCTGCTGCATACAAAATACTATAATCTCTTGTTCCATTCATGTACCTCAATATACTCTTGCCTGCTTGCCAATGTGTCTCCTTTGGCATCTCCATGAATCTTGATATAAGGCTCACTGCATACATGATATCCGGCCTTGTTGCAGTCAAGTACATTAAGCTTCCCACTAGACTTTTATAGCATGTGGAGTCTATATTGTTGTTGCAATCATCTTTGCACAACTTAAGGCTTGTCTCGGTTGGAGTGAATACAGGGTTGTTGTCCAACATCTTGAACCTTTTCAAAACCTCTTTTGCATACTTAGATTGGCATATGAATATGCCTTCATCCATTTGTTTGACTGCTATCTCGAGAAAGTACTTCAAGAAGCCCAAATCAAATCAGTCATTTCAAACTCATTTTTCATCGTTGTTTTGAATACTTCAATGGACTAATTTGCATTATCGATGAATATAAGATCCTCCACATACAATACAACAATCAACATACCTTCCTTGCACGATTTGATGTATAGTGTGGACTCACTTGCACTCTTGCTAAAACCATTGCTCAACAAATATGAGTCTATACGGTTGTACCATGCTCTTGGGGCTTGCTTGAGCCCATACAATGTCTTTTTCAACCTATACACTTTGTTCTCATGCTTGAGAATCTCATATCTGGGTGGTTGTCCCACAAAGACCTCTTCTTCTAGCACTCCATTCAAGAATGCCGACTTCACATCTATTTGATGCACCTTCCACTTGTGTTGGACAGCAATGGCTATGATTATCCTTACGGTTTCTAGCCTTGCTACGAGTGCAAATGTTTTATTATAATCACGTCTGGGCTTTTGCTTGTAGCCCTTCACCACTAACCTTGCCTTATGCCTCTCTATCTTGCCTTCGGGAGTAGTTTTTGTCTTGTATACCCACTTAACTCCTATGACGTTTTTTCCTTTTGGTAGGTCTACTCACTCCCATCTGTCATTTCTCTCTATGGCGTGCATCTCTTCATCCATAGCCTCACACCACTTGTTGTCCTTGACTGGTTCTAAATAGATTGGATCAGCCGATAGAAAGAGTGCATAATTCATAGTTTCATCCTCATTTTGCTCATACCTTGACTGCTCATAAACTTCTTGCAAGCTTCTTGTCCTTGATGTTGACTTGAGTCGGAGGAGGATGTTGACTCATGAACAACTCCTTGACCTCCTTGATGGCTGCTGCCACTAGATGAATCAGCGCTTTGTGAAATAGTCCATGTTGGTGTATTGGTGATTGTACCACATGTTTCAGATTCAATGAAGGGTCCACCCACCCTTGTTTCAACATGCTCTTCTCCTTGTCTCTCTTCCCAAGCTTCATGCTCAATGAATTGAACATCCCAATTGATTATGAGATCTTTGGTGATGGGATTGTACAGTGGGTATGCCTTTGATTGGTCACTATACCCTATGAAAATACACTTATCACCTTTGTCATCCCATTTCGTTCTTCTTTGCTTGGGCACGTGTGCATTTGCTACACAACTGAACACTGTAAAGTGTTCAACACTTGGCTTCCGATTGCTCCATGCTTCTTAAGGGATTACATCCCTTACACTCTTTGTTGGATAAATGTTTAACAAGTACACAACTGTTGCTACAACCTCAGTGCAAAAATCATTAGGCAAACTTTTTGCCTTTAGCTTGCTCCTTGCCATCTCTTGGATGGTCTTATTCTTCCTCTCGACCACACCATTTTGTTGTGGTGTATACCTGGCTGTAAATTGCTTCTTTATGCCATGATCCTTGTAAAAATTCATGAATTCATTGGAGATATACTCTCCCCCTCTATTCGTCCTCAAAATCTTGATGTAGTGGCCACTTTGCTTCTCCACCATGGCCTTGAAATGCTTGAAGGTCTCAACTGCTTCCGATTTGTTCTTCGAGAAGTACACCCATATCTTCTGGCTATAATCATCTATGAATGTCATGAAATAAACATTTTTGGAAAGGGAGGGGGTCTTCATTGGACCACACAAATCTGAATGGATTAACTCTAATGGAGCTCTAGCTCTCCATGCCTTACCCATGGAAAATGCACTCCCATGTTGCTTCCCCAATATGCATCCTTCACACACCTTGTTTGGTTGTTCTATAAGGGGCAACCCCTTCACCATGTGCTTCTTATGAAGAAGGTTCAGCCCTCCAAAGCTCAAATGTCCGTACCTAAGATGCCAAAGAGTAAGTTCATCTACCATCATTGTTTTGAACATTGCTGCGAGCTCACTTTGCATTCTCAATGGAAACATCCGATTGCTTGTCATCTTGACTGCTGCTATCTTCCTATTGCGGCCACTCCTATCAAAGATGATGCACTCACCATTCTCAAATCTAACCTTGTATCCCTTTTGCACAAGCTGCCCTATGATGATAAGATTGTGTTTCAACCCGAGTACATAGTAAACATCATGAATTTGCCTTGTGTCACCTTGCTTGGTGCAGATTGAAACGCTGCCCTTGCCCATGACAGAAACCTTATCATTGTTTCCCATCTTCACCTCTAATTTTATTGTCTCATCTGTTGCTGAACATCTCTTTGTTCCCACTCATGTGGTTGCTACAACCACTATCCAAATACCATGTCTTCTTGCCACTTTGTTCGACAATGTTGCATGTTATAAACAAGCTTCCTCCTTTCTCATTCCTATTTGGTTCAGCGTCTTGTGTATGAGTGAAATTAGAATTCTATCTATTAATGTCATACTCTTTTCTACACTCACTAGCATAATGTCCATACCTCTTGCAATAATAACATTGGACGCTAGACTTATCATACCTTTGTGTAGATCCACCTCTAGAAGTGTTGCTGCTCCTTCCTTTTCCTCTTTCATGTGGTTCTTGATGGCCATGTCTTCCACCTTCTTGACTACTGCAATTTCTTCCTCTTCGTATATTGTTTGATCCTCTCCCCTTCCTTTCACAACATTGGTATTGAATGCTTGCTCATAAGAGAAAGTCACTGACCTATTCAATCTTTGTTCATAGATTTGCAAAGAATCCATCAGCGCATCAACCGTCATTTGCCTCAAATCCTTTGACTCTTCTATAACAACCACTATAGAGTCAAATTTAATTGGAAGGCTTTTCAACACCTTCTCAATGATATTACAATCTTCAAGGGTATCACCACATGTCTTCATTTGATTTACTATGTTCATAGTTCTTGTGAAGAAGTCATTTATTGACTCATTCTCCTTCATTTGTAGGGTCTCAAAGTCTCTTTTTAAGAGCTGCAACTTGACAAGCTTCACCTTGTCATTCCCTTGATATGCATTTTGCAAGATATCTCGTGCTTGCTTAGAATGGAGAACTGCAAATATCCTAAGAAAGATTGAGTCAACCAAAGCCATTTGAATGTAGCTGAGTGCTTTGGCATCTTTCCTCATATTCTCTTTTAACACATTCTTTTGTGCTGACTTGAGGCATTGAATATTGTCATGTCTACAACCTCATTGTACTCAGCTTCAACCAACTCCCATATCTCTTGAGATTTAAATATAGTTTTCATCGTGATGCACAACACATCATAATTTTTTCTATCAAACATGGGGAGCTGCTGCCAAGAACCTGAACTTCCTGTTGTCATGTCTAAATGCACACACAACTTGGCTGCCCTTTACCAATGGCTCTGATACCAGTTATTGAAAAAAACTACAGTAGTATTCACTGTGTAGGAGAGGAAAATTTGACCAAAAAAATATACAGGCCCAAGTGGGCAGCAAGCAATAGAAACAAAAGAAGAAATATGAAACAGGAGAGGGCAGAGTATGATAGGAAAACACTAATATATATATTAATTGATGCAAAAAACAATTATTACAACCTTATCACTTACAGCTACAGTGATATACAAAACTCACAAAATTTCATTAAACATTCCTTGCACTTGGATGATTGTCTGACTGTTGTCAGCGAATAACATTCATCTGCTTCTTTTCTACTTCACCTTACTGCTACTCTGTTTTTCCCTTGTTATGTTTTGTGCTATTAACCTTAGCTATAGACTGTCGCTGCACTTGACTTCCCCTGTTCCTCTTACCAAGAGCTGCTCTCTCTCTCATTCCTTGCTACGAACTGCTCTGTTTTTCCTTTTTCAAGCTACTGCTCTTCTACAAGTTGTTGCGTTGAATTTCTCCTTTTTTTCATGTCTTCATTTCCTTTTCCTTTTGTCTTTTCTAAATGTTCACCTACTCTGTAGCTTTCCCCCCAGCGAATCAAAATGGCTCCAATTTTCAAATTTGAAAAAACTGCATTTAATGACAGCGATTGTCATGGTCCGTAAGTGGCTGCAAGAAGTCAAAATAACAATATTTTAACAATCCATTGATATGCTTTCCCATTTTTGTGTGGAGATCGGTAGGATCTGCAAGAGACCAGCTAGAAAAATGTGTTATTCATTGCTCTGTTGGCACACAATGTACTCACAGAGGTATTGAAGAATCTCCCTCTTAATACCCTTCCAAAAGAATCTCACTTGTTTATAGGTTTTGAAATACCCCAGATGACCAGCCATCGGAGTATCATGTACAGCCCTCATGATTTGTTGTTTCAACTTGGAATTAGGAATCAAAAAGACCCTATTTTTGTACAAAATCAGTCCATCAATCACTTTGTACCTTTCATCATCCAGCTTTCCTTCAATGGCAGCGGTGGTAAACTCATCTTTTGCATACTCAGTTGTGATTACAGCGCTCCAATCTGCTGTAGTTTCACTCGTAGAACACAAAATGAGCTTCATAGACAATACATCAGCCACTACATTGTTTTTGCACTTGACATATTCAATATCAAAATCATAAGATTGCAATTTACTCACCCATTTTTGTTGCCTATCACTCAAATCAGTTTCGCTGAGGAAATACTTCAAGCTATTGTGATCCGTTCTCACCACAAATCTTCAACAAATCAAGTATTCTCTAAATTTGGCCAAGACATGCATGATGGTCAGCATTTATTTGTCATAGATGGATAATTTACGCTCCACTTCTTTGAGTTTTCTACTTTCAAAAGCAATAGGATGTCCTTGTTGCATTAGGACAGCCCCTATACCTTCTCTAGAAACATCACATTCCAACACAAATGGAATGGTGAAAACTAGAACAGCAAGTACAAGGCAAGTACTCATCACCTCCTTGGACCTTGCAAAGGCCCCCATGGCTGTTTTCGACCAGCGGAATGCTCCCTTCTTCATCAAAAATGTTAGTGGGGCAGCAAATTGTGAAAACCCTTTCACGAACCACCTATAATAGCTGCACAAACCAATAAATCCCCTCAATTGTGTCATAGTGGTGGGACGTGGCCAATCCATAATAGCTTGTATCTTTTGTTGGTCCACATGGACCCCTTGGGCATCGATTATGTGCCCCAAACACAAAATTTCAGAAACTCCTAACTCACGTTTCGATGCTTTGGCAAAGAGAGCTTGTTGTTCCAATATTCCCAACACTGTCCAAGTGTTGCAGATGCTCCTCCAGTGTTTTACTATAGACAAGAATATCATCAAAGAAGACTAACACAATTTTCCTTAAGTATTGTCTAAAAACATGATTGAAATGTGGCGGGAGCATTGGTTAAACCAAAGGGCATTACCAAAAACTCAGTGTCCATAATGGCATCTATAAGCGGTTTTCTGCACATCCTCCTCCCTTACCCAGATTTGATGGTACTCTGTCTTCAAATCAATCTTGGAGAAGTACATTGATCTATGAAGCTCACCTATCAACTCATCAATTCTAGGTATGGGATACCTATTTTTGATGGTCTTCTTGTTCTACAAACGGTAATCTATACACATCCTCATTGTCCCATCCTTTTTATTCACAAGCACAATCGAAGAAGCAAAAGGGCTAGAACTAGGCCTTATGTGACCCATATCTAAAAGCTCTTTGATAGCTTTTTCGATTCTTCCTTATAGGCCCTTGGATGCCAGTAAGGTGTAGTAAATTACCGCTTTGGTAACCGATTCCAACTCAATGATGTGCTCAAAACCCCTATCTGAAGGTAGCCCATGAGGAATACTTTCAAACACCTTGGCATGCTTGTCAAGGATGAGCCGAATATTCATGTGTAGAGACTACTGTCCCAAATCAGAATTTGTATTACTTACAAAGCATTCGAGTGCCCAAGCAACCTGCCCTCTATTGCAGGCGCTCTCCATCCTCTTTGAAGTCACCACCATGGGTGTTCCATTGTTCAACCCATGTAGCACCACTTCCTTCCCTGCTGCCCTGAATTTTAGTTCCATTGTTTGATAATTTTGGGTGAACTCCCCAATTGAATGCAACCATTGTACTCCTAGAACTAAATCAGTTTCTCCTATGCCAACCACATAGAAGTCATCTTCAATTTTATGCTTACCCAATGTGATGCTCAACCTCGGAATCTTCTTGGTGCAAGGAATGGTGAATCCATCTGCCACGCTCGCGTTGAAACCTCTAAAATTGATAGTTTGCAACCCACATCTTGCTACCAAATCTTTCATCAAATAAAGTTGTGGGTGGCCCCACTATCGATGAGCATAGTGACCTTGCCTTGCAAGACCCCTCTCACTCTAAAGGGGTGGTATCTAGGAGGTTCGGATAGCGTGGCAAGGGTGCCATCCAAGTTGTCCTCTTCTCCCTTTGCCACTTGTTCCTCCTCATAGGTGGTTGTTCCCACCTCTTCTTCTTCTTCTTCCTCTGCTCCATCCACAACCACCTCTGTGTAGTGAACTTGCCCCTTTCCAAGACAACGATGCCCCGAAGTCCACGGATATTTGCATGAAAAACACAAATTTTTCCTTCTTAGTTCATTCCTCAACTCTCCATCTTTATTCATTTTTGGCAGCTCCTTTTGCTGCCCAAACCCTTGCTGATAGGGTTTCTTTTGCTGCCCAAAAGAGGCTGATTTTGGCTGTTCCACAATTGTCATCCTAGGAGGCCCCCAAGTGTTTGTCCTTTGCTGTCCAAAGGGCCCAAAAGTATTAGTTTTTTGCAGTCCCAAAGGCAGAATTTTGCCCCTAGAAGCTGTAGATTCAAGGTTCAGGGCCTTTTGAATGACCTCTTGAAGTGTAATAGGGTTGAAAGCCATGACTAAACCTTTTAAGTGGGTCAGCAAACCCTTCCATGAACAACACTACAAGCCTCCTCTCTGAAACATCCGCTACCATGACTGAAACCCTTTGAAAATCAGCCACATACTCTTCCACATAAGCCTTTTGTTTCCGCTGAGCCAATTCCCTGAAATGAAGCTCTGGATCAGCGCTATCAAATCTCTCAATTATTTTCCTATTGAACTCCTCATACGTGTTTATGAGGTGGTGCCCTTGTGTTACCAAACCATGGTGCCACCACTCATGGGTAGCTCCCTCCAAATACAAAGTGCCAAGTTTTATGGCCTCATCCTCCATCATAGGCCGAAGTGTAAGGTATGTGTCTACCTTTTTTATCCATGCCCTAGCTGAACTTTTGGTAGATCCATCAAAAGTGGAAAGTGTGAGCTTTCCCAATGCATATTGAAGATCTCCTTGGCTGTTTTTTCGTTTATGACCAGCCCTTGAACTGCCTTTGCCTTTATTCAACCCCATGAAATCAGCAAGGCTCATCTCCTCTTTGATTAGCGGTGGAAGAGTCATATACTCCTCATAACTTGCAGCCACATCATTCTATGTAGAAGGCTGCTCCTCCCTCACTGAAATGACCTCTCTTTGAAGGAACTTGGGCTGATTAAGCCTTTGTATACATCCCACCATCACCCTTGTTGCGGGGGGAATGTTGTTGTTTGTACTTGAATTGCTACCTTCACCATCTTGTGACTTGTGCCCATTCATATCCTTCATGGTTTGGATGAATTCAGCCATCATCTTCATCAACCTCTCTTGAGTTTGAGAGAATTTCTCAAACCTCTCCCTATCTGAGTCACCCATATCGCTATGCCTCCGTTGTTCAAGTCTTGCCTTGACTTCTCTTGATCCTGTTCTTGATTCTCTGGACCTTTTCTTTTCCCTTTCGTGGTACCTTACTTCCCTATCACTGTTTGGCATGATGTCAACTCAAACTCCCACAACTAGCGACGAATTTGGCTCTGATACCACTTTAATGTCCCCAAATTGGACAAATGTAATAAATTTGAAAGTTATAGCAAACCCTAACCAAGCAAGTGTATTTTTTGAAATCCAACTCCAAACCCTAACCTCCAAAACTTTAAATATGCTAAATTAAATATGCAAACCCTAGTTAATTTTTGAGTGTTTTAATTGAACAATTAGGGCTCCAACACCCTTGAAATCACTGTCAAATAGGCACCAAATATGCAGAAAAGTCATAAATACCTGATCTGTTTGAGATCTTTCCAAATGAAAGGGCTAGAAAATTATATTAAAATTAGCCAATAAAGATCAAAATATTTATAGAATATTCTATAATGTTTTTCACGTTGTAATACCCTCACAAACCCTCAATAAATGCCCCAAAGGAGGGTTGCCCTAGCTGCTAAACTAATATATTATGGATATCAACTTCTCGCAGCCATAGTTGGGTCTTCAAAAACTTCAAATCCATGCAACCCTTGCAAACAAGGGTCTTCAAACCTGAAATTACTGATTACTGCCCTAGTTGGGCTTCCAAACCAAATTGCCAACCTCTAATAGCAAGTTGCCAACTCTAGAACAAGTTGCCACCTTTCGAAAGGGAGAATACCAAAAGTTTTGAATATTGAAGCTCAATACATTTTTTGTGAGAAGCTACGCTAGTTCTGAAATTAAGGGTTTTCGTCCCTGATTTCACTTACCAATGAAGGTTTTCGTCTTCAAGGTAAACAGTCAAGCCTTTTCGTGCTTAAATCCTAAATTCATTTATCCAAAAACAAGGTAACCTCTCAAATGATCCTCATTCCTCTTTTTATACCTTTCTTTTTCAACGAACCCTTCCCAAAAAGGGGCGCTCCACTTTGGGGGGGAGTTAAAAAAGAACCACAATTTCCCCTTTGATTTTACCGTCCCTTAGCCAACAGGTACCATCGAGGAATTCGGCTAAAGGTCTTCAACCATTCATACTTGAGAAGGAGACATGACAGAAAATGCCTCTGAATTATGGTTTCAAGGACTACAGATTTTATGGCTAGTTGATATAGCCTTGGACATTCTTATGCAATCAGCATGTATAAATGCAAGACCCTTTTCTAGATTCATCCCAGCTTGTGCCAAATTTGAAGCATTGGAACAAAATAGAAAAAATGAGTAAAAGTAGCTTCAATTTTTTCAACCACAAAGTCTGATTTGAACACCTTGAGTGGTTGTCATTGCACTCTTGGCTATGGATGATGGATTTCTTATGTTTTTTTGAAGGGTGAGGGCTGTTTTATGGGTTCTTGATACTACAATGTATAATATTTTTTGCAAAAAAAACTATTACTAAGCTCATCTAAATCCAAAGTCAACAATATTTGCTAGCACCCACCCTCCCATCTTGTACCATATTGGTAGCCTTGGAATAAGGTATGGAGATCCATGAGAATAAGCAAAAGAAGACTTCAACTGGTGCTAAAAGTTTACTCCCTTAATATCATATATGCAAAGCATAGAAATGCATAAAAAACACACTAATTGTTTGACAAAATGTTACAATGAAATATAGTCTCCTTAAATTAGAGATGCTTGTAGGATGTGCACAAGTGATGTTCTTGACAAGGCCTTAAGCCCTTAACATTTTTTAAGAAATTGTCTCAAACGCAGTCTCATTGAGCTATTTTGGGAGCTTTAGAAGTAAAACTTGCCTAAAACAAAGGCAATCTCATGCACGCAATGCTGGGAGCTCTGGAGTAGGATATGAATACCCATGAAAAGATAATCAAAAAGTGAATGTGTTAGACGCTGTTGTTGCAAAAATATTGTTCCCATTAATAAAGAAGTGATTAATAAAGTAATAGAAATTGATAATATTATATAATATCTATGGTTTCTGGGCTTTTTTTTCCGCATAAAACCTAAAAATTTTAAAAAAAATGGCGACTGAGACGAACTTATCTGGGCTGGCCAAAAAATGGGGATCCAGCCAGATTTGGTAACTATGGTGTGAATACATGACAAAACAAAACTAAAAACACATCTATTTTTAGTTGCTGTTCAGTAGAATTCTTGGTTTATTTCAGTTGAAAATCAGCTTTATCCTCAGTCGCATAGAGGGTAAATCATTAGAATCTAGGACAAATACAAATAGCCATTTAATTCATCCATGAAATGAAAATATAAATTTAAGTCTACGCCACACCACTCCAGACTCAAAACAAAAAGTAAAATGCATATCTGAGGAGGAAAATAAATGGATTAATAAATGTATATCTACACTGTTAAATAAATGTAGGAAAGCATCCAACTGAAATGACAGTATTTAGCTGAAGTTCTGCAAGTAGACTAAACGTTCTATTTTTGCCTTCTATAAGGCAATATACACATACATACATATTTAGACACAAAGAAACAGGTAGATAGATAACCAGAAGATATGCAGGAAAATAAATGGAATAATAAATGTATATCTATAATGTTAAATAAATGTAGGAAAGCATCCAACTGAAATGACAGTGTTTAGCTAAAGTTCTGCAAGTAGACTAAACATTCTATTTTTACCATCTATAAGGCAATATACGCATACATACATATATGGACACAAAGAAACAGGTAGATAGATAACCAGAGCACACCAACTCACACAAACGACACGGCAAAACTGCTACACTGACCCACCCCAAAACATATTGGGAATAAAGAATATAAAGACTAACTTAAATGAAGAAGAGGCAAAAATATCTTCGTAATCAAATACAAAACGGTTAAATTAAATTGCAATTTATTACTGAATTTGTCTATCAAAAAAAAGTATTACTGTTAAGATTCTAGATATGGTGAACTCACAAAAAAATACAATAAAAAACAGTCTGCCATTCATTTCACAGCTAAAAACTGGAGACATAATAATAGTCCTACAAAAACACTATATGCAGGAAAACACACAAATCTTTGAAAAAAAACTCACAGAAAAAAAATTGCACCTGGTCTCTCTGAAAATTCATTACAACACAAATAGAAGCAAACAAAACAAGTATTTAAAGGCACAGCTCGGGCAAGGCAGTGGATGGAGTTACATGAACAATGTAGACAGCCAAGCTGCAAACAAGGACCATAGCCCAGCAAGCAGAAAAGAAGGGATGGCACCCAAGTCCAAGAGTACAGAATAGTAGCGGCTATCATAAATGTGTATTTTGGAATTATGAACAAGACAGAAAAATAAAACCCAGACATTTTGTCAACGTTAGTTTTCTTGCATGCAACAAGGTATGGATGGGGATGATACAATGAATTGATAGCAGCAATAGCAAGATACAGTTGTGATTGATCAAGGAAATCAATGTCTCTGATTCAATTTATGGTCTTGCCATGTACAATTATATTTCTGGCCGTTGATCAAGACTGACAGCTAAGCCTTGTTCCCATTGTATAATGCCTATCGGCAGTAGTTAAACTACAATGTAAACTCTTCCATGGCTTTTCTTTTTCTTCCTCATTGTCTCCTACATAATATTTAGCTATTCTTTTTTAACGTGCATCGTCCTTGGTGTGCTAGTGACCCCACAGGAGTTAAAGACCGGGAGGTGACAATAAGACTGAATCAGGGAGATAATTTAGAATTTGGTCTAGTTCTTTTACATCTCTCCCCAGTTTTAATTATTATTTATTTTATATTAAGCTTAACTGAGGATTGCGCTGCCCTAACCAGTATAATTATCTGAGGTGTGCCCTGCCCTAACCAGTATAATTATCTGAGGTGTGCCCTCTTTTAATGCAATTTGCTCTTTAATACCACATGTGCATAAAGCTTTCTGCATTACCAACTTTATCAGGAAAAAACAATTGTTAGCTGTTAGTTTCATTATATTTCACGAAAAATAGTCAGGTATTTTCTAGCAGTCACAAGCATATGCTACTTTCTTTCCATGGATTTTGAAAAGTTGAGCTCACCCAGTGGCATAATGCTGTGGGTCCTCTTCCATTAACATTAAAAATCTCTGTATCAGAGAAACTTGACATGAAAAAATTGTCCTGTCATCTGCATTTTTAATTGATTCTGTGAGATCTAAGCATAACAATGACAAAGCCTGACTTCTATCTTGACTTTAAAATGCATCTTTTTCGACATTACCAAACCATACAAAATAATAAATATAGTATGAATTTGGTACAATCTGCCAGTTATGTCTTCTAAAGTAAGCTCAACTTCAATTCGTATCCAAATATAAAATTTGGCCAAGGCATAGTCAAATTTGCTTAAACTATCAAAAGGGTTGTAGTCCGACTGATGAGGATGATGGTTGCTTATATCCATCCACCAAAGTACAAATCCCTCTAGATATCTGACACGGAGAAACAAGCAGTTAAGGCCAGGATCATGCCCTGGGTAATTTTGACAGCGTGGATGCCCCTTACTCGTGACTGCTTAGCCAAAGGAGCTCACTGATTTAGATGTATGCTTACTCAGCATTGTAAATCCGCTATATGTTTATTTTAGAAATATGGACAGAGATGCCAACATTCTATGTAATTCAGTGATTTCATGTAATGCCTTTGGGCATATAAAAAAAAAATTGCTTAGACTTTAACAGTAGTACAACATGTTTTAAAAACACAGGTTATAGTCCCATTTATTCAGCTTTTCATTTAATTGAGAAGGAAGGAATGCTGAGGCATATTTAAACCACAAGGAAGCAGGAAAATCAGGCATTCTTTCCAAGGAGTAAAAGACAAGTGTGAACACAACAGTGATTTCAATTTCAATGGTATTCACAAGTAAAAAAAGGATGACAAATGACTCAATATCTATAAAAATACTGTGCTAGAGCAAAAATGCATTTCAAACATTCAAAGCTACTCCTAAAAAAAAGCCATGACAGACTCCCTTTTCTTCTTCATGACAAAACGAGAAAAATCAACCCCTGCACCGTGGGTAACTTCTATGTCATGCCCTTGAAGTGCAATATTGGACTCAAGCCCAAAATTGAGATCAAATCATCAATATGCAATTTAAGACAGCACTTTAATGCAACATAACACATCGCAGGATTCATCAAATTATGAATCACATTTAGGTATCTCAAAGAAACAAAACTGTCCATCTTATAGAATAACCTAACAAAAGTGTAGGCCAATAAAGCGAAATCAAATACAAGGCAAGAAACAAAATGATTTATTTATTTTTAAGAAAGGCTTCTCCCAGGTTTTCCAAAGCAGTGATCACATGCAACTTCCATCCCAAATTTCTTGTATCTGCTATGCATGCAACTCTAATACAGTCCGGATATGTATATCTATCTAGATAAAGCCCAGGTATGGTTGAGAGATGTAAAGTATGCCAGGTATTGAATCTGAGCCATATGTTGCAGAAAATATTGAAGGAAAAAAGTAGACGAAACATAATAAAAGAAGAGGGAAAAACAATTACCAATTATAACATACCACTCATCTTTGAGCTGATATTTAGAGGGTTTTCAATTGAGAAACTTCTATTTTGAATTTCCCATGATTTACAATGTTGGTCACATGCATGCCATATCCCAGCCATATGTTGTCAGGGAATCTTTAATAATCTAACAAATTTAAATAACATACCACACTCATATTTGTACTCGTGTATTTATCCATGCAATTTAGCTTTTACATTGTTTTCTCCCCGTATTGATAAATATGGTTGGGACAGCTAACAAAGCTCCTAGGAGCTACTAAACCCTTAATTTAAATAAAGTGTGTGCATTAAGTACACAAGAGTCTTTAAACTGGTTGGTTTAGGTTGAAGTACTTTCGGGCAGCCATGTTTTAGATGGTTGGTCTGATAAAAACAATAGGCCATTGATTAAATTGTATTTCTTGAGAGAAGTTGACGTCACAGCCAGGAGAAGAATAACCAAAAGATTGTTTATACAATTATGGAAGCAGTTCAGTTTAAAAGCCCTGCTGGCACCATGTAAGTCATTACAAAAAATGCAATCCTATGCAGAGTAGCTAGTATAATCATTGAAACAGGTATTAATATTATGCATCTTTCATGCCATATGTGTGGCTCAAAGTTTAAATCTTGATTTAAGAGCAACTGCCGTTATAGTTCTATGCACGAAAAAACCATCACAACAATGGATCACAAACTATTTGTATGTTGTTTACTGAACCATAAATATTAGTTGCTATTCGCTATTTAGTTTTTCCTGTATATGTGCCTTCCAACTTCCATCAATGAGTATAAATAAATAAATTATACGCAACAGTGCTGACAAATTTATAGGTAACAAGAATTCACCAAAAGAAGGATACTCTTAAGTTTTTCTGGAGTTCCATACATAGTTTTTTTAACGTGTAACAGGATGAACGTCATATACACAATAAGATGACAAGATCCTATTACTAAACACTGGTAGCTTTACAATTTACCAGGTCGATTCATACCTTTACATATTTCCAATGCATGTCTACTATTGCGATAGTCTGGAGTTTTGAGGATCTGCAAGCATACACAACAAAAGAGATGACACGAGTCGATAACAAACGCATACAAGCATATTTTAAGAACAAATCAAACTATTATCTATCACATAGGTTCAATGCTTTTTGAAAAAGTAAAATTTAAGCAGGATCAGTGCTGGCATATTTCAGAATAAGGCACAAATAAAAGCTTAAATGGTTAACAAGTAATTCCTTCTTGTCCTGACCAGAAATTAGAGGAAACTAGGTCATAAATCAAGGAAAATTAAAGCTTCTAAAAAAAAGTACTGTGAAGAATGTGCCCATACTGGTATAAATGCAAAGTAACTGCAAATCACGAGTGGCAGTTTTCATTTCCACAAAAGTATGCATCCAAGAAAAAATTAGAAAACAGAAACATCAGATTACAACAAAATGTCAAGATTTTGACAATGCCTAATGAAAAAGCATGGCTGCTGCCCCTCCAGGCACCCTCATTGCCTAGCCATGACTCGATATGATTTTGTATCTTAGACATTTCTTTAAGTGCCATAGATCCCCAACCCAGGAACATTACAATGATGGAAAAAAATACTGTAATGGAATTACTCGCTTTCAACAGAGATAAATCTTAGACACAAACTTTACCATCAAGGGTAGCTGTTCACAATTAAACTGTTCTCTTTTATATGGACAATGTCGTTAATCACCTAAATACCATTGAAAACAATCAAGCTCAAATCGTTATGGCTCTGGGTAGTTTGTTTACTCTTGGGAAATATGTTTGATTGCTAGGGAATATGATGATTGTGTGTAGAAAACCAAAAGATAACAAGTATTGGGCTATTAAAATTTGGCAAGTTATCGTTTTTGTTGTAGATATATTCTCGTGGTTATAAGTTCTTTGAAGTTTATAACCTTTTTGGCTCAGGATCAGGTATAATTTTATGAGGTCTAGGATATCTAGTAGCTGCTAATGCATCAAGAAGAAAGATGTACTAAATGGCACAAAAAAGATGTTGGTAATTGTACTCTCGTTTTTCTAAATTCCAAGAAATTATAAAAACTTTAAGCAGCTCCAGGTTATTATGAATTCTGTGCGTCAGAGTCTGGAAAACATAAAACTTTCTTGCTCTCCTCTCAAGATTTTCGATATTTCAGGACAAGGAACCCCTAAATGGATGTGACTTTATCAAAAATATACAATCCTAAATCCTGTGAATCAGAAAATGTTGGGGCAGAAACATTTCCCATTAGAAACATGTTTCCAAAACGAAAATGTTTGGAAATGTACCCTTGCTGAAGTCTCACGTATTTCTCAAGATGTTCTAGAAACATCCCGAAAGGCATTTTCTATTAATTTTCAAAATATTATTTTCTATAATTTGAAATTTCCATACCAAGAGGAGCTACCTACACATCAAACCCTTATTCAGCATATTACAAACTAAAGAAAATATTCAGGAAAACAATCCTAACATACAAATGTTAGGAATTAAGTAAAACTTTTTGACTAAATTTCTGAAGTTAAAGTCAATTATAATGCACCCTGCAATAACACATTCCAGAACTAAGCAATGATTGTAACTACAATAACAATGAAGAATGGAATAATGATAAAAAACGAAACTAGACCAACAAATCATTAAAGACTGCAAAGCTAAAAAGATGATTAAAGGCAAGATGCTGATAATCACAAAGAACATCAGTTTAACTATATTTATTCCTATAAGTTTTAAAGGGGTCCCCTATATTCTCACCCCATCGACCCCAGTTGTGTCATTTCCTGAAATTCGAGGCTGTCTTTAGCCCTCCTTGAAACTCATCCCTCATCTTCGTCTGCAAAGCTTTTGGTTAACATATAGAAAAACTAAAAACAACAACGCAGGAGCTTTTGGGTCTGCTTTTTATTTATCATTTACTTGATATGGGTGCGTGATAAGATCAAATCCCAATAAGGGGAAGAAAAAATACATATTTTTTGGACTTCAAAATACTCCTAAAACAATTTCAAAATATTTTTAAATCCAAAAAAAATGATTTGGAACTTTCAAAGAATTTTTCCCTTCATAAAGGGGTTGTTATCATTTACTTTTTATCTTCTTTTAAGGTTTATAGAAGATAATGACTTCTTTTGCCCCTCGTTACAATGCTTGCAAACAAACCACAAGAAGCAAGGATGTGGAAATATCAAGAAGGGAGCAGAGGGATGCTTCATAAATGGGACTGTCCTCTTTAGCAATATTCGAAAATGTTGTAGGCCTTGGGTGGAGGAGAACCTTAAGTATTTGGTGCAACTTAAGCAATAAAACATATTAAGGCACGTACAATTTTGTGAAGGCTCACTTACTATACAAGGGACAGAATATTACTATAGATCTAAACCAGCATATGAAATATGAAAGTGAGAGATAAAGCATATAGAGTCTAAGGCGTATAGTAACAGGAAAAAGGAATCATTCCAGTACCGCCCACTGGGGTAAAGCCAAAGCTTGCATAAATCAGGAAAAGGCAGAAGATAGGCATTTGAAGAATTATTTGATATTGGATATAGAGGTCAAAATGACAGTAAAATGAATTTCAGTAGCCAAATGCTTGTATGTGTGTGGCATCCCCTTTACTGTTGTTTGATCACCATACTGTCAGGACAAAGTGCGCCCCATTAGCATTGCTTCTACAAAGGATATACAATCCCTAATTTCGAGATGACAAGAACCTCTTTATTTTCTTAGACAAGGGGGTTGATGGAGACAGTTTTAGAACCCATTTGATAGTGTCTTGGATGAGTTCAAGAATCAGTACCATTTTATATTGATGGATGGGCATTGCAGACACTCAGAAAATATTACTGCTTCATCACCCACAAGCTGAGGATTGTTCATCGCAGGAGAACCCGTAACTCAATTCCCATATTCACGTTGCTGCAATTGAGGTTGGGCCTCAACTTATGGTGCAAATCATAATTAATAATATACCAGTTTGTGAAACTGCAGATGTATGTGGAGTAAATATCCTCGCCTTTTGGTTACCTTGAATCTAGCATTGGAGAAGCTGCACAATGATATTCCATGTATATGGAAGCTTGTAACTCTATGCAAGAAAATAAATGAAAATAATCCACTGCAATATGTCTCAAGCTATTTTTCAAACATTCCCCATGTTAGAGCATTTGAAAGTAGTTAAAATACAAGATTCTAGCAACGTTTAACATGATAAATTATCCTCTAGAGGTGAAGCAAGTACAGCTGTTCATGGTTGCAACAAACGAGTCAGTAATATAGAAACAATGTAATTCACATAAGGCAACTGTGACTTGACAGCATAGTATAGATGAATATTGATGGAACAAAATCAAGTTTGTTGTTTCCTTCAAAAAATCTTCAGTTTCCTTGATTAAGAAAACCAACACAAATAAATCTTGCATGAGAAAGGTCTATGAAAGTATGAACGCATGATTGAGGAAACAATTGACATTATCAGGAGCGAGGATGAAAGAAACAAACTTTGTATATTAAGGCTTCATTGATGCAATGGAAATAATCATTGAGAGGTGGAATAAACTCAATGCATCTTTCGGCACATCCATCAGATCAGAAATATTATTGTCGAGATTACATTGATGAGAGTAATGCGAGAAGGGAATGGCTTGAATTAAGGTCTATTGTAATACCCATTTGCAAGTTGAGAAGAACTTTATACCTGACTGAGAATAGAAGTTGCATAATGTTGCAGCTCCTCAAACAAGACCTTTCTCATAAGAAATTGGACAGAGTGATTGACAGCTTGGAGACTGCTCCAACTGAAGTATCTATTGTAATACACATTTGCAAGTTGAGAACTTTAAACCTGACTGAGAATGGAAGTTGCATTATGTTGCAGCTACTCAGAAAAAGACCTTTCTCATAATAAATTGGACAGAGTTATTGGCAGCTTGGAGACTCCTCCAAGTGAAGTAATATGAGGATGATCATAATACTGCTACAGATCTAGGAATGGCATGAGTTTTCAGTTAAGTGGTATAGTTGTGGTTGGATGTGTCTTATTCACAATTCCAAATATTGTTGAAGCTTATTGAGCAATTTAGTAGCTTGGGTAGGGTGTGATCCATGATGGATTAGTTGTATCAGTTGTATTTATTCATATTCGATTGTCACCAGTTTTCAAACCACTCACACTTACCTTCAAGAGACAATAAGAACAAGATATAGAACAATGTGGCAACAAAAACAGAATTCAGAAAGACTTCATGGAGGCTCTGAGCATGATCCAGACCCACAGGTACCCCTGAACCCACACTCCGAAAAAAACAGCCATTAGAGACAAATATGGCACCCGCCAAATTTGACCAACAGGTTCATACCCTCTTGAATTTGTCCAAGCGTAACAGGAACACCAACAGCCCAGAAAGGAAGCTTTCTCTACCCACATTCTGACCATTTAGATGGATTGGCATTTCGGGTGTTCTGCTTCAATTTAGTTATCCAATGTGTGCATAAATATGCCCATTGGAATCATGTATTGATATATAGAGTTGTAGTAGCCATTTTACCTCAGTGTGGGAAATGTTATGAGTTCATTTGAGTGAGTTGCAGAGAAAAACAAGCAGATGAAACATAGTAGAAGAGTTTTTTAATATCCCACAGTGTTCTTGGTGGCTCCAAAGAAAAGCTTGGCCTTGTAATATTGCTGTACTCAGTTGACATGAGGATGCACGGCCCCAAGTTTCTCGAATTTCACCCCTAGCGTGTTTCTCCAGGGTATAACTTATGTCTTTCATGTTGTGTGACATTGTTCATGTCCTTTCCTTGCTCAAGTTTCCTTTTAGTACTGCTGTCTTCATTTCCAGCACTTTGACAAGCGCTTAAACTCTATATTCAAGCTGGTGTTTACGAAAATAACTTGATTGCAGCATAAGAAAGAGATGAAAGTTTAAAACCAGTCATATACAAGTCAAAATTTGTGTTGATGAACTAGAGATTAGTATAACGAACCTAATTACAGAATCAGATTGGTATCAAAGTCTAGTGGTCCTTGGTTTGTGTCAAATTTGTGTTGTGCTCGGATTTTCAAGTTTATGCCCTTGACAGGATCAGCAAGAGCAAGAGGTGAAGGTGTATTCTTTCCGTTGGAATGAATGATATCCACAAGGAGGTGAAGCCAGCAAGTAAGCAAAAGCATGACCAAGCGTGATGAAAAAATTATGTATCAAGAGTTGGAAGGTCTCATGTAGAGAGGTTTATGAAGTTGGAGGTGTTGCAAGCATTACCCAATCCATGGATAAGCATTGACAAGATGGAAAATTATATAGAGACGCTCATTGGCAAGCTTGGAATGGAATTTGAGACACCAACAGTATTGAGAAGTAAACAAAACAACCACTCAAAGACAAGGAAAAGGAGCAGACCCATAGCATCTCAAACAATGCCACACCTCAACCACCCTTCAAAGCAGAAGCCAGGGTGGAGATTCAACCCTGTGAAGGAGAGGTGGATGCAGACAAGCTCAACACCTGGCTTGCCCAATTGAGGTATATTTCAGCTAGCATCAAATAAGTGGAGAAAAACAAATTGCTTTTGCACATCTTAATATTTCTATTCACTCACATGGAGGGAAAGTTATGCTTATTCTTTGATTTTGAAAAGTTTCCAACAGTTGCTAAATATAAGGAATTTAAAAAACTAGAAAAGACAGAAGTGTGCCAGTGAAGTACTTTGGAGGACTTCATAGCCACATAACGAGGCAAGTCTTGATGGCCAAGCCTATGCCCATTGATGAAGCGTGTGCTCAAGCCCACTATCTTGAAATGAACAAGAGGGACCCCAAGGTCCATCATCCTCCTCTACAAATTAGCAAGGTACCTCAAAGCCAAACGATGAAGGTAAATGAAGAGGTAAGAGAACAGCCACTACCCTTGAAAAGAATTAAAATGCTAATAATCATTGTAGGAATCGTGATCTAGATGGGCATACCAAAGACAAATATTGGAAACTTCATCTAGCATATCAAGAACCACACCAAGGGGCAACCCAAGAAGGCCATGGCTATATTGGTATAATGGAAATAAATTAGGAGCACTTCCGATGATAAGACAATTGCATACATTTCCATATAAAAGGAGGATATGTTTTAGTAGCAAAAAGGTCAAGGATAGAGATGAATTGACCAGACTTTTGCATATCAAAATCCAAATTAAAAGGACAAACTTTGATGCCCTTTAAGATTCTTTTTCACAAGCAAATATGATTTCTCAAAAGAGTAGAGAAGCTTGCGTTGAAATCATATCAACATCCCCGTCCATATTCTTTCAATTAAGGGAAACAAGGAGCAGAAATAGATGTAACCATACAATGTAAGGTCAAGCTAGGTATAAATAATAAATGAATATTTCATTAACAAGGTGGAAGTAGATGTGCTCTTCAATTGGGTGAGACTAGGAGTAGAAATAGATGTAACCAAATAATGCAAAGTCAAGCTTGATATAAATGAACATTTCATTGATGAGGTAAAAGTAGATGTTGTTCTCTTTGATGCTTGTAATGTACTGTTTGGCATCCCATATATGTATGGGAGATGCTATATTCACAAGCAGGGCCCACAAATACTGCTTGGTCAAGGATGATCAGACCTTCATCATCAATGCATGTCTAGGCAAATTCAAACTCTCCTTATTAAGTGCCAACCAAACCATAAAGCTGATAAATGCAAGAGGGGAGTTTGATTTATTTCTTTAAGATGTTAGCAAAAATATGAGATGATTGGATACAAGGCTTTTCCTAGCACGTGCGCTCACAAAGAACAAAAGTAAATGGCAGAGTTGTTGCACACCTTCAAGGAGGTATTCCAAGAACCTAAAGGCACGCCACCCAAAAGAGAGGTGGAGCATGACATCCAACTGCTAACTGTTTGCCTTCTTCCCAATATAGGCCTCTACATGCAGTCCACTTTGGATGCAAATGAAATGAAAAGGGAATTTCAAGAGTTATTGGATCAATTAGTCACTATTCTGGACTTGAACACAATTTGTCATCAATGGTCACTATTTAGCAACATGACCTGTCATTTCACAAGGTCACAACTTATCATCCATGCCCCTTCATTTCTCTCTGACTCGTTGACTATTCAACCTATTCATATATCTCAAATTCTAATATTCTATTTTATATTTTTTATTATTAAATATTTAATTATTTACATATTTCGTGTGTATAATGTTGTGGGATACTGCAAGTGGTACCAAGGCCAATAAGGACCCATTGCCCTTGAACACTGGACCTGTGGTTCACTTCAACCTTTTGGACAGTGACCAAAACTTTTATTGTGTTTTGTGACCATACTTTTTGGCATATCACCCATTCAATTAGTTCATGGCTAATGTTTTTTGGCCTGTGGCCTATATTTCTTATAGCTTGTTGCCAAATTAAACCGAAAAAAAAAATTAAAAAACAAACTGAAAAAAAAAAATTAAAGCCTTGCCCTTTGGCCTAGCCACTTCCATTCACAACCTTTATGGTCACTCTTCCCACCTCCCACACCATCCACGATTCTTCTATCGACCCATTCTTCTACCCGTAGCATTATTTATTTTATCATTGTTCACAAACTTATCACTCCTTTGACACTGTTTTCTGTTTTCTGTCTTTTACCACCTCAGCAATCCACTTTCATAGCCTTTTTTTTGACACGCTCGTCTCTCTTTGCTTCTAACAAGTCTCTTTTCCCTGATGTAATCTTAGACACCTCCATTCGGGCCGCTGCTGCTGATAATTCATTCTTCCATAATCTCGGATTCATCCTACAGTCCTCCATCACCTGTTATTCCTCCATTTTTTATGTTTTCCATTTCTCTTTCTATGCTATGTTTTCTTCATTCGTTGCAGGCTCCTCAAATCTATTGAAAACCCGTAAACTATTGTTTTACACCACCAGCATTTCTTTTCACCTCTATCCCAGCTATTCTTCCAGTCTTTTTTACTCCATCTGCATCCCTAACTATAAACCACCACATCCACAGCCAAAAAATCAACTTTTGCATTTCACATAGAAGGGAATTAAATTTTGAAATTCTTAATCGATGGTTCAAAGCAAAAGAAAACAAATGTGTTTAAAGTATATTATGTTAACAAATTGAATTTTGTGGAGAAAAATACTGTGAATCTAATCAATTTTGTGGAAGTGAGAAACATGCAAAATTATTTTAAAAATGAGATTAGAAAAAAATCCAATTTATTAAAAAGGAAGGAAACAAACCAAGCTATACAAGACAATAAAAAACATATTAAAAAGAGTTTCATCAGTGGAAAGCAAAAAAAGAATATTTCGAAGTCAAAGGTTGAATTTAGAAAAGAGTTTTAAACTTAAAGAAAACAATTTTTTGTTAAGCCTAAACATACTGACTTTTATTTCATGACAATTTAAAAGAAATAGTAGAAAATGATATTTATTAAAAGCTAATACATTAGTAGATAAAAAATAACAAACCAAATTGAAAGGACAGAAAAGTGAGAGTTGTTATATTTGGAAGGAAAATGAATCGTATATTATTAAGACATGACATTGTTTTTAAATTCTAACAAACATATTTTTCCACCAAAATTTTCAGGAATCGAAGATCCATGTGATAGGTAGACAAATTATCAAGAACAAACAAACCATCTTCTTCCTAGTGGTATATGGCTATATTTGAATGAAATATAAAAAAAATTACTTAGGATAAACTTGAGGGAATTTTTCTAAGTATATTATGGTCAAAGAAAATTTCAGAGTAAAAATTGGAAATAGAGTTGATGAAGGTCAAATTAAATATCAAATAGAAACAAACTTAATTAACAATTTTATATTGAATCCTACAATTATAGATAATATTAACAATATTGATAAACAAGACTCAAAGAAACCTAATGTTGAATACTAGTGAATCCACACTATCAAGACAGTCCTCAACTTCGGCATCAAATTCATTTGAATTTGAATCACAATTACAAGAGATATAGTTGGATATCTAATTCAAGTTATAAAGAACACTCATGGAATTCATATCAAGATTCACATCATCGCAATTCAAACATCAGTTTACGAAGATATTCAATCCATATCACAGTTGATCTTGGGTGGATTGATCCTGATTTAATGTCTCATTATAGTGAAAAGTTATCAAGACCTTATCATTTATCATATTCTACCTACGCTTCAAGATTGAAGCTTTTGCAACACAGGAGGGCATGCTATAAACCTAAATAAACACAATGTGTTATCAATGATCACTATTTAGCAACATAACCTAGCATTTCACAGGGACAACTAATCGTGTGTGCCCCTTTGTTCATATTTATAACCTTTCTAGTATTAACTATTCACCCTGTTCATAAATTTCTGATTCTAATATTCTATTTTATATTTTATATTTTATATTATTAAAATATGTATTTATTTACATACTTCTGATTCTAATATTCTATTTTAAATTATTAAAATATGTAACTATTCACATATTTCATATGGATACCAGTTTGGTATCCATACAAATCGTTCTCCTATATTCACAGCACCAAAGAAAGATAGGACATAGAGGATGTGCATTGATTATAAAGCCTTGAACAAAATCATAACCAAGAATAGATATCTTCCTCCAAGGGTTGACGACTTGGATCAACTTCAACAAGCCAAGTACTTCGCTAAGCTAGTACTTGAAATTCAGCTACCATCAAGAAAGGATAAAGGAGATCATGGAAAACAGCACTGACGACAAGGCAAGGTTTATAATATATATGAATGACTTGTACTTCCTTTTGAATTCACAATGCATGCACCAGGTTGATAAATTATTGAGACCATTTATTGATTCCTTTGGCGTCGAATATTTGGATGACAATTTGGTGTTTAGCAAAACATGTGATGAGCATCTAATGCATTTGAGGCAAGCATTGCATGTTTTGAAGGAGAATAGGCTGCAACTAAATGAGAAATTGTGAGTTGTCCATGTAATCACTAATCTATTTAGATTATGTGGCTGGAGGAGGAGAGTTGAGAATTGATCTTGCCTAGGTTGAAGCCATACTCAATTGACCCAAGCTTTCCGCTGTTACCAAGACAACGAGCTTTGTAGGACGTGTTCTTGTCTCCCAATCCATTCGATGTTGCTTTGGGCCAACCAAGATAAAGTTAGGAATAGGCTAAATTAGAGATACAAATGGCTGATAAATTCATTGACAAAATGAAGCAAATACATCTCCAAGTGTAAGAGATGTTGAAGGAGTTTCAAGAGATGTTGAAGGAGTTTCAAGCTAAGTACAAAGCAAGCCATGGTTAGCATACAATTGAGCAGAAGTTCTGAATTGGGGACAAGGTATAGCTTTACTTCAGCAAAGATAGATTCCAAGGCCAGCTAAACCCACTAAAGTATGGACCTTGTGTGATCATAGATCAATCAGGAACCAAGGCAATCGAGTTAGACATGCCTCTATATATGAAGTTATGTTCAGTTGCTTATGTTGAGAACTCATGTCTTTTGTGCCAGATAAGTAAGAAGGAAGCCCACTGCTGTCTTCCATTGGAGACATTGCATGGGCACCCAATGCCCAAGAGGAATAGGAGTAATACATAGTGCTACAAAAGAAGGTAAGGACAACATGGAGGGGAGAAGGAAAGCATTGACAATTTGGCTTGAAGGGGCAGCTTCCATGAAAAGAAAGATGGTATTCCGAAGAGAAAGTGAGGGAATTGTACCCTCACTTTCTGATTCCTTAAGCTTTTGAGTTCCAAAAGCCTTCCTATTGGAGAGGTTTGATCCAAAATGGATCACATGTATAAGTTGTCGTCTGTCATACTTAGTTGCCACTCAAACACAAACTAAACCACTCGCACTTACCATCAACAGACATAAAGTACAGGACAGAAGAATTGCAACATGACAACCAGAGTTGGGGGAGACTTCATGAAAGCTCTAAGGATGGTCCAGACTCTCAATCTGAAAAAAAATCGAGAGAGAGATTCAGCAACCACCAAATTTGCACCCTGCCGAATTTGTCAAAATCAAGAACTGCTGGACAAATGAATACAGACACCATTGAATTGGTACAAAACAACAGAATAGAAAGATCAACGATCTAGAAAGGAAGCTCTGTAGACCCGAATTCCAACTGTTAAGGTGGGTTGGCCATTTTGGTGCTTTTGTGTTGGTCTAGTGATCCAATGTATGCATAAATATGCCCATTAAGCTTGTGTGTAGTATCTATTGCAGATGAGCGTACGGAGTGTTTTGAGTTTGTTTGAGTAAGATGCACAGCATAGCAAGCAAACGAAATATTTTTGAGTTATATGATATCTAACATTGTTCTGGGTGGCTCCAAAGAAGAGCTTGGTTTGTAATCTTGCTGAATTCAGTTGACATAGGGAGGCACAACCCCAAGTTGTTGGAGTTTTTACCCGTAGAGGATTTCTCTACGGTATATCTTGTGTCTTTCATGTTGTGTGATGTTATTTATGTCCTTCCCTTGCTCAGTTGTTCATTTTATTGATGTTGTATTCATTTCTAGCGCTTTGGCAAGCACTTCAATTCTATGTACAAGCTCAGCTTTAAGCACAGAACTTGAATACAGCAGCATATTAAAATATTATTGATGCAATTGAAATTCTTTCCCCATTGTGGCATCAACAGAGGGAAACCCTTGGGCAACACCATGGAGGGACAGGTACAGCCCAAATCTCTCATGGTTGAGGGTAGCTCACATTCATATTCTGGAAACAAGAGCGTTGCTGCAGTTCCTTACCTAGGTGGTGGGCATTGTACACCTTGCATTGGATAGTAATCTAAATAACTCATTTGCTTGTCTAGCAATGTCATATGAGTATAGTTCATCTTGTAACAATTGAGATAGATAGTATGCTTTAGTTGATTTACACCTTGTGCTGCACGGAGAGTTCCTCTATAGTTTAGTTTAGATACCCTCTGCTGCTTCAGACTGGATAGAGTGATCTACTTGGCTTTGGGGTATGGTTACTCAGTTGATACCTATTGTTTGATGGAGAGGTGTCACTTTCCAATTGGTTCACCTCTCAGTTCAGAGCAACTTCAAAATACTTTGCACTGTCCCTTTCCCTTCTTTAATTGTTATAAAATAAAATACAAATCAATCTCATTTGACTTTATCAAGTACTTTATTTCGATTCTGAATTCAAATTTATTATTATCCTTTTATTAGCTGAATATGTGCCAACTTGTGCTACAGCTGGGGACATTCAACAGGAAAATCTGACCAAGGGATAATTGGCAGAGATAAAAGTTCCAAAAGATCAAAGCCAAATTTGCATAGAAAGTGAACGACCTGAAGGACATCCGACAACTACAGGGTAAGGCACATAGCATAGTTGAACCTTGGGGATCAACTAAGAAGTCTTGTAGGATAATGTCTAGCAAAAGAATAATTAGCCAAATGGTGATGCCTTCCCAACTTCTTATATTTTTAATATGCTGTTGGGCATGAACAATGGCTAAATGGCATAGTAGGGCATGTTCAAAAGTTGAAATCTCCCCTTTTACAAAAAATCTGAATTCTGATTTTTATTTAATTTTCCTAAAAATTCAGTCAAACCCCAATACAATATATGCAATAGAATACTTATAACTCACAAAGCTACTCTTTATTTCAGTCAATTGAAAACACTGAAAAATAAATATGGAAGGTACAAATTGCATCAAAAATCTAAAAACCACTTTACCATCAGGAAGTCCACCTAGCTGACTCTTTTATCCTTGTGTTGTACGGCTGCCACTGTTTTCTGCCCAGAAATTCCTCATGGCTACTGCCAACTGCAAACCCAAGTTGTACGGCTTGTTGCAAAGGTCGTAAGACCTATAATCTGACGCCGTATGGATCTGTACAAAACTGTACTTTTTTCCCCTTATTGTTCAAACCCTAGAACATCTGGATGGCTGCAACTGTAAAATAAATCCCTAGAATTGTATTCTTCTGACTCTGGAAGCACCAATGTGATTCCTAAATGGAATCACCTTCTGGGTATGAGGGGTTTCGTCCTCAAGCCCTTACACTGGAGAATTTTTGTTCTCTATGATGAAAGTTGAACAATGGCTACTCAAGCTTGAAAAGTGTTTGCAATTGATTGAATGATAATTCTTTTTTTCTCCTCATTCAACCTTTTTGTAATTACCTTATTCCATCAAACCCTAAATTAATTAAAATTATGTTTTAATTTAATATTCACCTTTTTGCTCCAAAAAAAATTAATAATTACTTTTCTTTTTCACTCTTGGCCTTTTAATTAATTAACTTTAGCCCCACACAAATAATAATAATGACTAAGTGTCCTCTTTTAAGTTGTAATTATAAAATGACATTGGGGAACCACTTAAAACATTATTATTAAAGTATTCTTTTCTTTATTCGAAAAAAGGGGACATGACACCCTTCACAATGATTGTTTGCCCTCAAGCAATACCTAAACCATCCCAGCAACTACTAGGATCCAAAACTAATTTCTCTATTACTTTCGTTCGTCCTTGAGAAATAGTTTTTGTGGCGCTTCTTTGATATAATCAATAATTTGAAACTTTGTATGCCACGATGCTCCTCCAACAAACCCCATGAGTGAACCCATGATAGGTGAATCATAAATCAATTGTGATCTAAAGAGAGTACTACCAAAAGTGACACTCTCCATTGCGTGTTTATCAACATGACTATCCTGAATTTCAATCATATAGGACAATGGCTCACCTTTCTTTACACTGAAAACTAATGCAACAATTTGTGGTTCTTCTGTCTCATGAAGTGAAGGAAAGACTGAGCTAAACATCATAGTGGGAGCATAAACCCTTTCCTGCATTTCCTCATATGCAGTTAAGGCCTCTTCTGCAATTCTGATGACCATATCCTTGTCTTTAATCACACACAGGTATTCTAATTTCACCATTTCCAATGTACTTTTTACTTTGCAAATCTGCAATAATGACTGTGTGCTTAGTGCTAGCAACATTTACCTCACCCATAGAGTTGATCTCTACCGCAATTTGAGCACTAAGCAAACTTAAGAGTTAGATCTTCAATGAACCTTTTTGTACTATCCAACTCCGTTAAGACTTGCACCTCTTTCTCTTGTATTACCAACAATTGTAGCTCTTCAATCTTTGTCTGCTCTTGGTTGAACTGTTGTGATTTAGCTAATTTTGATGTTGTTGAATTCTCATCAATTTCTGCTTCGTCAACCCTTTCAAATTTTGATGTTTCCTCTTCCCTCATCACAATAGAACTCTTTTTCTGCTGATTACTAAAGAAAAGTCCCTGAATTGTAACATATGGCTTCGACTTCTCTACACACAAATCAACAACATTTTTAGCTAGTGTATGTGCAATTAGTGAAACTTTATTCTGTGGTTGATCTAATTGATTTCTTCTACCTCTCTTATTGTTGTTTTTCTTTTCTATTTCACAAAATTCCTTGAAAGAGAGGGCATGATGCACTTCATAGATGAGCCCCTCATATTATGCAAGATATACTGATTATGCACTACCTGCATGCCGTTGAAAAGGATCAATTTCTTTAAGTGGTTCTTCCTTCTTCTGTAGGAATTTGGCACGGAAGGTTTTTGGAGGTGGAGCTACCGAAACCCTGACATCATTTGAAGTGCTTGCTTCTTTTAATTTTTCCTTTCATTTACCCACACTGATTTGTTGTATGGCTTGGGCTATACCCGCCATGGATTCTTTTAGGGCCATTTGAATTGTCTTTTCCAAATTCTTTTGACCTCAGCGGATTGTTTCATGTAAATAATTGATTTCATCTGAAGAAATCCTCTTTTTTCTGTCACCCATGTCTTCTATCTCATGCGGCTGAACTTTTCTTCTCTCTTTGATAGTATCTTAATTCTCTTCCACTAATACCACTAACATGCATGTGATATTAGCATATGATTGCATACATATGTTAATTTTCCCAACACGCTGGCAAGAGTCTTCTTTCTCTTTGATAGTATATTAATTCTCTTCCACTAATACCACTAGCATGCATGTGATATTAGCATATGATTGCATACAAATGTTAATTTTCCCAACAGGCTGGCAAGAGCAAGGCTCTGATACCACTGAAAAATCCCCTTTAGAAAAAATTATGAATTTTGATTTTTATTTAATTTCCCTAAAAAATAGTCAAACCCCCATACAATATACACAATAGAATAATGATAACTCACAAAAGTACTCTTTATTTCAGTCAATTGAATACATTGAAAACACTGAAAAATAAATATGGAAGGTACAAATTGCATAAAAAATCTAAATACCCCTTTACTGTCTGGAAGTCCACCTAGCTGACTATTTTATCCTTGTGATATACAGCTACCATTGTTTTCTGCCCAGAAATTCCTCATGGCTATTGCCAACTACCAACCCGAGCTGTACAAACTATTGCAGAGGTCGTATGACCTGTAATATGATGTACGAATCCGTACAAAACTGTACTTTTGTCTTACTATTCAAACGCTAGGACAACCAGATGGCTGCAATGATAAAATAAATCCCTAGAATTGTATTCTTCTGACTCTAAAAGCACCAATGTGATTCCTGAATGGAATCACCTTCTGGATATTAAGGATTTTGTCCTCAAGCCCTTACACTAGAGGGTTTTTGTACTCTATGATGAAAGTTGAACAATGGCTACTCAAACTTTAAAAGTGTTTGAAATTGATTGAATGATAATTCTTTTCTTTCTCGTCATCCAATCTTCTTATAATTACCTTATTCCTCCAAACCCTAAAGTAATTAAAATTACTTTTAATTTAATATTCACCTTTTTGATACAAAAATAATTAATAATTATTTTTCTTTATCACTCTTGACCTTTAAATTAATTAACTTTGGCTCCACTCAATTAATAATAATGACTAAGTGTCCCCTTTTAAGTTGTAATTATAATGTGACATTGGGGAACCAATTAAAACATTATTATTAAAGTATTATTTTCTTTATTTGAAAAAGGGGACATGACAGAAGCGTTGAATTCACAATAATCCATTTGAACATTTATCCCAAAACCACATAAAGTAGGAGAACCCAACAGATTTTGGACAGGTGAGCAGTTCAATATATAAGAAAAACCATTTGACAACCAAGAACAATAAAATCAGCTCAGAAGGTTTTGCATTGAAAGAAATCTTAGAAAGGGAGATCATCTGTTTAAAGAATAAAACTGGCTTAATATGCCAAACTTTACGAGAAGTTTCATCAAAAATGCTGATGATTTAATG